>OW804101.1:71106332-71442978 GCA_942159475.1 Sthenelais limicola | reverse complement strand
AGTCGCAAACAAATTATTTTGAGATGTTATCATAATAAAAAATGAGATCAAGCAGATTCGAATTATAGTAAACATTATTACTTTTGAAAAGTAATTAATGTTTTCTGTATTTATGAAAACAAAACTCAGCACTAGCCCTTAATGGTAAATTACTATATAAATTATCTAAATATACTCCTTGGGATAACATCCGATATGCATAGGATATGTACCCATGCCCTGAACAGTACCACAGACCCCAAAATTTAACATTGTGAGCAAATCACATTGACAACTATCAATTTTGCAACTTGCAACTCATTTTCCAGAAATACATCACAATTATCATCATCTCAACTCCGGGTTTCCTTGCCCTTGTCAGTCACCCCTTGTCTCTTTGGTATCACGCGAGGATTGTTTCTTTCCCTTTGCTGAGCGCCCACCATATTACCGTAAGTGGCTGTAACAACTCCCACTCACGTTAATGATGGGCGGATGGGTTCAGATCTGACAGCAAGGGTCCGTTTCTCCATGCGCAGATGATGGGTCAGATTTTCATAAAATGTACAAATCACCTTCACCAATCCTCTCCAATAACCCACTTTCAAGACAAAAATGAGCTTCAAAATGCAGTTTGAATTAACAGAACTGATACTGTAAATCAATGTGATCCCGAATATAACATGATATTACCGATATTCATCATTTTCCAGCCAAATTTAGCCGAATTTACTAAATGTGTAGAGCTGCCAATTGTACATTTTCCGAAAATGTGAGCCATGTGCATGTCAGGATAAGCGAGTGAGATTGTGTTGTATGATGTCTCCCACCCACCCACACCTTGTCTCCTAATAGCAACATAATAGGGGATTTGCATGACTGCCATCTTGTATCCTGTTTCACATTAAATAGAGGCATTCTGGCATACATCGTTGGCCCATAGGTTCTGCATGTATAGGGCAAACACTCATCAAGAACTGAGAAGAAATCCTTCTAGACAAACCCCTTTATATCACAATAACAATTTTAAAATCAGTTGAAATGTTCACATACAAATATAGGTTACTATCAATGGTTTCTGGCAAGAGTAAGGCCTAGTACTAGTAGCCTACTGGTCCATTCACATTACCACGACCAGCGGGCCAATACTTGCCGGCTGTAATAATTTAAGATTGTTTTTTTGCCGTATGGTAGACGTACACCAATCGGCCCTTGTAATGTGAAAGGGCCTTACCAGTACTGTAACCGATCCAGGCTTACGCTTATTGCTAATGGATTGTTTACATTGATTTGACTATAATAACATTATACAATTGTAGAGATTATTTAATTTTATTTGATGGGTACATAGATGGGACCTGATGAGAATGTGGTACAAGGTACACTATTGCACTGTCAAAGAGGGCAGTGTAATAGTGTCCCGAGTTCCACATTTAAATTTAGGTTCTATAATTACTCCCATGTAGCTATACTTACCATTTATGGCTATGTTTACAGGGGACAGGAAGTCATACCACACGCATAGGATTGGAGCAAATTACCACACTAGTCCCGTCCATACCAATAGCATGTGGTACATACACCGACATGGAGTAAATTGCATAATTGGTGATGCTAGGCTACTCAGTGATAGGCTCTAGCCTTGGAATACACACCATGACCATGGCCTGTGGCAGGAAATACATATATGGGTTAGATATTCAGAAAATGTACAATTGGCAGCTCTACACATTTAGTAAATTCTAGCAATCTGTTTGGTTAGGTTTGGCTGTATTTTGAACTTGATTTTCGTTTGAAATTTGGGTTATTTCAGAAGTTTGGTGAAGGTAAAGTGTACATTTTCTGAAAATCTGACCCATATAGGTAGCTCTTGACCGGAAGTATTCTTTTCCTACCTCTTTTACATGAGAAGAAATCCTCTCGAAACACTTGTATTATGACAGATGGATGTCAGTGGAAATCTATAAACAAAACATGTTGCGTTCCGCATGAGATATAAAACAGGGAATGAATACTTATTAACATGTTTCATCTCTTGCCCTGATGGTACAAACATGTGATGTATTACTGGATAACGTGTAGCAAAAAATGTATTTTGAGATATCATCATATTTGAAAAATGGGATCAAGCTGATTCCAATGATAGTACATATGGGTCAGATTTTCAGAAAATGTACAATTGGCAGCTGTACACCTTTAGTAAATTCTGCTAAATAAGGCTGAAATTTGGTCAATACTAGGTAAATTCGATTATATTTGGCATTGCGTTGATTCTATCAATCTGTTTGGTTAGGTTGAACTTGGTTTTGAACTTTATTTTCGTCTGAAATTTGGCTTATTTGAGAAGATTGGTGAAGTTGAATTGTACATTTTCTGAAAATCTGACCCATATATGAACATATAATATCTGTTCCTATAGTGTAAGTGTGATATTTTAATTTTGAATTAGAAAATATCAATTTTCCGACTTGCGACTCATTATCAAGTAGCACATCAAATGTGATCCGTTTTAGGAAAATGAGTCATAAGTCGCAAAATATGGATTTTGAGAAATTACCATATTTGAAAAGATGAGACCAAGCTGATTCCAATGATAGTAAACACTAGGACACCTAATGAGTATTTTTAGATTTTAAGTTTGATATATTTACTTTTGAAATGTAAAGTTTGAAATGTTTTTGGATGGGTAATTACCAGTAAATAACTAAATATACTCAATACGAAGGCCTTAAAAACGCAGGGATCTATTCTTTTCAATTCCCAAAATTTGTGATATGGATTTATATGACTATAACGGCTCAACCGTCTAAAGATCAGAACATTTCAAAAAAGAAATCTTGTTTAAAAACACTTTGAAAAACATCAATTTTGCGACTTATGACTCATTTTCATGGAAAACATTACAAATATATGACAAAAAATGGTGGCAAAACGGGGAGTAAAATAACTCATCCTCTCCAACCCCTCCCCCCTTCCCTCCTGCACCTCCCCATGGCCTGCGGACACCAATGCAGTGCCAGAGGCAATGTCTGACAGTTTGTGTGCCTGCCTCACATTGAATGAACATTTTCCATGTACAGATATGGCGGCCTGGCAAAAACTCTGCCCATTTTGGCATGCATTGTGAGACTATTGGTGCTCGTGCCGCGGGCCGGGGCTGGTATTTAATCAACCTAATGTGTGATAATTGCCACGCTCTGGCCATGATTGTCAGATGGCATGCCAGCCACGGGGCGACACATGTTTACCAGGCCTGACACGACTTGAAGTCTGACTGGTGGACTCGGTGGGCGATGATTGGGGATATCAGGCATTGTCAGAGGCTGGGATTTGTTACAGGCCAGTAGTGGTGCTGTAAGTGATTCCCAATTGTGGATCCATGGACTGTGGGGGAGGATGAGTGTGTGTGGGGGAGGACGGGGGGAGGTGGGGGAGGACGGGGGGAGGTGGGGGAGGAGGGGGAGAGGGGGAAATGAATGATGTCTCATCACTTTACTAATAGGGTCAGATTGTTAGAAAATGTACAAGGAGGGGACCGGGGACCAGAAGGAGGGGGGGAGGGGGAGGAGGGGGAGGAGGGGGAGGAGGGGGAGGAGGGGGAGGAGGGGGAGGAGGGGGAGGAGGGGGATGAGGGGGAGGAGGGAGAGGAGGGGGAGGAGGGGGAGGAGGGAGAGGAGGGGGAGGAAGGGGAGGAAGGGGAGGAGGGGGGAGGAGGGAGAGGAGGGGGAGGAAGGGGAGGAAGGGGAGGGGGGAGGAGGGGGAGGAGGGGAAAGTGGGGGAGGAAGGGGAGGAAGAGGAAATGAATGATGCCTCATCACTTTACTACACTGTGAATCTCAGAATATGGGCATCATCTGGGAGAAGTACATATACCCCAACATCCATGTATGGACGTCCATAACAAGCTTGAAATATTCACGGTTATCAGCCGATGCAGCTATTACCAAACAGGTCTACTAATACAAGTATACTATAAGGTGAAGTCCAGATATGCCCATTGTTTGTATAAATCATCTCTACAGTCCTCTATGGTCAAGTGGTTAGCACCTGGGACTTTCAATCTGATCATCGTGGGGTCGAATCCCAGACCAAGCAGCTTTTTCACATTAGTTATGCCCAATGGCTGGCCGCCGATGGCAGGGGGATCGGGCATGATGGAAGGGCACGCTGTCGACGCCCTGGTAATGAGCGTCCCATAGACATATAATTGTTTGGACGTCAATTCAGCCTGTTGCCATGGGGCAGATGTCCCCTGACTTCTGACCAATGTCATAGGCATAGCAGTGTAGTAGGGTTAGATTGTTAGAAAATGTACAATTTGCCTCTACAAAGCCCCTCAAATATCCCATATATCAGAAAGATATGAGGTTCAAAATACAATTTAACATAACCAAACCGATTCTTTGAATCATTTGAGATGCCTTAATCCATGTCAGTACCAAAGATACTCAGATGTGTACATTTGTTTGTAAACTGTCAGCCTTTGTGAAGAGGATTTACTAAATGTGTAGAGCTGTTGGTTGTACATTCACTGAGGAAGATTGTGTATAAAGACCAGTCCATATAACCTCCCCACTGGCTGTCTAAAGTTCTGCTAAAAATGAGGCTTCACCAGACCACATGTGTATTGTGGTTAATATGCGGTTTGACAGTAACTGTCATGAGTTAGTTATAAAGAACCTATACTGCACAACCTATAAAGACTCCCCTGAGACCAGCTCTATATTGTTATTATATTGGGATTGAGAATGAATTGCAAAAGGAAACCGCAAGAACTGCAAAGGCTAAAAGCATCAGTGGAGTCTTGTCTTAATTCACACACTACAGTAGGATGCTGGGGGTTCTCTGGACTGTTCACGGCACGGATTAAATAAACCTAGATCACTAAGGTACTTTTATTTTTATTTTTATTTCCTAAAGGTGCGTTTTCACTGGATCTCTTTATCTGTGCTCATTGCTCACTCTTGCTTTGCTCATTTATACTGTGCTTTTCTTTCGCTCTTTGCCCCCTTTTATTTTTAGCGCAATACAAGCGCAGAGCAATTCTACTGCTGCTCTTGTTTCCTCATGAGATCAATGGTGAATCTCTTGGTCCGCTCTCATTGCGCTCTTAGACCGCTTCTAAAAGACGTGGAATGTATGGGCCGTCATTGCGCTCATATCAAACACATCAGATATTAATTAGTGCAACTTCAAGAAGAAGCGCCAAAGTCAAATTCTAAGAGCGCATAGAAAGCGCAGTAACCTATTCTATTGGACCACTCTGGTTTCGCTCAGACTTCACTTGTTAGGCGCTCTGGGAAAATAAAAGAGCAGATGAAGAACGGAGCAAAAGAGCGATCCAGTGGAATCGGACTTTAAGTGATACAATTACAATAGTAATATGTGATCCGTTTTAGGAAAATGAGTCATAAGTCGCAAAAAATGAATTTTGAGATATCACCAGATTTGAAAAGAGGAGATCAAACTGATTCCAATGATAGTAAACACTGGGCTATCTAACAAGTATTTCTATATTTTTAACTTTGATATTTCTATTTTTGAAAAAAAAAGTGTTCAATGTTACTGGATGGGTAATTACCAGTAAAGTAATTTAATATACTCCATACAAAACCCTTCAAAATGCAAGGATATATTTAATAGAATGTCCTAAAATTTGTTGCATGGATTCATATGACTATAAGTACTAGACCCTCTAAAAATCAGAACATTTCAATAAAGAGATATTGTAAGAAAAACACTTTGAAAAATATCAATTTTGCGACTTATGACTCATTTTCTTGAAACACATCACATATTGCATCATGGTTCTTCATGCAAATACATATGCAAATCCATAGCTCCGCTTCTGGGTCACTACACATTTATCTATCAATAATTTCCATCTATCCTTACTTCATTGTCATGATCGATAACTCAGTGTTTTGTGATTGCATTTAAAAGTATGTTATAGACCATTTATAACAATTTTAAAAATGTCATGCAGTGGATGATCAATCATTAAGCATATGGAAGTGGTTCTAAGTCATGCCTAAAGCATGTTTGGATCTACCCAAGCCCTCCCTAGGAAACCCTTATACGATTAATGGCTATTCCTCAGATGATCCATAAGACATCAGATGCCTTGAGGGTCAGATTTCCAGAAAATGTTCAATTGGCAGCTCTACACGTTTAGGAAATTCTGCTAAATTAGGCTAAAAAATGAAGACTATCAGGTATATCAGAGTATATTCGGTATAGTATTGATTTAAAGTATCTGTTCTGTTATGTGTAACTGCATTTTCAAGCTCATTTTTGTCTTAAATGTTGGTTATTTGAGAGGATTCATGAAGGTGAATTGTACATTTTATGAAAATCTGACCCTTATACGAGTAATCACCCTTCCTGGGATGATCCATAACACATATGATGCCTTTAGTGGATTGTCGTGCATAAAGCTATTGAGGGACAGTAAGTGATGGCCGCTACAATCACCAGCACCTGCCCCTCTCATTACTGTTGCACACTTCTTTGTCTCCTCCTGAGAAATATAAGGGTCAGATCTTCAGAAAATGCACATTTGGCAGATCAACACATTTAGTAAATTAGGCTGAAATAGGCTGATAAATCATCAACACTAGGTATATCTGAATATATTTGACATTGCCTTTGTTCTAGCAGTCTGTTTGGTTATGTTGAACTGTATCTTGGACCTGATTTTCGTCTTAAATATGGGTTATTTGAGAGGATTGGTGAAGAGGAATTGTACATTTTCTGGTGATTTCACCCATACTGTATTTTGCCACCTACCAAGCTAACCAATCTTAGTTGTTATTCTCACTTGCAAACTGTGTTCTCTACTCAGTGAGAATGATTATTGTTCTTTATAGTTGGTGGAATTTAATTTCCTCACGTAATGTGGGATAACAATGCAATGTATAATATAAGGATTGAATAAGACGCTTCGGACTGGATTACTCTAGACTGTATCAACTTTTGCACACTCTGACAATGTTGTTCTATCTGTTAATATACGATGTTGCTCAGTAAAACAAGCCTTAAAACGCAACAAATGTATTTTGTGATTATATTTTCAATGTTGGGATCAGGTAGACTCCATTATGGAAACCGTTAGCACATATAATATTTACTTATATAATATTATGTGTGTATTTCTGAATGCACAATCACTAGTAAAGTATTTAAATATGAATATGAAAATGTACAATTCAACTTCGCCAATCTTCCCAAATAACCCAAATTTCAGACGAAAATAAAGTTCAAATTACAGTTCAACCTATCCAAACAGATTGCCAGAATTAATGCAATGCTGAATATACTCGAATTTACTCAGTATTAACCAAATTGCAGCAACATTTGGCAGAACTTACTAAATGTGTACAGCTGCCAATTGTACATTTTCGGAAAATCTGACCCATATACAGCTTTAGGATGACCTTAGAGACTTAACACTGGCTGATAAACCGACTCCTTCTAAATCGAGTGCAGAATGGAAAATTGTTTTAATTTTAGTTGCTTGTAAAATCATGGAAAATGCTCTAAATCGTCCATTGCATCTTAGCATTCGGTTCCTTGGAGCTTGGCACCTTCCCTCAGTTGAGAGGAATGCTCCCAGCTCTAAGCCTAGGCTGTGCTTACATTTGTTACCACTATGAGATATTAACCCATATTTTCAAGATTACACACTGCTAAGCAAGGATGGTTCATAACATGAACGCAATATCATCCATGGTCTATACAGATGCATATTAGGCCCTGTACAAGGCCCAGTCTAGGCCCATATTTGATAGAGGCCCTTCAAAGCAATTGAAAGCCTCTCGCCTCAAAATGGAAAGTGCCATTATAATTCCATTTAGACGCCAAAATGTCATTATATTCATATTAACACCCTGAGATCTAGACCAGGAAACATATTAGCGAAGTAGGCGTCCAATTACTGACATACAATTCATATGTGATCTGAGGGTTTAAGCCTAGAGTGTGGCCCTAAAAACAAGAATTAAAACATATTTTAAGTAAAATTAATATCAGCAATTAGGTGCCCCACAACTCACAGGAAACAATCAACACTAACCCAGAGAAAAAAGTGAAATCAATTAAAATTGTTCATCTCATCTGTCCAGTCCCTATATTTGTTCAAAACCTTTCCATATAATCCTCCTCCTCAGGATTTGAGGGACAGGATCGAGTGAATCATAAACAACAGCCATTGATTACACTACACAGCTTCCATATTGTGAGCCATTAGAATCCCTGATGTGAGAGAGGAGGGAGGGAGCGGAGAGATAAGGACATGCAGGGGAGAGGGAGTGCAGTGTCAGACCGTATTCTTCACAACCCGCTTAACATTTGGGTCAGATTTTCAGAAACTGTACAATTGTCAGCTCTACTCATTTAATAAATTTTGCTAAATTAGGCTGCAATTTGGTCAATATTAGGTAAATTCGAGTATATTCGGCATTGCATTGATTCTAGCAATCTGTTTGGTTACGTTGAACTGTATTTTGAACTTTATTTCTGTCTTAAATGTGGGTTATTTGAGAGGATTGGCGAAGGCGAATTGTACATTTTCTGAAAATCTGACCAATGAGTTGTATTGAGAACAGTTGCCTAGTGATGGGCTAGACACTGGGCTTTTTAATTTATAAACCATCATGTATGAACTGAATGAATGTCTTACTTTCATTAAGATCTTACTTTTGACTTATTCTAGTAAAATTGCACTTTCATATGATCAACTCATTCTAATCAAATAATTTGAATTACTTTCTTTTTGGGGCAAAATACTGCAGTTACCTAAATTTGATGCACTTTGCGTCAGCTTTTATTCTGTACAATATGGAAGTCTAAAACCTCATTAGATTTCCCATCTTGGATTAAATATAGATTGAAAAGAATAACATATTTAATTGCTAGTTTTGTCTAATCTAAAGCTATTTCAGTTCACACATTTCAGTTGTGTGATACCTCCCTTTTCACTTACTTAAATCACCTTCAAATTACTTTTCAAATGTGCATAAAATGGAAAGATGAACAGCATGTAGCAAAGCGTATATATTATGGCTTTGCCCCCTTTGCCCCCCCCCCCCCCCCCCTTGTCCACTACTAACAAGTCTATATTGGTCAGATTCTTAGAAAATTTACAATTTGCCTTGACCAACCCTCCCAAATGACCCACATTTAGAACAATAATTAGCTTCAAAATGCCGTTTAACATAACGGAACTGATACTTTAATTCAAGGCAATATCAAATATACTCAGATATACCTGGTATTGACCATTGTTCAGTCCAAATTAGAAGAATGAACTAAATGTCTGGAGCTGCAAATTGTACATATTCTGAAAATCTGACCCATATATATATGTACGCTCGGCCCCCAAACCCCCACTATTAGTCACTTGACTTCGATCAAACAACCTACAAACATCTAACCAATTTTTTCCCACCCACCCACACCTATTTCTTCATATTTCATAAAGTTATTCATGTTATATTTATTCCATCTCAAAAGTTTATATCTCTATCAACCATTTGAGAACAATTCAAATCTTTATATAAACTCTTTTATTATACGTGCATTCCATAAGAGAGGTGCAACAAGTGGGGTGCTATGAAAATATTCATATAGTATGCATACTATATACATGTACTACTTCCTCACCAAGTTGGCTACTTTCTTCAGATTTACACATGATACATTTTTTATGACACATCAAGTTTCATGGACATATAATAAATATAGAATGGAACTCGCCTGCAATAATCAAAAAGTTAATTGGACTTGATTCATCCTCATAAGCACTCTGCCTACGTCATCATGCTTATGCAGACACATCTAGTCCAATACATTTTCGATTATTGCCAGTTGTTCTATTCTCTCTCTATATATCTTATATCATGATAACACTTTTATATCTCACACTTTTATAAGTAACACTATAATCACCCAACCCTGCCTTTCACTCCTTACTTCACTTACAGGGGGGGGGGAACTTTACCATAACAGGACTGCAATTATCTTTCCAGAATAAATCTCTGAAACAATATTGAAAGCGTGGAGTGCAATTCACTGCAATACAATACAATGCAGTGGACTATAGAGCAGCTCCATAAAACCCTACACCAGGCACCCCAACACGCCATTGGCTCAGATTGTCAGAAAATCTACAATTGGCAGCTCTACACATTTAGGAAATTCGGCTAGATTTGGCTGACAAATGATGAATACCGGGTATATCTGAGTATGCTTGGAATCACATTGATTTAAAGTATCAGTTCTGTTAATTCAAACTGCATTTTGAAGCTCATTTTTGTCTTAATGATAGCTTATTTGAGAGGATTTGTAAAGGCGAGTTGTACATTTTATGAAGGTCTGATTCCATTGTGTTAATTTTAGACCAAGGGAGGCAGCATTTCATTCTACTGCCTCTAACTCACATTTGAACAATTTCCCTGCTGGTAGATAATCGTCTGTGATTGTGTGGTTTGTGTGCCAAAGCCTTCCACATGACTGAGGTCTATTTGGCGGTTATTGTAAGAGGTAATTGTAATCATTAAAATGTACTACTGTGTGTACATGTATACAGCATGCCAGTTAAAACATGCCAACTGGGGACCGTTGGGGAAGATTTTCAGAAAATGTACAATTCAACTTCACCAATCTTCTCAAATAACCCAAATTTCAGACGAAAATAAAGTTCAAAATATAGTTCAACCTAACCAGACAGATTGCTAGAATCCAAATATACTCGAATTTACCTTGTATTGACTATATTGCAGCCTAATTTAGCAGAATTTACTAAATATGTACAGCTGCCGATTGTACATTTTCTTAAAATCCGAACCCGTTGTAATTGTAGTCATTAAAATGTACTACTGTTTGTACATGTATACAGCATGTGAGTTAAAACTGGCCAACTGGGGACCGTTGTATAAGAAAGGATTTTACATCATCACTTTTTTTTCATTGAACAGGCGCGTATACTTATATATATTGTATTTTTTATTCTTATCTTGTCCAAATTACAATTTCATCTGCCAGAATTGGCTTAGCAGGTCTACTTGGACAACCCAATTAGTCTGTTACAAGTTATCATACCTTACAAGAACATGAAAGCGATGTACATTTGTTTTGTTGTCCGGATCATTGTTATTAGTACAATATATTAACATTGAAATCCCCAAACCCCCCATCCCGGCTCCTAGATATTACGTAATTCTTCTATTGAGTAATCAGTGTTCTTTTCCGGTAAAATGTGCGTTCATTGTTCTTTCATCTTCAGTTTTTGTTTCTTCATTCTTATTTCACTTCTGTTTCTAGATTATTTGTAATCCTATGATGAGCCAATCCCATTCCCCAAAACCTATTTCCCAGAAGAACATCAGTAATATACATATACATGAAATGATCAAATACATTTAAATAAGATATATAATACGATTTGATGTTTATTGTCCCGTTGTATCGATCTTTGATTAAAGACTTGTGAGCCTTATATGCCGACTGGTTTTTCATCCAAGCCCGGATTGGTTTATTAAATAAACCTAATTGAAAATCTAACACTCCAGTACTAAATAATACTTAGTACTGGAATACAACTCAAATATATAATATAACAGGCGTTTGTCTACAATTGGACGCCTAATTCGCTAATTGTTTCCCTGACCATGGAGTGGGCGTCCTAATGACACTTTAATGACATTATGAGGTTTGGAGCAAGATGCTTTTCCACAGTTTGGAGGAAGGCATCAAACCTGACAGGCTCTGAGCCAAGAGTCATTATGCGTTTGAATTTTTTTTTTAACAAAACTAGGAGAAAAGCTGAAGTTAATAAATTCTGCAAGTAGCTTTCTTGTCCAGAAGTTGTTGAAAGTGGAAGACAGGAGTCTTGGCACTGTGGGTATGTGTGTTCAATGTGATGGATGTGTGACGTTGAGGCAGTGCTGTAGGTGTAGACACATCGCCAGTTCCTCTCTGCAGGATTTGTGAAGTTTGTTTTTTGTAGTTGATTTTTTACAAACACGAATACATAAATACTAGAACAGAGAGTAAAGAATACAAAATAATATGTCTTTCACTTCTAATATGGATCACGTTTTCAGAAAATGTACAATTGGCCTTGACCAATCCTCTCAACTAACCCAAATTTAAGAAGAATATCAGGTTCAAAATACAGTTCAACATAACCAGACAGATTTATTGAATGAATACAATACAGAATACACTCAGATATACTCAGTATTTATCATTTTTCTCTCTAATTTAGCAGGATTTGAGGGATCTGTAGAGCTCTAGATTGGGTATTTTCTGAAAATCTTACCCATATATGGGTGAAATCGCCAAAAAAAGTACAATTTGTACGCACCAATCCCCTCAAATAACCCAAATTTAAGACTAACATAAGCAAACAGACTGTTTGAATGAATACAATACCAAATATACTCAGATATACTTACTATTGACGATTTTTCAGTCTAATTTAGCAGAATTTACTCAATTTCTCTAGCAGAACGTACTAAATCTACGAATTGTACATTATCTGAAGATAGAAACCATATTCAAGCCTCAAATTCATATTGATCCTTTCATTCTGGTATGACTTCATCGTACATTCATTTCAAACAATTCTGTTTCTTATTCATTACGCTTTTCATTACATTTTCTTTCTTGAAGTCCCAATAGTACAACCTAATCAACTCATGAGAGCCTCTGACTAGTGGGGATTTATTTATTCATTATCCTCAGAAGATTGATGGCCACAAAATGATCTGAGCTTTATTAAATGTCACACAAGGTGAAGCTATTGCAGCTGATGTCCTATTGAGATCTTGTTCTTCTCAGAGGGCGGTCCTAGCAAATGAAATCGCCCCGGATCAATACAGCACCTGAAGTCCTAGGTGCAATTGGGGATTTGCATAGCCGCCATTTTGAATCTTGATTCACATGGTCCTGGTGACCAACCCTTTTCCTCCAGAACCCTGCCACTCCAGAACCTTATCCCCCATTCTCCACTTTCACCCTTTCCCTTTTCGCTTCACCTGCAATTTGCACACACACATCTTTCTCCCTGCACACATTCGCTCCACATTTAGCACGCTCCATATTTTACCCGTGAGCGGCCGCAGAAACAAAACAAGCTTTTCTTTTATCTCTCACGCTTTTGATAAATGTCTCACATGAACATAGTTTATACCAACTTGAAGCTTGAATAGTTACCTTTCTGGTGATACATATGTTGACGTTATTAAACAATGGATAAAAGGAGATAAAACTATATTACGCAACCAAGTTTTGCACGAAGATCGACACCGCTAGCCCCGCCGCTACCATTACAATATACCATCTCCCCTCCTTCTCTTACTCCTCCGCATATATATCATATCATTATGTCTACATTACATATATGCATTATACATGTATACATAATAATTGAGTATGTATGCACATTCATGTAAATTCATTCATTTGACTACCTTCCATGACAGCAATGCAACAAGTCAATATCTTAGAACCAGACACATAAAAGGTGAGTAATCCTTGCGTGCATAAACAATACGCACAAATATATATGCAGCATGACGCTGATACAGGATGGCAGGATGGCTTAAACATATAATTCTTTTCCTCACAAAAGAATAATAGCTAATATCATATTCGAAACACATATGTCCCTTACATATTTTGCTAAATTATTTATGCTCAAATGCAATGTGTTCCTTATTTAAATATTCCTAAAATTGTATGGTTATATAATTAGTCTATCCATCAATACAGATATTAGATTTAGATTTAGAAACGTTTATTATCATTTTTTTCTCGCTGACAGAGGACGGTTCTCAAACTAAAGGTCTCCATGTTCTCTGGTGGGTTTACATTATTTGTGTACACTTCCCTAGTAGTCATTGATGAAAGGGGTACACCGTTATATTTAAATTAATCATTATCATACATTGGGAATACACTTTATAAGCACTATAATTAGTATCATATTAAGTATTCTAAGACCAATTTTCCATTCCTTTTCTCCTATAATTCTCAGTTGAAACTCAGTTTTTGAATATTGATATCATTCAAGTGTTTTTGCCTATATCCAGTACCTGAATCAATCGATGAAGTTTTGATCCTGCCAAATTAGATCATTCTTTGCTAATACCTTAAAACCTTTTTTGTCTCCTATCTCATGGCCCATTGTCTGTAGAGAATTCCATGCAAAGGGTATATTCTATATAGGATGGATTTTCTTATTTATTCATTTTTTCGTACTATTTGTTTCAGTTGTTTTCTTCCTTCTGCAACATTTCTTGAATTTAAATTTCGAATAGATATGATGCTTAGACTTTGATATTTTGTTTCCACATGTAAAAGGGCCCTTGTCGACGTTTCATGAGAAGTGCCCACATGCATATGCATTGTTTGTATAATAATTGAGTATGTACATGTACACATACATACATGCATGTACATTGACATGCATGTAATGTATACATACATGTGCACATACATGCACAGATAAAGAAACGCTGAGATTCTATACAACCTACTACATGCAGGAATTATGTACACATTATATATGCATAGATATACATCTATGTACCTATATATATGCATATACATATTTAGGGGTCTTTGGTCCAGTTTCGTCCCGAATTTTCCAACCATATCCCATAATTATATTCCATAAAATGATTCTCTAGATCTGTTATTAAAGTACACAAAAGTCAGCCGCAATGCCGCACTTGGCGGCCGCCGAGGGCGGAGGTGGCGGCCGAGCGTCTTTATTTCAGCGCTGTAGAAATATGTTATAATGTCTGTGGGACGATCTAGAAAAGAGGTGGAAGAAATAGGTCTATAATAATGTTACCTTCACAGATTCGAGTGAAGATATGTAGCTATGTGAAACAGTTTTTCTTTTGAAAAAATCTTGAGAAGTTTTTGAAATAAACGCCAAAACATTTAGATCATTTTTTTCCGTGATACAATACCTGGTACTGATGGGGGTTTAAGGGATGGGCTCCTTTGAGTGGTGCACACCACAGGCACAGTGCAGTGGTGTGGCACGAAAAGGCACAAACCCGTCTTGGTGTGGCGGAAATAGGTACATTCCTTCTGACTCCACTTTAGCAGAGAAAGGTATGTGGAGCGAAAAAGTGCGGGGAAAACGCACTGGTGGAAAAAGGTATAGAACCATGGTCCTGGGTAAGACCACAAAGTGCCTTTCTGTCTCTGTTCTCTGTCCCTCTCTCCCTACTTGTCTATCTCTATTTCCTGGGTAAGACCATCAAGTCCCTTTCTGTAAGACCATCAAGTCCCTTTCTGTCTCTTTTTCCGTCTCTCTCTTGCTTCTTCTCTGTCTCTATTACCTGGGTATGATCATAAACTGCCTCCCTCTCAGCTCTGCCGCCCTTGATATAACCTTCAATGTGTTGATAAGGGCGTAAAGCAACCAATCTCACTCACTCACTCAATTGCATTGAATTATTATAGCAAATGGCCCTCTGTTAGGGTTCAAACTGATCTCGACCCATCAGAAAACGGGACGAACCCCGAAGGGGTGAGTTCCCGTTTTCTGATGGGTCGAGATCAGTTTGAACCCGAACAGAGGGCCATTTGCTATTTATTACACACTCTATTTGGATGTTAAAAAGTAAATTTAACTTGTTAAGCCTATAGTTTAGCTCGAGGAGGCTTCATTCACCGCAATTTGTAGGCCTAAGTTACGCGGCCGGGACAACGTCATCTGGCCTATGCTGCACCAATGAAATTGCGTCTTTGGCCGAACGGCACACGTGAGCGGTTCATATCAACCGAACTGCACCCCAAAACTGCACCTTTCTAACTGCTCACATGTGTAATAATGGGACTAATGGTACAATATATAATTTATTACAAACATACAATGTTTAGAATGTAACTTGTATCACTGCTCTAATATCATTATCCCTTTTTTATTCATATTTCAATAAAAAAAAAGGCCTCATCTTTCCCATCATGCATTTGGTTCTCACATTTCATTCATAAAAGCTATGATATTGGTGAGAACATTTTTGAAAGTTCTGATATAAAAGTTGCCAAAAATTATGTGTCAAATGTCATGAATATCCATCCCAGGATGCACTGTAACAGACATGCGCAGTGGCACAAACAAATCCCCTTTTGCCAATATCTCCCCATAATAGGGGAGTTGCATGCCTCACTGCGCATGTCTACTGCAGTGCATGCTGGGATGGATTCTGATGAAATCTGACATACAAATATTTGGCAATATTTCATCGAAAATTGCAAGAATGTTTCCATCAATATCACAGCTTGTATAAGTCATCTATAAAAACCAAATGCATGATGGGAGAGACAAACGCTTGCGTTATGAAAACATGTATTGCACATGGATACTGACATTACAGCATTGATAAATATTCCATGCTGAACATGACATGTTTTCTATAGATTTTAGCCTGTACAATCAGTCCCATAATTCCGTGTGAATCAGAATTCAAAATGGCGGCTATGCAACTCCCCTATACCCCTATGCCTTTTGTTATTTCCTTAATTGCGAATGAAATATGGATAGGAAACAGCAGGAGAGGAAGCACTGACGACCTTTTTATCTGCATCGCCATAATAGCGAAATATCAAACCCCGACGCTTTTTACAACAGATGTATGGAAATTACTTTCCATAAGATCCTCTATATTCATATCTCTCCATATTCGTTTTCATACACAAATCAATCTCAATAAAGATATCCTAGCTTCAGCGCCGCTAAAATGCGCAGTGTTTTACCGTATAATGGGTCAGATTTTCAGAAAATGTACAATTGGCAGCTCTACACATTTAGGAAACTCTCCTAAATTAGGCTGAAAATGATGAATATCGGGTATATCTGTGTATATTTAGTATCCTCATGATTTAAAGTATCAGTTATGTTATGTTAAACTGCATTTTGAAGCTCAGTTTTGTCTTAAATGTGGGCTATTGGAGATGCTTGGTGAAGGCGAATTGTACATTTTCTAGAAATGTGACCCATTTCCTTTCCTTTGTTGTACACCGTGATGAAACCTACATTGTAAGAAGAAATGAATGCTGTGACTATTATTTGCCTGTGTGAATGTTGAGAGGTTCTATTAGAAGTCATATTTCTTTTCATGAAAAACATTAGGAGGAAGCTGAGAAGTTTGATGTTCTTGTATTATGTCATTTAACTGTGAAAGTGAGTAATACACTCTAAGAGGTAACCTTCATCTTTTGTGTTACTTTATTTATTACAATTTTAGTCCTGACCTGAGACTGACCTATATTATTTGAATTGAATTGAATTGAAATAACATTTTATTGCAATGCATTCGTTGCCAATTGAAAGGGATCTCCTGCTGATTGGGAGGTTTCAATTCCCCTTCGGTGTTTCTCTTACATTATCCAGATCGAGGTAGAGTAATAATGTCATCTCATGTCATTTGGTGACATGGGTGGGGGAGGGATTTGCTGTTAGGATGGTCGAGTAAGCATCAAAACATGACATTAGACAAACAATGAGTGACTCATGTACCCGCTAAATGTTGACTTTGATGCTTTGTGTGATGTGTTTCATAAAAAAAAATCACAAATTTCTGTTTTAGAAGACACCTCAGGCTTATCAACACCCCATAGCTATTACCATGAGATACCACTAGCGTCAATTAGCAATTTGATGCATATTATCGCCCTATATATGGGTCAGATCTTCAGAAAATGTACAATAGGCAGATCAGCACATTTAGTAGTTTTTGCTAAATTATACTGAAAAATTGTCAACCCTAGGTACATCTCAGTATATTTGTGATTGGTTTGTTTCAAGAAATCTGTTTGGTTATGTAGAACTTTATTTTGAACCTGATTTCTGTTTTAAATTTGGGTTATTTGAGAGGATAAGTCAGGAAGAATTGTGCATTTTATGGCGACTTCACCCATATACATCCTACTACCAATATACTATTCAATCTCTGAATCATTACGTAATGACATCAAATCGTAATCACCCCTCATTTCTCTGAAGTACAATGGCCTTTTCATTAGGCTTTACATAACCAAAAAAATATTCAATACATTTGCCTTCTCCTCAAATTATAATAATAGTAACAATGAATTATTCTATTTTGTCAAATAAGTACTTTTAGACACTGAACAAAACGAAATATAGGTAGTACGCTTCAGATTACAAATCTTCCAGCATATATCTTCAAGCTAGGGGTTTTCTGTATATTACAAGGGGTTTGGGTTTCAATGTGGGTTCTCTACTAACTTGTTTTGGTCCCTTAAGGATAGACTTAATAATATGCATAACATTTTTAGTTAGAGTGAGTTTTAAGAATGTTCTCTAAGAATATACATTAGGCGCAAATAACTGCAAGTTCATGAAAGCCAACTAGTTCTAGTCCACACTAGGTAGCTCTTAGGGCCTTGATGTATCAAACATTGTCTCACCAGGGCTGGTTCATCTTACTGATGGTCTTCCCCTAGTACCTTGGGTGGCCTGGGTGGGGGAGTGATGAGGTCAAACTGTAGCCACGCCAGGATTCAAACCCACAATATGCCACTTCTTTCACTGAGCCGGCCCAGTGGTTTAGATGGATTAGGGACCCAACATCTAATAGGGAACCAATCATCTATATATACATAACTTGAAGAATCAAATCGTAAAGACAGTTTGCAATAATTCATGGAGGATGACTAATACAGTAACTAAATATACTCTAAAGGATGACATTAGAAAAGCATGGATACATTTGTTATGCTGTCTTGACATCTGGTACATGTATCCATATGTCTTAATATACTAGATACCCCAAGTTTGAGAACATTTCAACATAGCGTCCTTGTTAATAAGTCATTGAAAAATATCAATTTTGCGACTTGTGACAAAGTCTCCTGGAACACATCACCTTTAATTATAGTGTTATAAGTACAGGAGATATATATATTGATGTTTTAGATAATAATTAGGTAATATAACAGAGATACAGCAGATATTTGTATCAGATCTTAAGTGAAGGTCTGGGCTCAGAGATAGTCCCTATAAGCCAAGGGAGGCAGGCCCCACTCGAGGCTGCCCACTCTGATTGGACGGCACTGACCTTAATTAATCAGTCAACCTTTGGTCTGCGTGCAGGCAGGAGGTAAAGGAAAAATGACAATTTTATGCATGTAGGGCATATATATGTGACAATAGATTATAACAATACAACACAAGTCACAACTACCAAACCCTATCAGGGGACGTTGTAACCCAGCGTAAACACAACCCTCAAATAAAACGTCACAGGCCTGTTAAGGAACTTCTTTTTCTAACAGTGTACTACACTGTGAATTGAATTATTGATTGGGCTCCCCGCACCCCTCAAACGAAGATAAAGTTTTTATGCGCCCGTAGTAAAGAGGGAAGCTGGTTTTTATACCTTATCAGATTACCCACTATAATAGCTGTAGAAAGCCACGTGCGGGTGAAATACGCCCAACAAAGGTTCCTCATAGTCACCAGTTGTTTTTATACTTCGCTAAGCTCATTAATGAATTAACACTTTTTACCAATAATGAGAGGGAGTTGGAAGCATGGCAAGCCTCTATCGCTTCAGCTCAAAGGCAGGTTTTTTATGAATTGCTTTTTAACAATAGCCTGGGTAGCTAGTCAGCAACGATCAAAGGATTTAGTTATAATCCTATGCGATGAAAAGTCATGAATCGCGTCGTCTTCTCGCGTGGAGGGCGTCTAGATGGAGGAGCCCGAGGCTATTTATATGATCGGTTTAGTACGGGAGATTCTAGAGGAATGGATGCATTTGATGGATTTTCATCCACGGTTTCTATTCCTACTCCTCCTCCTCCTCTTCCTTCTACCCCTCCGCCCACCTTGTAGTTTCTCTGGGTAATAAATGTGATGTGTTACATACAAATGAGTCGAGCGACGGAGACTATAGTATTTTTCTAGAAGAACCCTTGAAATGTTTTTATTTTTGGGGTATGTGGTGATGTTTGTAACTACTAATGAATGTACGTGCCAGATTTTAAGGGCATCTACTGAATATACTTTTGCATATATCAGACCTTACCCTATAAGGGTATATCATTATATAAAAGAATATAGAAATACTTATTAACTGTCCAAATGTTTACCATCATTTGAATCAGCTTGATCTCATCTTTCCAAATATGATGAGATTGTGACTTTTTTCCTGTGCCACATCACATTTGAGAGGATTGCGTGAGGCAAATTATACATTTTTAGAAGATCCAACCAATAAGCATTACGAAATATGGGCAGAAGCATAGACAATAAAACAAGTGCAGTAAAAAGTGGGTGTAGAACTTATATATGACGCAGCAGCCTTTTTTTTACCTTGGCAAAGGTGCGAGGAGACGCAAGCAATCAACTAGTGATTTCTTATGATTGCCACGGACGTAATTCCCCAATCAATTGGTAATTGTCCGACAATCTATTTCTAGGCTAAGGGCTCTCTGGACCAAATTAGTTGCCCCGAAACTCTATTGCGAGGTTTTATAGAGGCTCTGCAGCTAAGGACAAAAGGAGAGACTTAGCGATACTGATAACTGTCGCTGCTAATTCGCAAAAGAGCGGTTTTGTGGCGATAATTCGTGCGTAATTATGGTCATAATGGTGATGAACTCTATTGTGTAGAAAACTCCATTATTGTAGTAATTGGCGTTATGGTATAAGAGTTTTTTTTCTGGTAGAAGTCTTCTCGCTAGAAGTTGAATTTTGAGATATATGTTAAAATAACATTCAGGAATAACGAAAAGTAAGTCCAAGTTGAGTATGAAGGTGTTCTTGTATTATGATCATTGAACAAGCTATTAAAAAGCAGGGAAACATACAGAGGCGTAGCTATTAGACTATCACAGTGCTAAAGGTGCTAAAGCCACCCAATACCCAAGACATAATAGTCTGTCTACTCTAATTAAGAATATTGCAAACGTCTAATTAACTTAAACACATCTGTTCAATATTTCTTAGAGGTTCACATTTGATAATGATCTTAATGTCATATATATATACATCATATAATTATGTATATACAAATGCTTTAAACTAAGCAGTTGTAAGTCCAATGTTTGTTTATATATGTGCCGAGTAGAGTGACCAGTCACACCTAGTGGTTCATTGACGTCATCAATAAACATAAATTACCACCAGTGTTGCTGTTGGTCACCAATATGGCTGCCTCCTTGTAGGAGAGAAACTGACTTTCTTTTCTTATGTTTCAGGTGTCAAATAATGATGTCGATCATTATAATGCTTCACAAATACTCTGAAGACTATAATGTTTTTGCTATTTGAAAAAAATACATTATACTTTTCTAAATGGTGTTTGGGCTTTAAGAGCAGTATAAACAGTTCAAACATCAATATACTCCTGGGAAGAGTTATTGTGAGAATAACATTTGACAAAATATCAATTTTGCAACTTCAATCTTATTTTTCTACCACTCCCTTAGTTGGTCTTCAGTGCTAAGCTACCACATTGCATATATCTTAAATGTATTCATTCAAAAGGTCAGGACAATGAGGTGGTATAGCATCAAAACCTAATTGGCAAAATAGCTGAGACGGTCTGTTTTGTTAAAAGCCTACATTTCTAGGGAATGGGCGACATTTACTGGTAAAATATTACCATGGCAACAGCAACCACGGAAGGTATTTCTCAGAAATGGTCTTCTTCTATGTGTAATTATCCTAGCAACTTATATCACTGTACCTGACTTCGAGCTTTAATATCATTTGTAACAATTTTTGTTGCATGTTTGCTCAGAGGGGTGTTGTTGCACAACGCCTGTTTGTTGCACAATTTGCGGCTGTTGGTAGCCTTACTGTTACTCGTTGACATTCATAGAAATTACGGCTCGGTATTTGCCCTACGAATGTTGACCTGTTGCACAACCAATTCATAGGTGCTCGTTTGTTGGGACAAACTTAGGAACACTCTAGATTGTCTAAACATTTCATTGCATGTGTTACTCAAGATCTTGTAAAGGTTCATGTACTGTGTGCGAGTGAGTGAGTGAGATTGGTTGCTTTACGCCCTTATCAACACATTTAATGTGGTTATATCAAGGGCGGGAGAGCTGAGAGGGAGGCAGTTCATGCTCTTACCCAGGAAATAGAGATAGACAAGAAGGGAGAGAGAGAAAGGGGAGAAAGATAGGGGAGAAGAGAAAAAGAGATAGATAGGCACTGTATGGTCATACCCAGGACCACTTCATGGACTGTGCAACAGACGGTTAATCATGACTATTCCTACTCGTTTGTAAGCCCCGTCGAGGGCGGAATTAAGCTGGTTAACACCCCTCAGATGAATTCGCATTTACCTGACTAAGGGTGCATTGCACTATACACAATATTTTTACATATGTGTGTGATTACAGAGGTGCGATTCGGGGTGCGATTAGAAATCTCATATCACATACGATTGTGATTCAGCTTTCGCGGGTCATATGACCCACACTGACCAATAAGAAACCTAGAAAAATCATCTGCTTTGACCCCGACGATCTGCAAGATTTTGTATTATCCAAAGTCGCAAAGAATATAATTCATCAAAATGAAGCCTCTGCTGCACATGCAGTTGAATCAACTTGTGACAGAGAAGCATCAATGCCGGCACGGCCGTGCGTTCGCTAGATTTGTTTACTTTTTTTGTGAATGGTTTCATGACTTGGTAATCAAGGAGAGACACTGTTATGGCGGCTCTGTCATCGGTATGTCCACAAAAATCAGTGGAAACCAAGGTAAAATGTCATTAAAATTGTCTTCTCTTGTTGATTATGTATGAAATAAATACCTAATAGCCCTCTGTTTGATGTCAAATCGATCTCGACATCGGGTCAAATCACACTCAACCCCTTTGGGGTTTTGTGCGATTTGACCCTCTGTCTCGAACGATTTGACATCTCAATTGGGCTATTAGATACAAAGGTTGTGTCTTAAAGGCCTAGTATATTAAACGCCCTCCTAAAGTCTCAACTACGAGGGCTTCATTATACCAGGGTTGTTGCATTGAAACTAATGCATTTGAGCAAGGTAAGAGGTGTCTTAGAGCTCTCTCAGACTAGTCCCAAAAAGTAAACGTATATAATGCAATGCCACCTTTGCTAAGAGGGAATCGTATATAGTGCAATGCACACTAAAGCAGGTTGGCAAAACGGATGTCTCATGAAATCTAAGATGAAATGAAAAACATTCAAAAAATATCTGTTACGCACATTTTTACAAATTTTGAAAGTGATTTGCACAAACGTGTGAATGAAACAATTACTACATTCTTTATTTGTTAATGATCTCATGTTAATCAAAAATGAGTCACAAGTCGTGAAAAGAAATCTTTAGATATTACCATATCTGAAAAGATGAGATCAAGCAGATTCTAATGATGGTGAACAACAAAAAATGTTATAAGTATTTCTATATTCTAAATTTCATATTTCTGTTATTGAAAAAAAATCTGCAATATTTTTGGGTGGACCATTACTAGTAGAATAGCTTAATATACTCTATACATATTGACCTTACTCATGCATTGATATGTTTAATATACTGCTTTGAAGTTTAGTAAATGCATTCATAACACGTCAAAGGGAAGGTACCAACACATGCCAACATTCCTGCTAAGATATCTTGTGAATTTAAAACATAGAAAAATATCAATTTGGCCACTTGTTAGTCATTTTCCTGAAAGAAATCACAAATAATTTAATAGCTGCTCGCCCACAATGGCATGGAATATCATCATTATGGCCTCTGTTGTTGATCACCCTTGGAAGAGAACAAACTTTCATGGCTTTGCTTTTTTCGATTTTCCCTTTGACCTTCAGCAGACATGGGGTGACCTTGTCTGAGGTAATTAGTGTATTTGTTACAAGTTAATGAGACTGCGTTTCACTCTTGTGTTCACGAACAACATTTTTAAAAAGTAGCTTGTTAACAAGTTAAGAGTAATGTCAGTTGCAGAATTACATTTGGTTCTAAGTTTACACCTACTAAATATCAATTAATCTCTTTTTACTTTAGTTTTACTTTACACAAACTATTTATAGATGTGATGTGTTGCAGTGAAATGAATCACAAGTCACAAAAATCGGATATTGAGATGACGTCATATTTGAAAGATGAGATGAAGGTGATATTACCGGTAGTAAATATTAGAACATCTAGTAAGTAATTCTATATTTTAAGTTTTATATTTGTATTTTTGGAAGGACAGTTTGCCAAATCTGTGAGTCATTTTCCTGTAACACGTCACATATGGTTTGGATAGGCGATTCGTAGAGATAAATTATTGTATAATGATGCACACAGACCCCTAGATAAAAGGTGTTCAAACATAGATGTCCAGATTAACAGACTCATAGTGTTGTCATTCTATATCATTACTTACGCTTGTGAGGAATTAATATACTAACTACCATACCACCACCATGAGGTATTCTCTATGTGCGATGTGTTGCAGGAAAATGAGATTTTTTTGTCAAGATAATATCATATTTGAAAAGATGAAATCAAGCCGGCATTATATGAACACCTTCCCACTGGGAGTTCCATACCCTCTGCTTGGGTGAGGTACAGACAACCTGCTAATTCCAACTTCAATGGACATTCATATGATTAGCCTTTTGTTTTAGCGCCATTAACAAATGAAGGAATGTTGCCTTCTTCTTTTATCCATAATGGGATGGATTTCATCTCACAAAAACTATTTCCAGACGGCAGGTAATTACCTTTTTGCTACAGACAGCGGTGCCTAGGCTAAGACTAATAGAAATGAGAACTTCTAAGTATCTGTCACAAATATCATTGGCATCCCGCTTGTCTCCCGATGCACTGGTAAATGCCATTCGTGCAGCCATTGCTATAAAAAGAAAGGGGAATGAAAGGTCAATCAAGACATAGTTAATCCAATACTCTTAGAAATAGTGGTCCGACGATATTCCTTGATGAGAATGAGTTGCTATCTAGAGCCATTCTCCTAAAGAATTGAGTTGATGCCTGCTCGAATTCACCCAAGATTGTCCAACAATTATACTTATATATATATAAAGATTGTTATTCCGAATTATTTGTTCATACATATAACATTTCACATCATCATATATATTTCATACAATAATACAGGAATTGGGCCTTAACAATCCTCTACATGAGGTCTTCCAGACCGCCCAAAATAAATAAAAAATTGTATTATACTTATAGAAATGGTGTTCCGACGATATTCCCCGATGAGAAAGAGTTGCTATCTACCACTGATAACCTGGCTCTACATGAGTCCCGGCAGCGTCCCCCAAGGTACAGCCATGTATCTTGGGTATTGTTCTGTAATCGGCGTCTGTTCCCGACCGTTACAAGTGTCGGGAGGCGCTCGGAAACACTCATTGTACACGACAGCCGTGCGATCAATGTACCATAAACTGTTGGCAATGGCACTATAGGGACAGAGGTAAGGGCCCATTCTACCAAGCCGATTCTCATGCGATTTTGCGTCGCAGACAACTCTTTTCCACTAGATTCTATGAAGATTGCATGAGAATTGGCTTAGTGGACTAGGCCCTTTAGAGTCATTCTCCTAAAGAATTGGGATGATACCTGCACAAAATTGCCCAAGATTGTTCAACAATTAATTGCCCAAGATTCAACTTCCCGATCTATGTTCATTATGTCCAACATGATTTGACAGTCTTGAATGGCTCCTGCTTCTCAGATTTCATGAGTGTTACAGATAAAGTTGTCAACTGATTAAAAGTTATAATCTCCTGGTGGAGTCTTGAAATTACTTGGCTTCATGGAAAGGTCAAATTTCCCTTTAGATGTGGTTATAATGATTTAACCATTTGCTTTAAGAGTATAGTTGCCTGATGCCCTAACTGGTGAGCTAAAACAAGTTGCAGTTGATGATTTATTATTCTATTACTGTATTGCTGTTTTAAAGTATTCACAACTTGTTTCAGCCTAAATCGATTAATTTTCGTTTCCAAGGGAAACGTTGGCAGATTTCGGTTACATGTAACCCATGGTCAAGTGACAATTATTGTCATGTATGAGAATATAATATCCTGACACTTATTGATGTAGGACTTTCGGTGAAGGAGCAATGAGCATTATAAAAATGAAAAAAAAATTGTTGATACTCCAAAGATTTGTGAAGTTACAGACTTTCAAAGTTACCTGCCTTTCAGAATAACTATTATTTGGGTCAAATAGTAGAATCTCTAAAGATTTTCTGATATATTCAATTGTTTTAATGACCTTAAGAATTGTCATAGAACAATGCAGAGTGGTCTACGAAAAAAAACCTTTGTCTTAGGACTTCACTCTTATTCGTACACATTGGGAAGTGCTCTTCAGAATGATCGTTGGACCAATTCGGCTTTGAATTCAGTACAGTGTGGGCAGCAATTTTGCCTAAGCATTGTCTTAATGATCCACAATTTGTCATACGAATTGGAGGTTCATTTGCAAGAACGCCCACACATTACCAAACTCAAGTATGTTCCCTAAAGAATGATTTTGAATTTGTACGACTTGTCTTAAGGCCCAATTCTGCTCTGAGTTCTTGAATGTGTGGGCCCAGCTTTAGCAGAGATTGTAGCTTTAAATGTCTATCTGCTCTGCGATTATTTTTGCCATTCATCTCACGGCCATTTGTCATCTCAAGGTCATCTGTCTTCAGGCCCAGACGTTTGAAAACTGAGTTCTGTAAGTTTAATCCCCACGTCCTTGGCCTGCGCTCTTCTTACCAGCTTTCCTACCATCCCCGACATTTTAACATTTCTAATTGGCTCCTTTCTCATTAGAGTTATGTAGTCCGAACATGGAATTTAAAGAACTTTTCATTTCCCTTGTTAGGAGTCGAGTTCCTGAATTAAACTTTGTCAATGTTAACATAGTAAAAAGATTATTGAATATCATTATTAGTGGAAGTTGAGGCTCGCTTTTTGTAACCATTGTTCATCGCAATTTCCCGTCTCACATGCAAATTTAAGCTTTAAATTAGGTTAAATTAAAGATTATTGAATTGAGTGTTCGTCTATAGCAAAAAGGTGCATAACTGGGACGCTGAATTGGATTACTTGATGTATTTTAATGATTAAATCTGCACTCGCAGTTAGCTTTGGTCCAAAACTAAAACTGTTCTCGTTAATAATTATAATTTCTCTCTAAGTTATTAAACCAACAAATAGGAAACAAATTTGTCTACTTTTTCTTCTATTTTCTCCTCACCCAACAAGTCATTACACTACAATTATTGAGGAATCAGACTGGTTGTTTCCACAACAGGGGTTCTTAAAAACGAATATTACTACTATTATGTTTTCTTGTTAGGTCTCCCTCTTCATGTCTTAAAGAGGGAGACCTTACAAGAAACAGAAAAACACATAAAGAGACAAGACTCAAGGATGGTACGGTTTTGAAAATATGGAAACCAACCAATGAAAGAATACAAAAATCGCCTCACTATCTAGGTCCCTTATGGTGGAATAAACTTCATAGCAGACTGAGAAATGGCGACTGGAAAACCATAAAAAAGTGTTCTTGGAGCTATTAATGATTGGATGAATTGATCAAACTGTTTCGCGAACTACATGATATATAACTAAAATGTAAAGTCCTTGAAATCAAAATAAATTGCCTGGGAAACCTTATTGTTTTCATCAGTCGTACTTGTATTTTATTCATTTGTTGTGATGTACTGAAAAAAAACCCAAATAAGTGAGGTGTTTTGATAAGGCCCCTAGCGGGTGACGTTATTGTACAGTTATATATCCAACATAGACAATCAACTCTATGTTAAGACCAACTAGTTAAATTGCTTGAAATTAAAATTTTGCTAAACAATTTAGACACACCTATGTATACATGTACTCTCTTGAATCAGAATTGAATCTTTGTATTTTTGCCTTGAGCGCTGTGAGAACATCACTGTTACATCGAAACCAGCCTCAACACAATTTCTTTTAAAAAAATAGTTATCCACCGAAAACCTTTCCTGCAGTGATATCCCTTATTATCGCACACTACTGGGCTTTTATCTTGGCCAATTAAGTGTCAAACTGTTCTATAAAAATATAACAGCAGAACATTGATAGATTCAGTCTTATCAATACTTAATATGAGTACATTTGGTAACAACTTCTTGACCATATTGGCTGCAATAGCAGCTTTAACTGCCGAAGGCGAATCCCTGAATACGTACATATATCAAGGATGATACAATCTCATGAATACAACATGAGATATGTCAACTGATTGTCGTATCTGTGGATATAGTGGATATGAGGGAATGTGATAAGCAGAGATATATATGATGGATTTAACGTGTAGCCATTGCCTGTGGTATATAGCAGATAACCTGTACTATATGGAACAAATAACCATGAGATATTGATATATTACTGTGAGGGTAATATAGTAATTATAAGTGTAAACTATATCATATGTTATTTTAATACTGTTTAGGACGCAATGGAAGACATGCTATGGAAAATTGTCTGCCCCTTTCGTGCTTTTGTAATTGTTATTGAAACATGAATAGAAATTCAATCTATAAGCATTGGTCCTGGGTATGAACATAAAGTGCCTATCTGTCTCATTTATCTGTCTTTCTCTCCCTTCTTCTCTATCTCTATTTCCTGGGTATGATCATAAACTGCCTCCCTCTCAACTCTCCCGCCCTTGATATAACCATATTAAATGTGTTGATAAGGTCGTAAAGCAACCGATCTCACTCACTCACTCAAAATGCATTTCTGCTGCCTCATATGACACATCACATATATATATAAAGGTCACATATTCTGGATCGCTCCGACAATTTGCTTCACATGTATAGCGTCTAATTTAGCTTACATATGTGATGCTTTACAAAATATGAGTCGAAAAAGTCACAAAAAACTGATTTTGAGATATCATCATATTTGAAAAGATGAGATCAAGCCGATTCCAATGATGGTAAAAATCAGCACATTTAATAAGTATTTCTATATCTTAAGTTTCATATTTTTATTTTTGCAATTCCATATATATATACGCATACTACAGTGTTTCCCTTTGAGAGGAGAGTGAGAGGAAGCGAGGAGGGGGGGCATGAGAAAGAGGGGAGGGAGAGGGGGGGCGGGGATGGGGTTGGGAGAGAAAAACAAGTATGAGAGACAGAGAAGAGGCGGGGGGAAGAGAGACAGAGGGGGAAGTGTGGGGAAAGTGGGGGACCGTCCAGAGGACGGGTACTTTGCTAAACTTAGTAGATTGAAATCTACACATCTGTTAAATCATGTTAATAACATCTGGTAATAATTATCTTTCAAACTACGAGGGAGACTTGGGAGACCAGGAATTCCAGAAAGTTTATGTATACAGCATACTGTATAACTTTTTTCCTTTTTCCCATGGAATGTATCTGTATTGAAGGAAATACAAATAGTACATACATACACATGTACACAAATCCAATATATGTATATAAGCATACTACAGTGTTTCCCTTTCTTTCTCTGTTGCAGGCGAGCCGGACCACCCAGTGCAGGCAGACCAAGCGGGCAAACGCTTCATCCTAGGTTTCCTGGATACCAACAGTTCGCTCTGCCCCCTGGTGTACATAATTCCACAGTCACGTGAGCCCCTTAACGTCACCATCAGCATGCCCTCTGACCCGACCTTCACCCCAATAGTCAAGGTCATCAACGACACAGAGAGTGTCACTTCACTAGAACTTCCGGCTTCAGTGCGCATGACCAAACATGAGCTGGCTCATAAAGGTGAGTGAATAAATCAAAATGTTGTTATCATTTATTCATTTCATTAAAGACCAATATTTTACATTTAAATTTATGTCATATTTATACTATGTTAGTCATGTCTTTGGTTGTATGATATATAATTCAGGCGTTTGGGAATTATTTATTTGGAATGAGGGTCGATATTTCTCACATTCAAGAGAAATGTTACATTTTAATGTTGCTCTATCAACAGCTCACATATGTATGGAGAATCAAATGTGCCTATTATCTATACGTAGGAGAGAAAAGAGACGCCCGTATAGATTATAGCTTGGAAAATAATGGAAAATAATGGAACAAAAAGTAGAAAATGTTCAGTTCTGGACTGAGATTGTAGCTTTTATGTACATTATTGTGCATGTCCTCACCACCAAATCTACGGACACAGTCTGCACTCATTTTACTTGTATTATTCGTGAATACAGCAATCATAGTCAATCTCCTGTTTGCACAAATACAGTAACTGACACTGGCGACACGGCGGTCGGGATAGATTAAATGAGGATCCTCTTACTCCTATAACGGCGAGCGGAGACCATATTCATTATCTTTTCAATACAGTGAGACACAGATTGGATAAATGATAGGCCTGTATGTGAATGGTGCATTAGGGTCGGATATTCAGAAAATGTACAATTCAACTTCACTAATTTTCTTAAATGACCCACATTTTAGACGAAAATAAGGTTGAAAATAGAGTTTAACCTGGCAAAACAAATTGCTAGAATCAATGCAATGGCAAATATACTCGAATTTACCTAGTATTGACCAAATTGCAGCCTAATTTAACAGAATTTACTAAATGTGTACAGCTGCCAATTATACATTTTCCGAAGATTTGACCCATTAAATCTTTCTTACTGTAGATGAAATTATTCATAAGCGGAGAGGATTATAGCGAAAGCAACCTTATATTAAAATGAGTTGAGGATCTCCATTGTGAATGGATATTGCCTGTGCATTTCATATAACTTTTAAGAGTGTTATCGGCGTAATATGCGGAAAGTCTTTTTGTACAATGCAACCAAATCCTCCCATGCAGTGATCTGTGAGCATAATGATGAATAATGCTGGACCCTGGAGCACAGCAATTTCATCAGAAATATTAACTTCTTTATATAACTATATTATATTAGCAGACTTGATTAAACTGCTAATGTTATGTGGTCGTACTGACAGCAATACGTCATATAACATTACATTCATCTTTGTGATTCACCATGGTTAGTGTGTCTGATAGCTTTCAAAAGGAATAAAGCAAAAGCTGCTCATGGTCCGTTGTACTATAGATGATACGTTTCTTTCACTAAGAGCACCATCATACATAGGACTATGAGAGCTTCATGATTCGAGGGTTTGTAAGAAGTCTTGCAGACTAGTCTTGTAATCTTTTATAGCAAATGGCACGATGGAGGGTTCACACTGGTTGAGACCCATCAGTCAACAGGACAAACCCCTGAAGGGGTGAGTTTTCTGATGGGTTGAGATCAGTTTGAACCAGAACAGAGTGCCATTTGCTATTTATTACACACTCTATTTAGATGTTAAAAAGTAAATTTAACTTGTTTAGCCTATAGTTTAGCTCGAGGAGGCTTGATTCACCGCAATTTGTAGGACAAGTTTCGGCAAGTTTCGCAGTCGGGACGACATCATTTGGAACAGCTTTGTAGGTCAGGCCTATGATGCGCCAATGAGATTGCGTCTTTGCCCGAACTGTTCACCGAACAGTTTGGTTATGCATTTAGTCCCCGTTGGTTGGTCTGGCGGGGACACTTAGAACTCACTGCTGCCTGTTGCTCTAAACCGGAAGACTCCTGCACTACCTCTGATAGGCGGATGGGCAAGTGATTATGCAACACTAATCTTCCAGTTGTAGTTTGCAAGTATGCAGACCATCCAGGCAGTGCCAGTCTCACCTGTAATCATTGATATTAAATGATGTCTAAAACGTGAGTAACTGCTAATTTAGAGGGTGTTTTCGGGGCAAGTGATAGTAACAGAATGAAGGGATAGTAACAGCCCAACAAAAGGGTACTAAAGCTATTAGATCCTGAGGTTATGGTCCTTCGTTTTGTCTAAAGTTCATGAAAACAAGCCTTGATTTCACCTCGCTTGGTTCCCGGGAGCCTTAGACAAACTCGCAACCATAATCTCAGGATCTAACCACCTAACAGACCAAGCCTACTAGTGGTGGACATCCAGTTCCAGTCGACTGCTTACAGCTTATCCACTGGTGCATTTTGCCTTGGTCTTGTTCTGTGGACCCGTAGACCTGACCTAAGCAACACAACCTCAGGATCCAACAGCCCAATAGTATACAGTGCAATGAATGCATAGTTCAACGGGCCCTATAGTGGAGTTAGGACCTGTTCTTTCATAGGAAGCTTGTTACAAATTGACGTTAATTAAATGCAATCATGATATAATGTCCAGTTTGATGTTAATTTTGCGTGTTCTACCTATGGCTAAAGTATGAATACTACATAGCTCATGGGACTCCAGAAAGTAACACAAAGACAGCAGGATATAGAATGAGAGAGGAGCACCACCATATTGTTATAGAAGAGAAAATAAATATCTATAATTATAACTATAATGGTGACATCGACAAAGCTGGCAATAAAAAGCTCACACATCATCCTGTGATTAGCTCTGCATTGATATCTTCCTTATGGGCCATTTAATGAATTCACAGTCAATGAAAACAAAATTAATTTACTGACAGAAAACTCCAAAATCACTCACAAAGATCCAACAGACACCAGGCAGCCGAGCAATGAAAACCACTTCAATACAACTACTGACCTCTCCAGTGAAATGAAATGAAATTTAAGCCACCATTGACAATCTTTTCTAAGCAGTCTCATTTTCCAGTAGTCGGATGAATCCGACACGCTCTCTACCTCATAAACAAGCTTTTAAAAAAAATGTCCTTGTCTTTGTTTTGATTGCATTACACGGTCGACAGACGGCTTTACATGGTGCTTGTTATGGCCGTTTATCTCCAGCAAGCAGACTGTTTGAACTCCGACTCAAAATGTGCCAATCTGATGTTGTCGCAGGTTATTTGAATCGCACGCGAACGCTATTGGGTTAGGTTTTTAGAAATTGTACAATTTGTCTTGACCAATCCTCTCAAATGAACCACATTTAGGACAAAAATGTGCTTCAAAATGCAGTTTTACATAACAGAACTGATATTTTAAATCAATGCGATACCAAATATACTCAGACATACTATGTATTTATCATTGTTCAGTCTAATTTAGCAGAATATCCTAAATGTGTAGAGCTGCCAATTGTACATTTTCGGAAACTCTGACCCTTATTGCGTTAAACAACAATCTGTGATTGCAAAAGCTAATTGACCAAACACAAAAAACACCCCTTGTTCCTGGGGTTGTTTAATTATGAGGAGACAATTCTCACCCATTTCAAGTTGTTTTTTCGGCGGCTCACTTGTTTCATTATCTTGTTTAATCGCTAACTAACGAAGGGGTATTCAGACTCTGAATGCCGAGGGGTGATAATAATCTGGACAAGTGACTGCTTTAGCTCAACAAACCAGACTGCCTAATAGGGCAGTTTGCATAACCACTATTTTGAATCTTGATTCGCATGGAGTGAGTGAGTGAGTGACATGTAATTTGTAATAGTGTGAGACCAGGCACTGCAAGAAAAGTGGCCTGTTCTCTAAAGAGTATTGTGACCGTGATTGAGAAGAGATTGTGTTTTGAGTAATATAGTTATATCAAGGGCGGGAGAGTTAAAAGGGAGGCAGCTGGGACTGATAGTACAGTGAAATTATGGGACTGACAGTACAGTGTAACATCTATAGAAAATATGCCATGTTCTGTATAGAATATTTAACGGTGCTCTAATGTCAATATCCATAAATAAGACATGATTCCATAATACTAGTCCCTATTTTTCCCATCATGCATTTGGTTTTCATAGATCATTCATGCCAGCTATGATGTTGATGAAAACATTCTCGAAACTTTAGATAAAAATGTTGACAAGTATTAGTGTGGTATATCAATCCCAGTATTTCTTGCAATAGACATGTACAGTGGTACATGCAAGTCTCTATAGGGGGCATGCATGTACCACTCAATGCCCCTGTCTGTTACAGTGCATGCTGGGATAGATTCAGTTCAAGTCTATATGTAAATATTTTGCAAGACTTTTGTCCAAAATTTCCAAGAATCTTTTTAACAATACCATAGCTTATTTATTCAATAGAGGATTTTCATGTGCCACTGTGTATGTCTGTTACTGTTCATGTATGCTGGGATAAATTCAGTTCCGGACTGACATACATATTTTTCCACAGTTTTCTCCAAATTTTGTAAGAACTTATTCAACAAACCCATAGCTTGTATGAATGATCGGCGATTTGCATGTACCACTGTGCAGTTGCAGTGGATTCAGTTAAAATCTGACATCAAATATAAAGCAACATTTTTATCGAAAAATATAGCTATAGATATACCGATATAAAAGCTTGTTTAAATAATCTATGAAAACCAGATACATGACGGGAAAGATGATGATCTTGTTTTATACAAACATGTCTAACACAAGGCTATTAACATTGGCCATTGCGCATGTCTGTTACAGTGCATCCTGGGATGAATTCTGATGAAATCTGACATTCGAATTATATTCCAATGTTCTTATCGAAAATTGTAACAATATTTTCAACAATATCACAGCTGGTATCAATGATCCATGTTAACAAAATGCATGTTGGGAAAATGGAGGCATGTGTTATGGAAACATGTATAACAAATGGATATTGAAATTAGAGCACTGACAAATATCCCATGCTGAACATAACATGTTTTCTATGAATTTTAGACTGAACCATTAGTGCCATAATTCCATACAAATCAAGATTAAAAAATGTGGCTATGCAAATCCTGCTATTGAACAAGGATCCTCTCAGTGATATCATACCTCATGGGATTGATTTATGAAAACTAAATACATGATGGGAAAGATGAAATCATGTGCCATGGAAATATGTATAACACATGGATATTGACATTAGAGCACTGACAAATATCCCATGCTGAACATAACACGTTTTTCGATAGATTTTAAACAGTATCATTAAACCCATAATTCCATGCGAACCAAAATTCAAAAAGGTGGTTATGCAAATCGCCCTATTGTCTGCCCCGCGGGGGGTGCTCATTTGCACACTGAGGGCCTGGCAGGGGATCTCCCGACACACAATGGCCCATAGATTAAAGTTTAACTGGAGGCAGAATAGACTGGTTGCAGCCAGCCAGCCCAATCAGCTATTTGTAAGGCATGGCTAAAGGAAATAACAGTCAATGGGATGAATGTAGGAGGCTTACCACAGCCAATTTACTGGATTTTCGGAAAGTATTTTTTTGTTTGTGAGAAAGAATGCAGAATCTACTGCATGGAAAATACAGGCATTATAAAGTATGGAAGATCAGATGAGCCTCGAAGCACTGGCATAAATTCCTGATTACTTGAAAACCTTGTTGACTACTGCCAAATCTCTGAGTAATCACCTAAAATGTTTCTGAGTAATTCACTGGATCTTTCCTGTAAAGGCAGTGAAGTGTAGTGTTTTTCGCAATCAAGCGATAAACATAGAACGAGTAGGTGCCGAATTATCCTGCTGTTTTCTCTCTATAATATTGAATAGTATCACATCATGATTCTACATTGAAATATGGATATGGGTCGAGACAATTCTAACACTGACCGGAAAAGTTATATTTCTGATACAAACATATGTAAAGGGGTTAAGGGGCAACGTGAAAAAATGTACGATCGGCAGCTGTACACATAAAGAATGGTGGATTAGACTAAATGTGATTTGTTTCAGGAAAATGAGTCATAAGTCGCAAAATTGATATTTTTCAAAGTGTATTTTCACAAGATCAGATTATTGGAATGTTCTAATCTTTGGAGAGTTTATCACTTATAGCTATATCAATTGATGTATCAAATTTCAGGACAATCTATGTAATATATCCTTTCGTTTTAAAGGTCCCCATATGGACTACATTTAGTTACTTCACTGTTTATTGACCCCAAAAAATATTGGAAACTTTTTTTCAAAAACGAAAATATCAAACTTAAAATCTAGAAATACTTATTAGAATATTAGACTGTTTACTATCTTTGGAATCGTCTTGATCTCAACTTTTCAAATATAATGGTATCTCAAAATCTATTTTTTGCGACTTATGACTCATTTTCCTGAAACACATCACAAATGGGACAGCACAAAGATAAATACATGGTATATAGCCACATTTAGTACCACAATGATTCAAGACATGTGCCAGGTTCGATTTCACTCGATTTTGAAAATATTTTACAAATATTTTACAAATATCGGTTTGGGACAAAAACAATCACATTAAGTTTGCTTATTCTTTGACCGATAGGGTAATCATTGTTCTACTGTAAACACAAATATTCATACACAAATTTGAAGTTGAATAGGCCAAGGGAAACCACGCACAAGTTAGTAATAATATGTGAGAAATATGTGACGTGTTTCAGGAAAATGAGTCATAAGTCGCAAAAAATTAGATTTTGAGATACTATTATATTTGAAAAGATAACATCAAGCCGATTCCAATGATAGTAAACAGTCTAATAGTCTAACAAGTATTTCTAGATTTTAAATTCGATATTTTCGTTTTTGAAAAGAAAAGTTTCCAATATTTATGGGGGTCACTAAACAGTAAAGTAACTAACTGTAGTCCATATGAGGACCTTTAAAACCAAAGGATATGTTACATAGGTTGTCATGAAATTTGATACGTCGACTGACATAACCATAAGTGACACACTCCCCAAAAATCGGAACATTCCAATAATGTGATCTTGTGAAAAAAGCGCTTTGAAACATATCAATTTTGCGACTTATGACTCATTTTCCTGAAACACATCACATATGTGAAAGAGTCTTGGAATATAAATGCGGAGTGTTATGATGGCCTGCCTGAAAAAAAACAGGAAGACATCTTAATCCTCCAGAAATTCTGTCAAATGGCGTCAATTCTTTTCTTTTTTTAGAATTCATATTTTGTCTTTTATTCAATGGAGTCCAACTTAATTTTTGATAAATGGTAACTGATTTATAACCATTTCAGATCCTCAGTTTCCATGGCCCTCATTACAGATGGTTTCAAGAATCAAAATTCCCGGTTATTCTAATATGAGTTAATGTTATCAAACCAATTTGAGTTCTGATATCCCCACATGATACTGCATGTGACATTATGTAAAGCAGTATGACTAGGATTCCAGGACATACGTATATGGGTGAACGCCTATAGTGTTCTTCACAAATTGGCTGCAAGTCATTACCACCCCTCCTGTGTGGCGCTGCAGTCAGACCCCTGGACGGGCACTTTTCCGTTCACCCTATATCTTCAACATAGTGCGCAACCTTACCAAGCGCTTTTGCTCCACCTTTTTTAATGCTATGTCCAACGCACTGGACAGGATGATAGAATCATATGTTTAGAGTAATCGTGCCAGGTTTGAGGTATATTGAGCCGCTAAATTATAGAATATGCTAAGTTTTGTCAGAGTGTTTCTAAGAGAAACAGGTACGCACGGGGACACGCACAGGCAGCGGCCAGTGGACGGGTCAGTGAGCGGGACTGGTGGGGTTCAGTGGGCACTTGTAAGGGGAGCATTTCTGCCCGCATTTGGATGAGGCTAAAATGAGTTGCACATGTGCCAAATGAGTCAGGGCTGTCCCGCAGTCACTGACTGGGGAATATGTAAAGTCTCCTATTGCGTTTGGTTAGCTAGCAGATTTCTGACTGACTTATTATTACACTGAGGTCAATAATTAATTTGAAAATATAATGTTTATACTTGTGACTCAATCAAATTTAATAACACAATAAATATCGGATTCAAGAAGACCATACGGACTGGGACGTTTGTTTATCCAAAATAATTGTGATGTGTTTCGGGAAAATGGGTCATAAGTCGCAAAAAAATAGATTTTGAGACCATTATATTTGAGAAGGTGAGATCAAGCTGATTCCAATGATAGTAAATAGTCTAATACAATAATAAGTATTGCTAGATTTTAAGTTAAATAATTTCGTTCTTGAAAAAAAATGTTTCCAATATTTCTAGGGGTCACTAAACAGTAAAGTAACTAAATGTAGTCCATATGAGGACTTTTAAAACGAAAGGATATATTAAATACATAGTCCTACATTGTCATACATTGATTGACATAACAATAAGGGACAAACTCCCTAAAAATCAGCACATTCAAATAATGTGATGTTGTGAAAAAAACACTTTGAAAATTTCAATTTTGCGACTTCTGACTCAGTTTCCTGAAACACATCACATTTGTGACTTATTATTACCCTGAGGTCACTAGGTCTACTACTAGATTTCCTGAGCCTACTAAACATACTGCAGCCATGCGGATATTTAAAGCTCATGAAATATTGACCTTTTCCCTCATATCCGTACGACTGATTTATGGCAGGACGTAAAGGCTTGGTCATGATAGTTGGTAATATTGCGACAACCACCATAATGAATTGCCCATAGATGAAGGGCTACCAACCCCTGGACTGTCAGGGATCCCTAACGAATATCGGTCAAATCCTGCTTTCAAGGCCAATAATGCGGTGTAGGAAGACCTGTCGAATGCTAACATGAATCCTTATTGCGTCCTTTAAATGAACCCGTGACCTTTCACTAGCCTGATTAAGGTTTCTCGCTTAGACATGTTTCATGTGTTCTCAACATAAATGTTTGGGGTGTTACCAGGGTGGTTTATACAAGGGAGTAGCAACGAATAATATGCGCGGGTGGCATATGTGATGTGTTCCAGCAAAATCAGTCACAAGTCGCAGAATTGATATTTTTCAAAGTGTTTTCTAACAAGATTGCTTCATTGGAATGTTCAGATTCTCGGAGGATTCATCACATACAGTCATATGAGTTTATGTATCATATTTCAGGACATTGTGTTAGATATATCCCTGCGTTTTGAAGGCCTTCATATGGTGTATATTTAGTTACTTTGTTTGTTATTAGCCACCCAGAAACAAAGCCAACTTTTTGTTTCAAAAATAAATATATCAAACTTAAAATATAGAAACACTTATTGGGTGTCCTAGTGTTTACTATCATTGGAACCAGCTTGATCTCCTCTTTTCAGATATGGTGATATCTCAAAGTCATTTTTTTGCGACGTATGACCACTTTTCCTAAAACGGATCACATATAGTTGAAAGTAATGCCACTACTACTACTAGCACCAACTATTTATAAGTACATCACTAGTATGCTCTGCTATGGTAAAGGGCAATCAAACTACCTGGGCTATATGTGGTACTATTGCTGACAATAATACTGCAGTGTCACCTGGCATGCAGTGGCTAAATTAAGTCCCAGTTGCGGATATTTTAGTGCAGTTAATGAGTCGTTGCTACTCCCTTGTATATACCTCCCTGGTGTTACAGAAAAATGTGTTAGGGTTAAAAAAACCCATAGATTTTAAGAACCCGTAATATTTAAAAAAAAATAAGATTAAATTGATTCCAATGAGGTTATTATTTAGGACATCTAAAAAGTATTTATGAATTTTATAATTGATATTTTCATGTTTAAAAAGAAAGTTTGCAATATATCTGTGTGGACCACTACATGTAAAATACCTACGCAAGTATATTTAATCAACTGTCTTGAAATATGGTACATGTAATCACATAACATAAGGTGTAAGATACCCAAAGCATAAGGACATTCCTAGAAAGAGATAAAGTGAATGAATTTCTTTGAAAAACATAAACTTTGCGACTTTCCTGAAACACATCACATATAACGACCTTAGAAATGCAAGGATATATTTCATACATAGTCCTGAAATGCATACCTTGATACCACACCGGTTCTTTGAGGTATTTCTCCATTAGAATATAATAGAATATAATGGAAAACATGTTATGTTCATCATGGATTATTTATTAATATTCTAATGTCGATGTCCAAGTGCCTTTCTGTCTCTTTTCTCTGTCTCTCTCTCCCTACTTCTCTATCTCTATTTCCTGGGTATGATCATAAACTGCCTCCCTCTCAGCTCTCCCGCCCTTGATATAACCATATTAAATGTGTTGATAAGGGCATAACGTAACCAACCTCACTCACCCACTCTCAACCCCATATCGTTTTATTGGACATATACTTGTTGGCATAGGAATACATCATGGTACATTTGGCTGCGAAGAACTGAGAATAGCCTAAGGCAGCGCATAGTCCAAAAAGGAAAAAGAAAATTCCATAAAAGAAAAGTCATGGATTTGTTTTATTTTACATAGATATCCTTTCCAACTTGGGACAAAATACCTCCAATTCAATATAAAGTTTCATGAACTAACCTGTGTTGTTGGTTGGTACATCAGGAGGCTCATCTGATGTGCACGTAAGTATTCCTCTAGGGACCCATTGCTCTTAACCTGGAAACTTGCCAACAGAAAATCTGACCGAGAGGTTGTTGTCCTCCCCAGCCACTCCTTCATATGGGTGAAGCTGCCAGAAATTGTACAATTCACCTTCGCCAATCTTTTGAAATAACACAAATATGATTTTTAAAAAATGAGGTCCAAAATATTGCTGAGTATAACCACACAGACTTTTTAATCACGGCAATACCAAATGTTCCGAGATGTTAAATGGCAACCATCTTTGTTATAGATCCATTTAGCAGAATTTATTAATTGTGTCGAGCTGGCAATTGTACATTTTCCGACGATCCAACCCATATATTGGTCAGATTCGCAGCAAATATACAATTGTCAGTTCTACACATTTAGTAAATTCTGCTAAATTAGACCGAAAAATGGCGAACACTAGCTATATCTGAGTATTTTTGGTATTGCCTTGATTCAAACAGTCTGTTAGGTTATGATGAACTGCATTTTGAACCTGATTGTGGTGTTAAATTTGGGTTATTGAGAGGATTGGTGAAGGCGAATTGTACATTTTCTGAAAGTCTGACCCATATGTCTTGTCTTCTAGAAGTATATTACATCAGCAAGATCTGCTGCACTGATTGGTTTGCTAAAATGCGGGACTGTGATCTTACTAGTCAAGGCAGCTGATGATACCTGAAGGAACTACCACTCTCCCTATACTACTCACACGATTTTGAGATTTCATCATATTTGAAAAGATGAGATCAAGCCGAATATTAGGACATCTATCAAGTATTTCTGCTATATAATTATTTCGTGTTTGATATTTTCATTTTTGAAAAAAAAGTGCTATATTTCTTGGTGGACCATCACTAGTAAAGTGGAATGACCTTAGACCCGCTAGGATACGCAGTCCTGAAATTTGATGAATGCTTTCATGCGGCTTTAAACAGTACATGGGTCAGATTTCTAGAAAATGTACAATTGGCAGCTGTACACATTTAATACATTCTGCTAAGTTAGACTGAAATTTGGTCAGTTCTAGGTAAGTCCAAGTATATTCGGCATTACATTGATTCTAGCAATCGGTTTAGTTAGGTTGAACTGTATTAGGAACTTTATTTTCGTCTGAAATTTAGGTTATTTGAGAGGATTGGTAAAGTTAAATTATTTTCTGAAAATCTGACCCACATACCACAAAGTTGAGAACATTCCTACAAAGAGATCTTGTGACAAAAAACATATCAATTATACTTGCGACTAGTTTTCCTGGAACACATCACAAAATGTACATTTTCCATCAACCTCAGCCTCCCTAACCAATACCTTCTCACACTGGGGCTATAAATAATGCAGGCCCATCAAGGAGGACCAAGCTCATTCATCTAGCACAAAGATGACTAGATTGCAAGATTGCCATAAAATATTTGCCAAGTAATATTTCACAGGTAATCTGGGGCTAATGTTCTGCCTTATAGAGATACACTCAGTGCACGGGTGCCAGGGAACCGTTCCCTCTTGTTGGGTCAAATCTCCAGGAAATGTACAATTGGTCTTCACCAATGTTCTCAAATACCTCAAATTTAAGACGAAACTCTGGTTCAACATACTGTTCAACATAACCAAACAGTTTTATTGAATGCATACTATACAGAATACATGCATATATATATACTTAGTATTTATCATTTTTCACTCTAATTTAGCAGAGTTTGATAGATGTGTAGAACTGTAGATTGTGCCTTGTGCATGTAGAGTCTTACCCTTATATGACCCGAGGTAGTGAGGATATGGACCCAGTGCGATTTCACTATGTTGGGCCGGTCGACAGACTATTCTTTTGACCTGGCCCACAAGCCGATAGGTGATTGGATTGTTATTGAAAAGAATTGTTGAGTATCCATGCGATCCTTTACGCCAGACCAGCTTTGAAATGCGGTACTATTATTACTCCACAGTGGTAATAAATTAATGATGAATTACAACAAAAAGTCTTTTATTTACTTACAAAGTTTCGGCCATTCTTCTCTCACTGATGGTGGCGACAATGCAATAGTGTACATCGTAACGTCGCAACGTTAGTTATGCTACTAAGAGTTGTTCTTAACACATTTTCCTGCATGGATGGGAACCAATCAAATGAGTTAATTCTGCACACCATTAGGCCCCGCCCATGTCGTACAAAACAATTTACCACATGGTATGTACCACACGCCTCTACATACAAACGTTATGTGATACACACTTCACCAAGGAATAAATATTCAGACCATATAAAAGGAATGAAACATATTTATCATCCATCTAAGAGCATTTGACAACACTGGGACAATAGTAAATGTCCAGATATATAGGCATACAACGTTGTATGTTGTGTTAGTAAAAATACCAGTATAACATTACAAAACCATAATTGCAGTGGTGGCATCAAGTATGAATATCAGTATTTTGTACATGTACAAATCACAACAACTCCATCTTGATTCGATGAATATTTAACATAGCTGCTGGCTATCCAATTTATATTCAAAAGGAACAAACTAATAAAAAGAAACCTCTGCGCTAGTTTGGCAAAATACCCTACGTCTAGAATATGCTTACCGGGGTCGCCAACGGGAGTTCTATAGAATTCAAATCATAAGCTGTCGTAATGACATATGGGAATTCCATTTGACAAAGTCTGTAGCAATAGACGATTTGCATAGCCGCCATTTTGAATCTTATTTCGCATGGAATTATGGAGCTAATGGTACAGTATAAAATCTATAGAAAACATGTCATCTTCAGCATCGGATATTTATCAATGCTCTAATGTCAATATCCATTTGTTATACATGTTCCCATAACACATGCCTTCATTTTCCCAACATGCATTTGGTTAACATAGATCATTGATACCAGCTGTGATATTGTTCCAAACATTCTTGCAATTTTCGATAAAAACATTGGAACATATTTGAATGTCAGATTTCATCAGAATCCATCCCAGGATGCACGCAGTGGCACATGCAACTCCCCTATTGGCACTCAGTACTACAGGATGAATACATTCACAGTGGCACATGCAACTCCCCTATTGGCACTCAGTACTACAGGATGTATACATTCACAGTGACACATGCAACTGCTCTATTGGCACTCTGTTCTACAGGATGTATACATTCACAGTGACACATGCAACTGCTCTATTGGCACTCAGTACTACAGGATGATTACATACACAGTGACACATGCAACTGCTCTATTGGCACTCAGTACTACAGGATGTATACATTCACAGTGACACATGCAACTCCCCTATTGGCACTCTGTACTACAGGATGTATACATTCACAGTGACACATGCAACTGCTCTATTGGCACTCTGTACTACAGGATGTATACATTCACAGTGGCACATGCAACTCCCCTATTGGCACTCAGTACTACAGGATGTATACATTCACAGTGACACATGCAACTCCCCTATTGGCACTCTGTACTACAGGATGTATACATTCACAGTGACACATGCAACTGCTCTATTGGCACTCAGTACTACAGGATGAATACATTCACAGTGGCACATGCAACTCCCCTATTGGCACTCAGTACTACAGGATGAATACATACACAGTGGCACATGCAACTCCCCTATTGGCACAGTGTACTACAGGATGAATACATTCACAGTAACACATGCAACTCCCCTATTGGCACTCTGTACTACAGGATGAATACATTCACAGTGGCACATGCAACTCCCCTATTGGCACTCAGTACTACAGGATGTATACATTCACAGTAACACATGCAACTCCCCTATTGGCACTCTGTACTACAGGATGAATACATTCACAGTGACACATGCAACTCCCCTATTGGCACTCTGTACTACAGGATGTATACATTCACAGTGGCACATCCAACTCCCCTATTGCCAACACCAGGGCTTGTCCAATCATTGCGAAAGAAAGGGCACCAGTGGGGCAAGACTTCCGGTTGCGCTTTCGAGTCAGGAAATCAATTTCTGGCAATGATCTTAAAGGATTGCTAGTATCAGTTCATGCTGATTGTCTAGGGGGCAGGACAGGCTGGAAGGCTAGCTGAGGAAAAATTATGTCACGCCCTCATAGCAAATTCATCAAATTGACTTCTAGGTGTTTGCGGATGTTGATAGATTGGAGCATTTCGCGACAAAAACTGACGCAACTCGATCTTCTTCAACTGGATTCTTACACCTTGTGATCTTATTTGTCGCTTTTTAGATTTGATTAAATTAGAGTCAGGATGTTGTTGTTATAGTTTGGTTTATAAGAGAGTGGTTGTAGGGTGGTTGATTCCGTTTCATATTCATACATTTTTAAGGTCATCCTCAGGAGTATATTCAGCTACTTCAGTAGTTATTGTCCTCCCAGAGACATTGTAAACCTTTATTTTTCGAAAATAAAGATATGAAACTTAAAATATGGAAATACTGCTTAACTGTCCTAATGTCTACCGTCAATGGAATGGGCTGATCTCATCTTCTTGAATAATTAATGATATCTCGAGATCCATTTTTGACAAATAATAAGTATTTCTATGTTAAAGTTTGTTAGTTTTATGTTTGAAAAAGGGTTTGCAATATGTTTTGGTGCACAATCACTAGTAAATTAACTGAATATACTGCACAGGATGACCTTCCAAAAGCAAGGATATATTTAATACAATGTCCTGAGATAAGTTACATACATTCATGTGACTACAAGCATCCAAACCCCGAGGAATCAGAACATTCCAGTAAAGAGATCTTGTGAATTTATCACTTTGAAAAATGTAATTTTTCAGACTTATTTTCATATTTTCATGTGACTACAAGCATCCAAACCCCGAGGAATCAGAACATTCCAGTAAAGAGATCTTGTGAATTTATCACTTTGAAAAATGTAATTTTTCAGACTTATTTTCCCGAACACACATACAAAATGTGAGTTTAAAAGCTGGGTTCCAGTGCCCGGCTACTTCTCCCGCTTCTGCTCCCTTTTCTTGATTAAAGAAGCAATAGGCTGTCAAAGAAATGGGAGGAGTAGCGGGAGGAGTAGCTGGCCAGTGGAACCCAGCCTTAAGTCTAATAGAATCTAAATATAGCGGATATCATGAATCATTCTCTCTAATGTCTCGTCCATCACACCATCTTTCCCTACTCAACCTCCACAGTGGAGGGCCCAGGGGGGTTTATACCACTGACAGTGGATAATGAGCTTTTGATTGCATGGGTCATATCTTCAGAAAGTGTACAATTAGCAGATCAACACATTTAGTAAACTCTGCTAAATGTGGCTGGAAAATCGTGAACACCAGTCATATCTGAGTATAATTGGTATTGCCTTTATCCAAGCAGTTTGTTTGCTTATGTTGAACTATATTTTAAACCTGAATATTGTCTTCAATTGGGGTTATTTGAGAGGATTGGGGAGGATAAATTGTACATTTTCTAGTGATTTCACCCATGAGCGGATAATGAGGTTTTGATGGTATAGGAACGAGTTTCCTATACCACCCACTCATAAAGTCATTGAGATGTGTTTCGTGTCATTAAAGTATAAAAAACACAGACTTCAGGCATCATCGTCTGAGTCGGAGTTATTTGGTTGAAGTTTATATAGCTTCTACTTTGCAGAGAGGTTTTTAATTATGCTGACAGACACCTTTAAAATATCACAATTATGAGATGCTACAGGATCATGAATCACAACTTCTTTAAGGTGTTTCATCCCATCGATCTTTTGTGGGAAAGTTCTCATTTTGGGTGAATGGGTCAGATATTCAGAAAATGTACAATTAGCAGCCGTATACATTTAGTAAATTCTGCTAGATTACGCTGCAATTTGGTCAATACTACGCAAATTCGGGTGTATTTGGCATTGCATTGATTCTAGCAATCTGTTTGTTTCGGTTGAACTGTATTTCGAACTTTATTTTCGTCTTAAATTTGGGTTATTTGAGAAGATTGGCGAAGGCAAATTGTACATTTTCTGAAAGTCTAACCATTATATACTACATTGAGTCCCATGAATATCGGTACCAAATTTCAAGACAGTGTATTAAATAAATCTGTAAGGGTATGTTATGTGCCATAGCACATCGTATAGTGTATATCTAGCTACTTTTCTCGAAATGTTGCAAACTTGTTTTGTCAGAAATAGGAATATCAAACTTAAAATATAGAAATATTCACGAGATCTTTACTGATTACTATTATTTGAATCTGTTTTGATCTCATCTTTTAAAATATGATGATTTCTCAAAATCGACTTTTGCGACCTCTGACTCATTTTCTTCGGACACATGGGTGTCAAACGGTGTATCAAATATATCCATATATTTTGAAGCTCATGCTGTAGACTATATTTAATAATTGTCAACCCAGAGTTATTGAAAACTCTAGTCTCAAAAAATATCAAAAACTTAAAACTTAGAAGTGCATATTTGATGCATTAATGTTTCTCATCTTTTGAAATATGATGGTATCTAACAATTCACTATTTGCGAATTGTGGCTCATCTTCTTGTGACACATCAGATATATATGATGTGTTTCAGGAAAATGAGTCATAAGTCGCAGAAAAGTAGATTTTGAGATACCATTGTATTTGAAAAGATGAGATCAACTGGATCTCAATGGTAGTAAACAGTTTAATGATTTTTGAATTTTTGAAAAAAAAAATTTCCAATATTTCTTTGGGGCAATAAACAGTTAATTAACTATGTAGTGCATGTGAGGACCTTTAAAACGAATGGATATATTATATACATTGTCCTGAGATTTGATACATCGATTGATATAACTATAAGTGATAAACTCTCGAAAAATAAGAACATTCCAATAAATTGATCTTGTACAAATTAACACTTTGAAAAATACCATTTTTGCGACTTGTGACACATTTCCCTGAAACACATCATATATATGACCTTCTCCTCACTGGAGTTAAAATCCATCTTACAATGGATACCTGGGGCACTTTGTAAAGAGCCACTCGCCAGGAGTTGCTCAATGTTTCACTGTCCCTCTATTTGTATAGGCATTGGTGGAAGTGCCGTGAGCATGCTGTAATTCATGGAGGCTATTCCATGCTGGTGTTTCTCCCCTGGCAATGCTAGATGTCCTACCGCCTGTAAAAGTCAATTATCCTCCCTTATGCACACCTAGAGTGGGTAACTAGAGCTGGGGACCGTTGCACAACCAGTCCGTCCTCAAGATAATAACTAATGAAAATTGACATGAAATAATGACTATTGAGTGAACAAAAAAATTAGATCAACAGCTATTTTTCAGGATATGGTGGTATGGCCATAAAATTCAGACATCAACTTTCATCGAGACATGCAGCATAGTACACTTATCATCAGAATCTGTTGACGGCCCACACCCTGAGATAGCCCCCTGGAAGTCCCCTAGTAGCAATAAGGGGAACTAGAAAATAAATTTTGGCTGATGGCAATCACAGTTAGGTCCAGACACCCACATTCCTCGATTCCACATCCAGCGATAAGCTTAACCGCAAGGCTAAGACTAAGGCTAAAGTGTTAATGACTCCCTGAAACTTAGGTGACCACAACTGCCTTCTGAACCTGACTGATCAGTGTTTACTAAAAGAAAACGGCTTCATAATTCTTGATGAAATTTAATATAAATGTAGATACAGTAATTACTAACACATACACACAAAATCGGGACGAATTTTCAAGCAAAAATATTTTACAGTCTCAAGCATCATAACTGAGTCACCTTAAAGAAGTAGTTCTTCTGCAACCGGCCCCAAGATGGGGGAGGGGGTACTGGAAATGCCTTTCCGTGGAAATGAAATGAACAGTTTGCTCTTCTAGCAGACATTACCCCTTCACTTCAGGCCTCCCCTCAGGAGCTTGGCTTGAACAATGGTATCATATTTCCCCCTGATATTAAATTCGCAATCATCCCAGACATCTCATTTTACCTCTCCTAATGAAACTTCAAATTCGACTCTGAACTGATATGAAATGCCTTCTAAGACTTCTCACAAGATAGGTATTGGGTTAAGAATATGTATAATGGATTCCTTGTCAAATAACATGACATGAATGCAAATTAACAATGAAGTAATTCGTTGATAGATTGTAGAGCTAGATGTGTACGTGGATATATGGGTCTGATTTTCAGAAAATGTACAATTTGTCCTAACCAATCCTATCAAATAAAGCAATTTAAGACAAAAATCACTTTTGAAATGCAGTTTAACCCAACCAAACAGATTGCTAGAATCAATGCAATGCTGAATATACCCGAATTTACCTAACATTCATGACATTTCAGTCTAATTTAGCAGGATTCACCAAATGTGTAGAGCTGCCAATTGTACACTTTCTGAAAATCTGACCCATATGGAAATGGCCTGCAATGATGTACCAGTTGGAAATTGTATGACATAAGATATATAGTACGATATAACATGTCAGATTTTCAGAAAATGTACAATTCAACCTCGCCAATCTTATCAAATAACCCAAATTTCAGGCGGAAATAAAGTTCGAAATACTTTTCAACCTAACCAAACAGATTGCTAGAATCAATTCAATGCCAAATATCCTCGAATTTACCTAGTATTAGCCAAATTGCAGCTTAATTTAGCAGAATTTACTGAAAGTGTTCTGCTGCCAATTGTACATTTTCTGAAAATCTGACTCATATTCAGCTACTTTACTATACCCTGTCCAGCCTCTAAAGAACCGAAACCGCAATGCTAAACTATACCGGCACTCTTTGGAGTCTCGGTTCTTCAGAGGCTGGACAGAGTGTAGTAATTGTCCACCCAGATACATTGCAAACTTTCTTTTTCAAAATTTTTTTTAATTTAATAAAGATATGAAACTTAAAATATGGAAATACTGATTAACTGTCCTAATGTTTACCGTCAATGGAATGGGTTGATCTCACCTTCTCAAATATAATGATATCTCAAGATCGGTTTTTGAGAAATAATAAGTATTTCTGTTATAAGTTTGATATTTTTATGTTTGAAAAATGGTTTGCAATATGTCTGGGTGGACAATTACTAGTAAAGTAGCTAAATATACTGCATAGGGTGACCTTCAAAAAGCACGGATATATTTCCAGAGATTTAGTAATACATTCATATGACTACAAGCATCAAACCCCCAAAGAATCAGAACATTCCAATGAAGAGATCTTGTGAATTAATCACTTGAAAAACATAATTTTTCAACTTGTGACTAATTTTCCTGAACACACATACAAAATGTTAGTTTAAAAGCTGGATTCCTCTGCCCGGCTACTTCTGTCGCTTCTGCTGCCCCTTCTTGATTAAAGAAGCTGGAGCAGTAGCCAGAGAGAAACAGAGATTGGTGCTATTGGCTACCGCTACAAGGCCATATTACTTCCCACTTCTTTTGAAGCATTTTTGAAGCATAGAGTGCTCCCACTTCTATCAAACCTGTTTCATTTGAAGCAGCCGCTACTTTGTAGCAGGAGGTAGTGGGGCTAGCGGGAAGTAGCGGGGGCTGAAGCGGGCACTGGCACCACTCTATGTTACCCCTCATGTAACTTGATACGTTCATTTCCATGTGAAAACAAAATTTTGTCAGCTCAAATTTCTGAGTAGAGGTAGATGTAGCGGTGGAAGGGATAGTAACCCCCCTCATACTGTGACCCCCACTACCCTATGATGTAACCTTTGTAGCATGGGAGGGTCAAGTGGTCAAGCCACACTTGACCATACATAGCTTTAATAAAGACATTGTGAACTAAGACTCGGACTGCTTATGTTAAGCTCTACAAAATAGCTATAATATGTGATGTGTTTCAGGAAAAAGAGTCATGAGTCGCAAAATTGCTATTTTTCAAAGTGTTTTTTTCACCGGATCCCTTTATTGGAATGTTCTAATTTTTGGCGGGTTGATCACTGATATCTATATCAATCTATGTATCACATTTCAGAACAATCTATGTAAGATATCCTTTCATTTTGAAGCTCCTCATATGGACTACATTTAGTTACTTTACTGTTTATTGACCCCAGGAATATTGGAAACTTTTTTTTTTCAAAAACGAAATTATCAAACTTAAATTCTAGAAATACTTTTATCAGACTGTTTACTATCATTGGAATCGGCTTGATCTCATCTTTTCAAATATAATGGTATCTCAAAATCTAATTTTTGCGACTTATGACTCATTTTCCTAAAACGGATCACATATAACAATAGCACCTATTCTGTTTACTTTCAGTTACTTGCTCCTGCTTCTTTAGAAGTAGGAGCAATAGACTGCCATAGTAGCGGGAGGCGTAGTGGGAGTAGTAGCTGGCCAGTGGAACCCAGCCTTAAGTCTAATAGAATCTAAATATAGCGGATATCATGAATCATTCTCTCTAATGTCTCGTCCATCACACCATCTTTCCCTACTCAACCTCCACAGTGGAGGACCCGGGGGGGTTTATACCACTGACGGCGGATAATGAGCTTTTGATTGTATGGGTCATATCTCCAGAAAGTGTACATGTAGCAGATCAACACATTTAGTAAACTCTGCTAAATGTGGCTGGAAAACCGTGAATACTAGTTATATCTGAGTATATTTGGTATTGCCTTTATTCAAGCAGTTTGTTTGCTTATGTTGAACTATATTTTAAACCTGAATATTGTCTTAAATTGGGGTTATTTGAGAGGATTGGTGAGGACGAATTGTACATTTTCTGGCGATTTCACCCATGAGCGGATAATGAGGTTTTGATGGTATAGGAACGAGTTTCCTATTCCACCCACTCATATAGTCACTGAGATGTGTTTCGTATCATTAAAGTATACAAAAACACGGCCTTCAGGCATCATCGTCTCAGTCGGAGTTATTTGGTTGAAGTTTATATAGCTTCTACTTTGCAGAGAGGTTTTTAACTATGCTGACAGACACCTTTAAAATATCACAATTATGAGATGCTACAGGATCATGAGTCACAACTTCTTTAAGGTGTTTCATCCCATGGATCTTTTGTGGGAAAGTTCTCATTTTGGGTGAATGGGTCAGATTCTCAGAAAAATGTACAATTAGCAGCTGTACACATTAATAAATTCTGGTAAATTACGCCCGAATTGGGTCAATACTAGGTAAATTCGGGTGTATTTGGCATTGCATTGATTCTAGCAATCTGTTTCGTTCGGTTGAACTGTATTTCGAATATATTCGTCTTAAATTTGGGTTGTTTGAGAAGATTGGCAAAGGCAAATTGTACATTTTCTGAAAGTCTAACCATTATATACTACATTGAAACCCATGAATATCGGTACCAAATTTCAAGACAGTGTATTAAATAAATCTGTAAGGGTATGTTATGTGCCATAGCACATCGTATAGTGTATATCTGGCTACTTTTCTCGAAATGTCCAACCAGACATATTGCAAACTTTTTTTGTCAGAAATAGGAATATCAAACTTAAAATATAGAAATATTTACGAGATCTTTACTGATTACTATTATTGGAATCTGTTTTGATCTCATCTTTTCAAATATGATGATTTCTCAAAATCGACTTTTGCAACTTCTGACTCATTTTCTTCGGACACATGGGTGTCAAACGGTGTATCAAATATATCCATATATTTTGAAGCTCATGCTGTAGACTATATTTAATAATTGTCAACCCAGAGTTATTGAAAACTCTATTCTCAAAAAATATCAAAAACTTAAAACTTAGAAGTGCATATTTGATGCTTTAATGTTTCTCATCTTTTGAAATATGATGGTATCTAACAATTCACTATTTGCGAATTGTGGCTCATCTTCTTGTGACACATCAGATATATGTGATGTGTTTCAGGAAAATGAGTCATAAGTCGCAGAAAAGTAGATTTTGAGATACCATTGAATTTGAAAAGATGAGATCAACTGGATTTTGATGGTAGTAAACAGTTTAATGATTTTTGAATATTTGAAAAAAATAAATTTCCAATATTTCTTGGGGGCAATAAACAGTAAATTAACTATGTAGTGCATGTGAGGACCTTTAAAACGAAAGGATATATTATATACATTGTCCTGAGATTTGATACATCGATTGATATAACTATAAGTGATAAACTCTCCAAAAGTAAGAACATTCCAATAAATTGATCTTGTAAAAATTAATACTTTGAAAAATACCATTTTTGCGACTTGTGACTCTTTTCCCTGAAACACATCATATATGACCTTCTCCTCACTGGAGTTAAAATCCATCTTACAATGGATACCTGGGGCACTTTGTAAAGAGCCACTCGCCAGGAGTTGCTCAATGTTTCACTGTCCCTCTATTTGTATAGGCATTGGTGGAAGTGCCGTGAGCATGCTGTAATTCATGGAGGCTATCCCATGCTGGTGTTTCTCCCCTGGCAATGCTAGATGTCCTACCGCCTGTAAAAGTCAATTATCCTCCCTTATGCACACCTAGAGTGGGTAACTAGACCCGGGGACCGTTGCACAACCAGTCCGTCCTCAAGATATTAACTAATGAAAATTGACATGAAATAATGACTATTGAGTGAACTAAAAAATTAGATCAACAGCTATTTTCTATGATATGGTGGTATGGACATACAATTCACACATCAACTTTCATCCAGACATGCAGCATAATACGCTTATCATCAGAATCTTTCGGCGGCCCTCACCCTGAGATAGCCCCCTGGAAGTCCCTTAGTAGCAATAAGGGGAACTTGAAAATAAATTTTGGCTGATGGCAATCAATGTTTACGAAAAGAAAACGGCTTTATAATTCTTGATGAAATTTAATATGAATGTAGATACAGTAATTACTAACACATACAGACAAAATCGGGACGAATTTTCAAGCAAAAATATTTTACAGTCTCAAGCTTCATAACTGAGTCACCTTCAAGAAGTAGTTCTTCTGCAACCGGCCCCAAGATGGGGGAGGGGGTACTGGAAATGCCTTTCAGTGGAAATGAAATGAACAGTTTGCTCTTCTAGCAGACATTACCCCTTCACTTCACGACTCCCCTCGGGAGATTGGCTTGAACAATGGTATCATATTTCCCCCTGATATTAAATTCACAATCATCCCAGACATCTCATTTTACTTCTCCTAATGAAACTTCAAATTCGACTCTGAACTGATATGAAATGCATTTTAAGACTTCTCACAAGATTGGTATTAGATTAAGAATATGTATAATGGATTCCTTGTCAAATAACATGACATGAATGCAAATTAACAATGAAGTAATTCGTTGATAGATGGTAGAGCTAGATGTGTACGTGGATGGGTCAGAGTTGTTTTAAGAAAATGTACAATTGGCAGCTCTACACATTGAGTAAATTAGGCTAAATTAGGCTGCAATTTGGTCAATACTAGGTAAATTCGATGGTATATGGTCAGATTTTCTTAAAATGTACAATTGGCAGCTCTACACGTTTCGGAAATTCTGCTAAGTTTGGCTGAAAAATGAAGAATATCGGGTATATCTATGTATATTCACATGGATTTAAAGTATCAGTTCTGTTAATTCAAACTGCATTTTGAAGCTCATTTTTGTCTTAAATTTGGGTTATTTGAGAGAATGTGCGAGGGCGAATTGTACATTTTATCAAAATCTGACCCATATTTGGAATTGCATTGATTCTAGCAATCCGTTTGGTTAGGTTGAACTGTATTTTGAACTTTATTTTCGTCTAAAATTAAGGTTATTGGAGAGGATTGGTGAAGGTGAATTGTATATTTTCTGGCGATTTCACCCATGTATACAAATGGCCTCCAATGATGTAACAGATGGAAATTGTATAACATGAGACACATAGTATGATAAAAGATGTGTTATACGATGTAACTTATAACGTACGATAAGAAAAGTTATTTTTTACTTTTTTTTATTTGGTATTATTATACAGCACATCTTCTATAATAACGACAGTTGAGTTATCAACAAACAAGTACATTGTTTAATGAAGTTCTAATAATCAATTGAGGACATTAACATTGAGATATGGACTCACAGATGATAATCCAGTACAGAATAACCATGGTCTTCCGCCCACTGCTGTGTCTATCTAGACCTAACTATTGAATAAAGTCCAAAGAAAGACCAAAAATCAAGATCAGAAACAAAATTAAATTAAATTAAATGAAATAAATTTAGAAATTACCAGTTTGGTAAATCTAGTAGCAGCGTGAAGGTACAACATGCTCTTAGTTTGTGTATGATTGGGGTATTTTGTGGCAGCGTAGACGTGTTCGTGAATAATGTGTTTCATTATCTGTTTCATTAGTAATGTATTAATGTAAATCTCCGGGGCAATGTTGAATATAGATCATTATTCTTTCATAAATTCAATAAGGTATTTAAACAGTAATTTGATACGTTTTATACAACACCAATGGATCTTTCATTAATAATTTGGTGGATCAAACGATGGCTTTATATTAATGACACATTACATCAATAACATGCTACTCCATATATTGTAGTTACATGCGATAAGAACACAACTTATCAAGGCTGCACTCTCAGTAAACATCGGTCAAGAATTGAACATTTTCTACCTTTTGCTCCGTTTCTTTACAACCCATCTAAAAGTCATTCGACCAATATTATGGACGATTTTGTTCAGTTGTTTTTGCTAAAGGGCTTCTAAATGGTCTCCATTACTATTTGGAGGACACACCCGAATCTGATGATGACTTCACTTATTATCGCCCACCGGCGGTGGTTTCAATCGTTGATTAGACTTTAAATTCATTCATAAACTTATACCAGCACCAAAATATTGAAAGAAATAGTCCTCTAAGTCATGATATGACTGAATTCAGAAACGTTTATATTGTCGTAGAATCTCAGAATGCAGTTTTAAAAACTATTGTGATTATACAATATTACATAAAAAACAATATGGTTCGGTAATAAGGAATAAAAAACATTCAAAACACTAGTCTGGAATAGATATATGTGCATAGACCAAACCTTGTTCATTGTTAAGTCTGACAAACGTTCCTAAACTTTACTTTCAACGTTTAAAACCATGCTATTGATCTTCCAGCGGTCGGAAAAACAAACTTTCCCAATAAACGAGACTTTTACGATGTTCGAAATGGGTGCTTAAGACACCTTTAAATCGATGGAATCCCCAGAGGGGAAATAACGTCTTTGAAAGTCATACGACCCATGGCTTTACCGGAGATATACCGCTGTACCTTTTTAGCACCCAGTCGCCATGAATGCCATGCTTTACTGTTACCCATCGATTGCTGTTTCCCATATAGAAACAAACCTTTTAGTGATTATTCAAGCTTCACGCTTCAGTGCAGACTAGCTGGGATAAATCTTCCACATGTCTGGCATGAATCCATAATTCGCTGGAGACTGCCATGGCTGTGCCAGGCAACAGGCTTGACCCACCTCATATAACCCCATTTCTGACTGCCTCCAGGCCTGCTTCACCTCTGACCTACATTTTGTTATCACTTCCGGGTAAGTTTCCGGATTGATTTGGTGCTAGTGGAAGTAATGGTGAAGGCAGGAAAAGAGTCCTCTCAATCATTTCTCTCAATCATTTCAGCTCGCGAGAGGTAAAAGCGCTCGGTAGCATGTTGTTGACAATACGCGGATGGATTTGTGTTGTTCAATTGTTCAATCAACAAGGATATTTGTGATCCGTTATAGGAAAATAGGTCATAAGTCGCAAACAATGGATTTTGAAATATCATCATATTTGAAAAGAGGAGATCAAACCGATCCTAATGGTAGTAAACAATAGGGCATATATACCTAGTATTTCTATAATTTAAGTTTGATATCCTTAGGTTTGAAAAAAAAAGTTATTAATATTTTTGGGTGGATGATTTTAATTAAGTACCTTAATATACTCCATAAAATGACCTTAGAAATGCATAGACATATTCAATACATAACCTTGGAATTGTGTACACGTAGGGATGTTACTTGCAGCTATAAGCACCCTAAACATTAGAATATTCAAACAAAGATATCATATAAACAAATCACTTTGAATAATATCCCTTTTGCGACTTATCCCTCATTTTCCTGAAGGACATCACATTTGTGCAAAGAATGTTGGCCGTTCGCTATCGGATTAGTGGAATTACTTGTTAGGCCATCCTGTGCCATTTTGTAATAGATACTAAAATTGCTTTGTAATATACCCATGGGAATAAGACGTGAAGGGTAATGATTAGATCGCATGTGAATATCCAGGGTAGAGTGGAGGGAGTAAGTCATTTCCCGTTGCCGGATCAACGCCTTGTTTCTGCCAAGATCCCTCTGAACAGCTATATGGGTCAGATCCTCAAAAAATGTACTATTGACAGCTGTACACATTTCGGAAATTCTGGTAAATTAGGCTGAGAATGAATATATGAGTATATTTGGTTTCACATTGATTCAAAGTATCAGTTCTGTTATGTTAAAATACATTTTGAAGCTCATTTTTGTATTAAATCGGGGTTATTTGAGAGGATTGCTGAAGGCGAATTGTACATTTTCAGAAAATCTGACCCATATGTGATGTGTTATAGGTAAATGAGTCAAAAGTTGCAAAATGGATATTTTTGAAAGTGTTTTTTTCTCAAGATTCCTTTGTAGGAATGTTCTTGTTAATGTATGTAATGGCTTTAGCAGTGAAAATGCATGTACCAAATTCCAAGACTGTATTAAATACAACCATGTATTTCTAAGGACATCCTATTGAGTACATTTAGCTATTTTACTATATTGATTCACCCAAAAATATTGCAATTATTTTTTTCAAATTAAAAATATAGAAATACTTATTAAATTTGTGGATATTTACTGTCATTAGAATCTCATCTCATGTCATCATTTCAAATATAATTTTTTCTCAAAATACATTGTTTGTGACTTGGGCCTCCTTGTCCTGTGGGTCAGATTTTAAGAAAATGTAGAATTGGCAGCTGTACACATTTTGGAAATTCTGCAAAAGTAGTCTGCAATTTGGTCAATACTAGGGAAATTTGAGAATATTCGGTATTGCATTGGTTCTAGGAATCTGTTTGGTTGGGTTGAACTGTATTTTGAACTTTATTTTCGTCTGAAATTCGGGTTATTTGAGAAGATTGTTGAAGGCGAATTGTACATTTTCTGAAATTCTGACCCATGTATACACCACATATAATTACCAGCTTGCAAGGTGCTGAACAAAGAAAACTAGCTATGGGAGGAATATATTAGGTGAGGGTTTTTGTGCAAAAGACCCATGATACATTTTTGTTATACAAAAGGACATGTCTTTCCGATCATTCTTATTACTACTTCTTACATGCGTGGAAATTGCTGTTCCTGTTGCGCACATGTATATAGGCCAGATTTTCAGAAAATGTACAATTGGCGGCTCTACACATTTAAATGGTTCTGCTAATTTCAGTTGCATGTTGCTCAATATTAGGTCAATTCGAGTATATTTGGCATTGCAGTGGTTCTAGCAATCTGTTTGGTTAGGTTGAACCATATTTTGGACTTTATTTTGGACTGAAATTTGGGTTATTTGAGCAGATTGGCGAAGTTGAATAGTACATTTTCTGAAAATCTGACCCATATAATAATCACTATATGGATTACAAATGTCAAAGAAGCCTAACTGCTAGCAAGTTTACCTCTCATCACTGCTCTTTTACTATTAACAACAGAAATCCATTTCCACACAACTCGCAATTAGTTCCAATTTCACGTACTGACAGCTCAATTATCTTCTCTCTTCTGCCAGCAGGACATTTGAATTGATACCCTCAGAAGCCATGGAATGTGCTGATCAAATCTTAAATGAATTTTTAATTCAAACTTAATAAATACCATGTAATCTAGACTAATTGAGAGGATGGAGACACCGCGGCAAAATTTGTTGGACGGAAATTGGTTGCGCAAATGAAAAATTGCTTTGTGGTTATAGACATTAGTGCCATGCGTAGTTTCCCTTGTGCATTGAATGCATTATCTAGGACGTGAATCAAAAGATCCCTTTGCCTCGGGGAACTTGATATGAATGTCTGATGTTCAGAAAATGTACAATTGGCAGCTGTACACATTTAGTAAATTCTGCTAAATTAGGCTGCAATTTGGCCAATACTAGGTAAATTCGACTATATTCGGCATTGCATTGATTCTAGCAATCTGTGTGGTCAGTTGGAACTCTATTATGTACTTCAGTTTTGTCTGAAATTTGGGTTATTTGAGAAGATTGGTGAAGATGTATTGTACATTTTCTGAAAATCTGACCCATCTAGGACGTGAATCAAAAGATCCGTTTGCCGCAGGGAACTTAATATGAGTGTTTATTGAGATTCTTTCATCTTCTTTGAACACGACTCATCTCTGCACGAACATATTAGATTCTCAAGGCTAGTAGTTTAAATTAGATTTGCATTTTCGTTTGCAATCTCTCCTTTCCCTCTGTGGTGGTTTTATTTCTGGCTAACAATATAGGAATTGTTATCTAACAAATTCCCGAGGTTGAGATACAAAGACATGCAACTGTTATATGGGTCCTGTCTCTTACAAATGTGGGTTAGATTTTCAGAAAATGTACAATTCAACTTCATCAATCCTATCAAATAACCCAAATTTCAGACGGAAATAAAGTTTAAAATACAGTTCAACCTGACCAAACAGATTGCTAGAATCAATGCAATGCCAAATATTGTCGAATTTACCTAGTATTGACCAAATTGCAGCCGAATATTGCAGAATTTAATAAATGGGTAGAGCTGCCAATTGAACATTTTCTGAAAATCTGACCCATGTATTATTGCCTGATGTAGACTTTTACTGAATCATGTCGCACTCAAAATGATATATACTAGGTATATCTGAGAAATGTTGGTATGAATTCTGAACTCTATTTATGGCGGCTTTGTCAGCTATTACAACAAACCAAATCTAAGCAAATGCACACATATTTTAACCCCCTAAACCTGTTCTTAAGTCCACCTCACAATGCCCACCCCAGACCTTGCCTCTACTGCTCTTGGAGGCTGATATGAAGGTCAGATTTTCAGAAAATGTACAATTCGCCTTCACCAACGCTCTCAAATAACCCCCATTTAAGACAGAAATGAGCTTAAAAATGTAGTTTAATATAACAAAACAGATGCTTTAAATCAATGTGATACTAAATCTACTCAGATATACCCGGTATTCATCATTTTTCAGCCAAATTTGGCAGAATTTACTGAATGTGTAGAGCTGCCAATTGTACATTTTCTGAAAATCTGACCCATGTCTTCCTGATGTGTCACTGGGGCTGATGGATTGGCTTCTCAGCCTGACTGACCACTCCCCACACTACCCAAGTGTTGTGGCAATAATGATAAGAGAGGGGCGCACCAGTGATAAAACAATGCCGACCCTGGTATAAGATCATGCTTGGACGTTTTTACTGGACTCCACTTGGCGGGGGATCCGGAGTATAGAGCCTTAGTACAAACAAGCCAAAGAGGGGCTGAGGTTGGGAGTGTCCGATGAACTGACATGAGCGTCAAGGTACCTGTCAGTATTCTGCTTGTTCAACAAACAGACCTGGAGCAGGCCGGCGCGAGGGCGGGGCTGAATATGCATTAGATGACAGCTGATTTGAGTGCAGATGTGTGTGCAAAGCTGCTACGAGTGGCCTGGAAATGTATTTATACCTTGGGCGCAAATATCAAGCGATATCCCTGGGTTAAGTGGAGATTAGTTTCAATCTTAGAAGGAAAGCTCAATATTATTTAGCCACTTTAGCTCTTAGCTCAGGCAAACAAACTTGATATTACTTGGTCATGATAGTATAATAGCAGGTGCTGGAGTGATTCCCGATTGTATTGGTATATTCTGCACCTCATGAGTGTATATGGGTGATTCCATTAGAAGATGAGAAATCCACCTTCACCAATCCTCTAAAAATCAAATTTACCAAATTTTTTTTTCATTAAAGCTGTACTCTCAGCTAACAGCGGTCAAGTATTTGTTACGTTTTGTTCCATTCGTTTCCAAACAATCTAAAATAATTTGATCAACATTTTGGAGAAATATGTTTTTGCGACAGGGCTTCTAAAATGTCTTTATTTGTATTTGGAGGACCTGCACAAACCCAAGACTTCACTTATTATCGCTCACCAGCGGCGGTTTTTGCTCGGCAGTTCAAATTCATGTATGGACATACAACAGCCGCAGAATATTGATAAATTCGGTCGGCAGAACACATGATTCCCATTCACTTATTCCCTCAAACAGCCCCAGTTTAAGATAAAAGGAGGATCTAAGTAGGGTTCAACATAACAGAATTGATACTTTGAAATAACACAATACCAAATGTACTCATATATATATATATATATATATATATATACTTGTTATATCATATTACATAATTAGAATGTAATAGTGATTAACCACAGCATTACCAATAGTATAAATCAATTAAGGAATGTAATTAGTATAATTGTTATCATTAAATAAATTAACTGCAGGATTGTGCAAGACCAATAAAGGGATCAGGTAATACAAGAGTGAGCATGAACCAATCGGAGTGTGACACGCACAGGTGATCTGTGATGTATGGAAGCATAATAAAAGAGGACAGTTGAATCTGAAACTTAATATTTATTGTTTCAAGCCCTATTTAGCCTTATTTACTAAATGTGTTGAGCTCCCGATTGTAGATTTTCTGCCGATCTGACTCACACCTGGCCCAAATATGTTACTATTAAAATTTACTAGGGTGAGTGAGTGAGTAAGATTGGTTGCTTTACCCCCTCATCAACAAATTTAATATGGTTATATCAAGGGCGGGAGAACTTGTAATAACATATCAATATAATTATATATGTTACATCTGACGTAAGAGAAATATATTGTCTGCTCATCGGACTTATGAGTTAGCTCATCGGGGTAAATTGTGCAGGGTTCAGAAACAAGACAAAGAAGTCAGTTGTAATAGTGTTAGACAAAGCACTGCAAGAAAAGTGTCCCGTCCCGAAAAGTATTGTGACCGTGATTGAGAAGAGATTATGTTTTGAGTGAGATTGGTTGCTTTACGCCCTTATCAACCCATTTGATGTGGTTATATCAAAGGTGGGAGAGCTGAGAGGGAGTGGGTGAGATTGGTTGCTTTACGCCCTTATCAACACATCTAATATGGTTATATGAAGGGCGGGAGAGCTGAGAGGGAGTGAGTGAGTGAGATTGGTTGTTTTACGCCCAAGTGTGGGAGAGCTGAGCGGGAGGCAGTTTACAATCATACCCAGGAAATAGAGATAGAGAAGAAGGGAGACAGAGACAGAGAAAAGAGACAGAAAGGCACTTTATGGTTATATCTAGGACCAAGATAATGTTTCGACAATGATTCTAACTTACATGGTATTATACCACCATGAAATATAATCAAATGTTTACTAGTACAAGATTAGTGTCCTGACATTAGATAATGGTGTTAAAACTATATATAATGTTCAGTTTTAACATCAAGGATCTACTACTTTTTGTCTTGGTCTTTCTGAACATCATTACTTTTGAAAAAGTGGGGAGAATTTCACCTCACTGCTTTTACTGCAATGGTTCCACTTATTATGACTTACCATCGGTCTGATTCATTTAGACATTAAATTATTGTACATAATTTGTCCTGAACTCTGCTATAATGAATGCATGTAGCGATACCTCAAGTACTGCCGTAATGGTCGGGAAAGTTGAGGCAAAAACAAAATTAATAAATTTAGGCATTATTGGTATTAAGAGCCTAGTCCTCTAAGCCGATTCTCATGGAGCTTTGTGGAAAAGGCTCCTCTGCGGCAGACAATCGCATGAGAAAGGGCCTAGTGGACTAGGGCCTTTATATATGAAGGGAATGCAGTAGATTATAACATAATAAAATATTGATAGCTTCAGTCATTTAGTCATGCAATTTTGTATCTTTGTACGTCATAATAACTAAAAAAGCATCTTTAAAAAACACAACTGTTTGAAACATACACACATTGCTTGTCCAATACTTTATTTATAAACCAAATACAACGAAATATTGTGCTATTAATGTATCATATCTCAAAATATGATGCATACTTGTACCTAGTAAATATTATTTTTAATAATTAACACAAGCATCATGACATAAATTGCCTGTCCATAACAGAGTTTGAATGCTTTGAATACTTAAATTTCAATCACTTTTAAAATGAGTTTGGGACACTTTCTTAAACATTGATAAAAATGCTCCAATTTCCTTTATGAATGTTAAATGAGCCGCACTGGAAAAACCCTTAGCTTTTACCACAAATATGCTGCATCGTGCCATTGCCAGCCTCTATGAATGGGTCAGATATTCACAAAATGTACAATCAGCAGCTCTACACATTTAGTAAATTCTGTAAAACTAGGCCGCAATTTGGTCAATACAAGTTAAATTCGAGAATATTCATCATTGCATAGATTCTAGCAATCTGTTTGGTAAGATTGAACTGTATTTTGAACTTCATTTGTGTCTGAAATTTTGGTTATTGAGAGGATTGGTGAGGTTGAATTGTACATTTTCAGAAAATCTGACCCACTGTATGAAATACAGCGGCTCCGACATTCTCATTTCTTAAGACAATCCAGTCAGGGTGAGGAAATAAAACAGGGATAATTGTCCGAGAATTCCCATTAACGCGGAATTGGAACGGGTGAAGATTGACAAAAGGTCGTCAGGGATTTTCTCAATGAAATCACTTTTCTAATGAAGTGTGATTCCTTCATTAACTCCTGGGATAATAAGTCCATTGCCAAAAGTTTGAAGACATGATAAATGTGTGGGACGCTCTTGCTTGCGTAAATGGTGGGTCAAGTTATCGATCAAATAATAATAGTTGGTTGTGAAGTGTTTAATAGGGGACTTGCATGTCTCACTGCGCATGTCTGTTACAGTGCATCATGGGATGGATCCTGATGAAATCTGACATACAAATATTTGGCAACATTTTTATCGAAAATTGCAAGAATGTTTTCAACATCATCTCTGGTGGTGTAAATGATCTATAAAAACTAAATGCATGATGGGAAAGGTGGGGACTTATGTTATGGAAACATGTATAGCACATTAGTATTGACATGGGAGCAATGATAAATAGTCCATGCAGTAGATGACATGTTTTCTATAGATTCTATCCCGTACCATTAGTTCCATTAAGGGTGGTCTCCACTACCTGCGATAAGCTCTGCGGTAAGCCTTGCGATGGTGTTATGCTGGTTCAGTAGGTGGAGAGGAATGATGAGGTCCTGCCTACATGGTTCACTGGCCATGTAGGCAGGACCTCGCCACTTCTCACCATCACAGTAACATCCCAAGGCTCACCGCAGAGCATACCACAGAGCTTACTGCAAAGCTTACCGCAGCCAGTGGAGACCCCCCTTAATTGCTTGTGAATCAATATTCAAAATTGCGGCTATGGAAATCCCCCTATCTATGGCTCAATACCACGCAAATCGGAAATCTTACAGAAAGAACTTTGTAATTATAATCGATAATTGTAAAGTAAGTGCACATGCTTTGTCTCCTAGCATTGCAATCTATCTCTTAAACGTATTTATACCTCATTAAAATACCCTATTAGTTTTAATTAATTGGACGGTGATTAAATTAGATGTTCAGGGGTAGAATTAATGTGGGTTATTGATTTGATAAAGAATGAACCATGTGTTATGAGAATCGTCTTGGTACGCTTATCGCCTGTACCATCTGGTGAAATATTCAAAATATGTTTTGTCAATAAATACTGGATGATCACAGAATCAGCGCAAGTTATTTGTGATATGTTCAAGGAAAATGAGTCCCAAGACGCAAAATTGGTGTTTTTCAAAGTCGTTTACCTCAGGATCTCTTTGCTGGAATATTTTCATTTTTGGAGTGTCTAGTCCTTGTGGTTGTATGAATACATCAACCAAATTTCAAGACTGGTTATTAATCATATCAGTGTGTTTCTTTTTTTTTTTTAGAAACGTTTATTAATCGATACACAAAATAATATGACAATATACAATCTATTCTTGCAGAGTACAATGACATGTGTATAATTGGTAGGAAAGGAGCCTCAGTTTTAACCATTTGAATGGTTAAATCACGTTGAGTGGCTATTACCTTTGGGTTCTATAAACTGTGACTTGTTTATGCATGTAACAACACAAATAGAAAGAGACTCAGATCATCATTATGAGTATATTACTGGTTATTATTCACCCAGAAATATTGCACACATGTTTTTCAAAAATAAAAATATCTAACTGAAAAAATAAAAGTACTTATTTGATGTCCTTAATGTTTACATTCATTAGAATCGGGTTAGTCACATCTTTTCAAATATGATGATATGTCAAAATCCATATTTTGCGACTTATGACTAATTTTCCTAAAACGGATCACATTTTAGAATCATTTCCTTCAGATGAGTCTGAACTTTTGTTGTTACATATATGTATAGTATATGGCCCAGGCCCCCAAGATCATCTGCAATTGAGATTCACTACCATAATCTATAGCTATAATTATATCCGTAAAACTGTAATTTTTTTACACAAAGGATCCTTTTGAATCAGATATGTCATAAAATATGTGGCTATTTGACAAGCAACGTGGGAATTATTGTTATTATCATTATTGAAGCTTTATTTTCCTTTACTGTTACACATATGGTCTACATGGAGAATTGTTTCGACTATAATCGTTGGCGCTAGGTAACATTGCAGTAGGTGTAATAAGGGGTGGGCTAAGTTGTACATGCTTACATAAGTGTGGGGTAAACTTGTTCCGACAACACCAACAGTAATATTCAGTTTTTCCAAGATTTCAGACAGACAAATAACATTTTTCAGTTGAAATGACTTCCAAACATAGCCACTATACCAGTTTACCCTCATGCATGAAAGAACAGGGTATCAACATATTTTGAGATATATTATTCAGCATTGAAAATCTTCAATATTCCTGTTTTTAACTCATCTGGATGCAGATTCAGTTGCTGGTGCGTTGTGAATTCTAAATCTCCGTATTATTATCTTTAACGTTAGTTCTGGTTTGAATTTGGAACTTGCAAGAGAATCTGTAAGGTTTAACGACATGTACATATCCCGCGTACTTGACTCATCTACCCACACGTGTAGGAGCAATAGACAACAATAGCTCAGTGGGCGCCTCATTAGTCACTGCGCAGTTACCTACGTCTGGCTCAGGTCATCAGAACATGTACAATCAACAACTCTACACATTTAGTAAATTCTACTAACTCCTACTGAAAAATGAGAAATATTGCTTATATTTGAATATTTAGTATTCCTTGATTCAAAGTATTGGTTTCTTGATGCTGAACTGTTTTTAGAACCTCATTTCTTGTCTTGATTTTTTATCATTTGAGAGGATTGGTGATGTTGAATTGTACATTTTCCGACGATCTGACCCCTCTATGTTGTTCAAGGTGCAGTAGACCCTATTATCAACCTTTATTCTCTCTTTCCAGGTCTGCTTCTGGAGGCTACGAGTGACGTCATCGTCTACGCCATCAACACTGCCAACGGAAGTTCTGACGTTTTCCTCATGCTTCCGGTTGATGGCTTAGGGGCAGAATATTTGGTCGTGTCATATAAACCCTCAACCGACGGCCATTGCCTGAGCCAGATCGGTATAATCGGGGTGCAAAACAACACCCAGGTCACCGTCACCATCCCAGCAACCCTCAACAGAAGTGTTGAAGTTTATTATGGACAGCGGAGATGCCAAGAAGGGGAGGCTTTCAACGAGACGCTAAACGCGTATGGTACGGTGCAATTAGAAAGTACCGGAGACCTCACCGGGGTGAAAATTAGCGCTACCAGTCCTATCGTGGTGCTTTCAGGGAACACCGCAGATGTGAGAGCAGGAAGTGGTTCCTCCAACCATAGCAACAATCACAATAAAACAATCCCGACAACGCCGGCAGATTTAGAGAAGGAAATAGACTCTGTGAAAATGGGAGTCGGTTACCAAGGGGATAGCGGCGATGGTGGAGGTGGTGGAGGGAGGAATGAGGAGAGTCCACCACTCCAGGAGCATGTAATAGAGCAGTTACCCCCATCACATGCATGGGGAAGGACATTTGCCACCGTGCCATTCTCCACCGCCGCCCATGAAGTGTTTCGGGTGGTCGGTACGTAGAATATTTTACTACTCCAGTACATGTGAGGAATGCATAATGACGCCACCAGGTGGTGCCACTAGTGTGGTCAGTGTGTAAATGACCCGCTAATGGGCGCTTGCCGTTGCTTTATATGTCTTGCTTCCATATAGCAGGGAATATTTGCCCACGCTTTAGGCTGGGTTCCCACCTATTACCATAGAAGACATCTTAGTAAATCCACGCTTATTATGTTTTATATGAATGTGTTCATATATGCGATGAGTTTCAGGATAATGAGTCACAAGTGTTACATTCACAAGATCAATTTGTTGGAATGTTCTTATCTTTGGGTATCTAGCTATTTGAGTTGTATGAATATACCAAAATTAAAGACAGGATCTGAAATATACATGCATTATTAATGTCATCCTCATAGAATATTACATATGCTACTTTACTAGTAATTGTTCACCCAAAAAATTTTTAAAATAAAATGAAATAATATGAAACTTAAAAGATAGAATTATTCATTAGATGCCCCAATGATTACCGTCATGGGAATCGGCGATTATATCTTAATACATTTTTTTCAACTTGTGACTCATTTTCCTGTTACACATGAACATAGACTCGTTATTTCCCTTTTTCTCAGCTAATGTTTATATCAACACTTTTTTATCAACGTGGAAACGGGTCTTTGGCTTCAGTTACGGACAGTTCCTCCAGCAAAATCATCTAAACACCACTGTATGATCAATATTAAGCATTATAATTCAAAAATTAAAATTTAATATTGGTAAACAACATTTTGAAATAGGTTGATTTGTTTTCATTAAGTGCGGATATCATATTGAACATAACAGACCAGAAAAACAGGCATTATAGAAATTGGAAGTTATAATGAATTTGAAGTTTAATCGGCCGAGAGAAAATGGCCGCAAGCACGCGACAATAAATGAAGCCACTCTGGGAAAGAAATTAGGCGGGTGTCCAAAATATAAATGTTGATTTTATTAAACCCTTCAGCAAAAAGGTCAGATTTCCAGAAAGTGTACAATTGGCAGCTCTACACATTTAGGAAATTCGGCCAATTTTGGCTGAAAAATGATGAATATCGGGTATATCTGAGTCTATTTGGGATCACATTGATTTGAATTATCAGTTCTGTTTAATTCAAACATTTTGAAGCTCATTTTTGTCTTAAATGTGGTTTATTTGAGCGGATTGGTGAAAGCGAATTGTAAATTTTCTGAAAATTTGACCCATAACCAACAGAACAGATTCCTCCAATGTTTTGACCAATTGACTTTTAGATGGCGTGGAAAAGGGAAAAGAATGGAACAAAATCAAGAAAGTGTTTAGTTTTGAGCGATATTAGCTAAGATTGCAAGTTTAATATTCACAGATTATATCCCAGCTAACTGCTCTTAGGGCATGGCATTTGGTATGTTAAACATCAGCGATTCAATTATGCATGATTCACTTTGAAGAGCACGGGGTGTTAGTGATTTTAATGTTCTAGCCAGATCATATTAAAGGAGATGAAATTTGATTTATTCAGTTTAACGATGGACCTACGCTAGCTTTATTTGTGATGTGTTCCAGGAAAATGAGTCATAAGTCGCAAAAAGGATATTATTCAAAGTGTTTATTTCACAAGATCACTTTATTGGAATGTTCTAATTTTTAGAGAGTCCATCACTTATAGCTATATCGATGGATGTATCAAATTTCAGGACAGTCTATGTAATTTATTCTTTCGTTTTAAAAGTCCTTATATGGACTACATTTAGTTCCTTTACTGTCTATTTACCCCAAGAAATATTGGAAACTTTGTTTTTCAAAAACGAAAATATCAAACTTAAAATCTAGAAATAGTAATTAGATTATTGGACTGTTTACTATCATTGGAATCGGCTTCAACTCATCTTTTCAAATATGTTGATATCTCAAAATTAATTTTTTTGCGACTTATGACTCATTTTCCTAAAACGGATCACATTTGTTCTGCATTAGGCCATTATAGTGTGGGCCTGGCCATGTTTAAGTGTACAATCGGCAGTTTTATATAATATATTGTGTAATTTGGCTAAATTATGCGGACAGATATTAAATACTTGGTATATGTATAATGTATATCAAGTCACCTTTGCGATTGATTGCGTTGATTGAAGCAATGAGTTTGATTACGTTGAACTGTATTGTAAACATCATTCCCGTTTTGAATGTAGGCTGTTTGGGAGGATTAGAAAACACGAATCTTATATTTTTTGACGATCCGACCCAGACCGTACCTGTGAAAAATACATCTGCATTATTTTTATATGATATGAGCGATATTACTTGATATAACCTCCTTGTTAACCATTCTCTGCTTCTCTCTTCCTTCTTATCTGTCTCTATTTCCTGGGTATGATCATAAACTGCCTCCCTCTCAGCTCTCCCGCCCTTGATATAACCTTCAATGTGTTGATAAGGGCGTAAAGCAACCAATCTCACTCACTCACTCCTTGCAGTCTTGGCTACCTTTGGTCAAATGTCAAACTGTCTCCTGAGTCATCAATTCTCGAATATTATATTAAGTTGTTTCTATAAAATGTGATTTATTACAGACAAATGAGTCATACATCGCAAAATTGACCTTTCAAAAGGTTGTATTGACAAGATTTCCTTGAGGGAATGTTCTCATTTTTGGAGGATCTGTCTCTTGTCTCTGTCTCTCTCTCCCTTCTTCTCTATCTCTATTTCCTGGGTAAGACCATAAAGTGCCTTTCTGTCTTTTGTCTCTGTCTCTCTCTCCCTTCTTCTCTATCTCTATTTCCTGGGTAAGATCATAAACTGTCTCACTCTCAGCTCTCCCGCCCTTGATAAAACCATGTTAAATATGTTGATGAGGGCGTAAAGCAACCAATCTCACTCACTCATTGCCCCTCCCATTAAGGGGCGGCAGAGCTGAGAGGCTGAGAGGCTGAGCTTGTCGAGTCAGCTTTCTCAATGTCCTCTATCATTTTCCCAAGCATTTCTGCACAAATATGATGTGTCACAAGAACATGAGTCACAAGTCCCAAAAAGAATGGATTTTAAAATATCATTATAATTTGAACGATAAGGTCACAACGATAGTTAAATAATTTGTTATTTTAAGTTTGATATTTTTATCCCTGGAATATTTCAGGGTGGATAATTACTTAGTATAACAACTAAATATACTGTGTGGCCTGACCTTAGAACAGCATAGATATATGGGTCAGATTTTCGGGAAATGTACAATTGGCAGCTGTACACATTTAGGAAATTCTCCTAAATTAGGCTGCAATGTGGCCAATACTAGGTAAATTCGCAGATATTCGGCATTGCATCGATTCTAGCAGTCTGTTTGGTTAGGTTGAACTCTATTTTGAACTTTATTTTTGTCTGAAATATTGGTTATTTGAGAAGATTGGTGAAGTTGAATTGTACATTTTCTGAAAATCTGACCCATATGTAATACACTGTCTTAAAATGTGGCACATCAATGCACACGGCTTAAGGCGCTAGACAAATTAAGATTGCGAATATTCCAACACAGATAATTTGTGGAAAACTCGCATAGAAAAATATCAATTTTGCGTCTTGTGACTCATTTTCCTGCGACAAATCACATATGAACTCCAGTAATGGGATACCTGTGGGACAGCATAGTGTCGCCAGGGTTACCATGTACGTGCAGAGAGATACTATAGATGTTATTTAATATCCCGCGTGGTCTCCGGTTGCCAGGGAACATGATTGTACTATCGGTATATGTATAAATGAGGTCTGATATCTCTACATATGTTCAATCTATTGGGAAATGGTATTAAAATGTCGAAGAAGGTAATAGGATTCCTCATAAATGTCTCGGAAAGTACCTATATAGTAATTATATTTAATTGGGACGCTAGAACCAGATTTGGTGAAAAACATGTTTTCAATTTTACTTTTTGCGGTCAATTTAGCTGAAATATCCGAATTCCTGTGAAGTACTTGAACTCTCAATGGCAATGTATTGGAATAATTGGCATTTTTTTAAATTTATGGAAAAACTTCAAATGTGTTTGAAACCTAATTTTTGTATCAAAATCCGGCTGATCTCTGGATTTCTTAATTACAATAGTTTGTGTGCTTATCTGTCAAGTCTCAGCCAATTTTTGAATTTCTTGATTATATGTTATATATCTGGAATTCCCTGGCCCATGTTGGTTACCTCAGTCGCAGGTCAGTGCAATGGACGATGCATTCCCCATTCATGGTGACAGCGAAATACTAGTAGTAGTATATTGTTATTTTTCAAAACTGCATCGTAGACTCGTGCACTTCACATCAGATTAAATTCTGGTTCTCCAGTGGAGGCCAAGAAGGTACTGAGGGTGGCTAACCACGGTTACAATTACAATCTCTACCATTTGAACAGTGACAAATAGCACAAGTCCGTGCAAATAGTGATCCACAGGACTTCACTAAATTAGGAATATAACAATTCCAAGAATATTAGGAACAATAAGAAACGTTTTTCTCTTGAATTAAAAGCCATATTTTGTTTTTTTTTGTAAATTGTTTATTCAACACAATTTCACAGGATGTGATACATTTCCTTCGCCGACAAGTAAACTATATATCATTCCAGGAATGATGTGGTTATGAACAAGATTAAGTAGATGTAGTATCAAGTCCAATATTGTACATTTCTTAACTCTAAATAACTGCGACTGGCATTCCTGAGAAGTGGGAGAAAATAGCAAATATATCGGATAACATTAGTTCGAATTTTGTATTTAGATTTGTGTTAAGGTATTTATTTATTTCATCATCACTAAATACATCTTAAATACTGCCTTAGGAGTGAATAATGGGTGACCTTTGAGGAAGTCTGTTAACACAATGACAAAAAGACAAAATATTCGTGTTACACGCTTCTTTAGATACACATGATATGTACATCTGGTCTTCTACAATTCCACACAATAACACGCCAGGAATCGTTTTAAAACATGTCCCAACTTCGCATGACAATTCCCGATTCAGCCCACTGACAAGTACATCATCCGTTGTTGCGAAATCCATTCGGTTTTAATTCCATTCTGATTACTTACGAGATACAATTCAAAACGATGAATAACAAATGTTTTCTTTCATTACAGCCAGCCAGAACGACACCTCGATAAAAGTGAAAAAGAAGGAGAGCAGTGAACAATATAACCTGTCGGAGAGCGAACATGCAGAGATTCACGTCTCCCATAATGACTACATCAACATAGAATCTGACAAGCCAATCCTCGTCCTCCAATATCTTCTCGCGCAGATCTCCCCCGCACGAGATCAGCCGCGAGACTCGTTCATGCTGCTGGTGCCTCCTATCGAGGAACGGCGGCATCGCTACGTGTTTTCTACAATGGATGAAGGGCACGTTCATGGAGTTAATTTAGTAGTGGCTGATGCCCTTCGAGAGGGACTTTTACTCGATGGGAAGTTAATACACAACACATCTAAAAACATTATCCTCATAGAAGGGTTTCATACCAATTATTCTGCAGTGAAGTTGTCAGTAAAAGGAGGGAGACACAATTTAAGCCACCAATCCAAAGAATCACACTTTGCTGCTGTATCCTATGGCTATTCACTGGGCATGCGCCAAAAAGACCTTCCTGTGGCTTCTTCCGCTGTAGCCTCTTCTTTCTCTTCTTCCTCTTCCTCTTCTTCTTCTTCTTCTTCTTCCTCTTCTTCTTCTTCTCCTTCAGAGAAGCTCCACAATCCCAAACCAGTTGATACCGTTGAACAAGCGGTCCCCTACCGGATTCTGACAGAACCAGTGACGGCAGGGCCCCTCAAAACAGTCCACAAGGTTTCACCTCCTTCTTCATTATCTTCGCTCCTCTCACGAGCTTCTTCTACTGTCAAGCCCAGCCTAGTTGTGACAGCCAAAGTGATTGCCAGTGACAGTGGGGTCCCAGTATTAAACGAAGCCGCGGCACAGCCCCAATCGTACCCTGGATACCCACCCAACCAGGAGGGTGGTATCACTCCAGCGGTTCTCGCTGTTATTATCTCTCTCTCTGCTGCCATTTTCTTTGTTATTATATGTATTGTCGGTTTCATTATTGCTGAATATGCGTGTAGACGGGAGGGAGGATTCCGTCAAACAAAGGTTGCCCCTTTCAATAACTAAGTACAGATATAGGGTTCTCTTTGGGAGCTTAGCTTTTTAATGTAAAACTTCATTTCAATTCGTATAGCTTATAGACAAAGTTACTTAATCAAAATTTCTTGTTTGAAGTTCACAAGACAGGTTATGTATGAAATTGGTGGTGTAATTTATTTGTATTTAATTATAATCGGTGATTAATTTCCACTTATGATTAGACGATGGTCTGTTGCTAAATGAACATATCAAAATCAAACGTTGTTACATTGTTCCGACTCATTATAGCTGTCCATTAATTAATGTCAGTTTAATGATTAAAATTAGCATTGTGATTTAATGATGCTACTAGATTAATGTCGACATAAGTCTGGAACTTTCCCTTGGTATCTATCACCAACGTGTGGTATTCATAAATACGATGATGAAAAATGTGAATACTAATTTTCTGAGACCCCTATTTGTGTAATTACGCTATCGCGAAGGAGCCAGTTAATCAAAGTTCCCTGATTGATTGATTGATATATTGATTGATTACCCTGGCCAATATAACCTTAATATGGACATTTACATATATGGGTCAATTTCCTGCCAAGTGAATAATTGGGACAGCAATATTTTCTATATAGTCTCCTCTAACATTCAGTTCGGATGTCGTGGTAGATTTGATATTCAGGATAAAAAGACGCTGGGTTCATGAGATGCAGTCTAAAGTACAGTTTGCCAATTGTACAATTGTCGAGAATTTGACTCATTTCGTTCTTCATGAAGCACATGTGGTATGTTACAGAAAAAAGAGTCACAAGTTGCAAAGAAATAATATTTTTTAAATGTTTTTTATCACAAGAATCCTTTCTCATTTCTGGGGTGTTTAACACTGTTATTGGCATGAATAGAGGTATGGGTCACATCGTCAGAAAATAAACAATCGCCATAATATGACAGTTTAAAGTGTAATATCCAATGTTAAATATGTAAGAGCACGACGCGATCCTATAGACTTTCTGTTCATTGTTTTTAAAAACAAGTTATGTTAAACTATATTTTGGGTCATATTTTGGTCTTGAACTTGTCATATTTGAGAGGATTAGTGAAGCTTAATTGTACATTTTCTGACGGTCGGACCTGTATACAATTTCAAGACTGTATATTGAATGTATCTACCAATTTCTGAGGTTATACTAAGACCTATAACTAACTACTTTACTATAGTGAGTGAAATCAAGAATATGGCTATATAAAAGTACATATTATACATCCAAATGTTCACTATCATTGGAATAGGCTTGATCTCATCTTTTCAGATATAATGATATCTTAAAATCGATTGTTTGTGACTTATGACTCACAAGTAACACATCAGATATGTTTATTTTGCTCTTCTCCCTCCTAATCCCTAACTTAGTATCACTCCTCGCCGCCAGGGGAATGATATCCACGCCACACCCTAATGAATGATGGGTTCTGAAAAGCAATGTTCACAATTCTTCTTCTAAGCGCTGATAATATGATATACATTCTTTAACATTCGTTGATAGGAGATTTGCATGTGTCACCGCATATGTCTGGTTTAGTACGTGCTGGGATGTATTTACTTTCAATCATCTGACATACACATAGTGATCCATATTTGATATTAAAAATAGTCAGAATATTTCTATCAATGATCTACGGATATCAAATGCATCATGGGAAAGATAAAGGCCTTAGTGATCATGGCATGCATACTAAATGGTTATTTACTTTGTTGGAATTCACTTAATCTTATCTTTTCAAATGTGACGGTATCTCAAAATTCATTTCTTAGATACATTTCTCGCATCCGAACTATATGGTTATTTATATTCGAGGATTAAGATATAGTCCAGACTGGACAAGTATTGATTTCTCTAGCTGTTACTCTAACATACATCTCCTATAATTCCTCGGAACCATAATCCAAGAAAGCGGCTATGCAAATCCCCTATTAACACTATCTAATTCAATATCCTTTGCTTCAACTAGATTAAAACAATACGAGAAGACATATAACACATGAACAATTTTCACTCCTTCCATATGAAGATCATCGAGTTGTCTTCAGCATGTGGGTCTGCTGAATATACATCAATCATCTGAATCTATTCTGAACGTCTAAACACTTTGTCTATGAAAATCATGGGAGAGAATGACGCTTTCTAATCCGCCCAACTTTCCTTAGTCTTTTTCTTATCTAATTTTCAGACTCATGGAAGTGGACTATGGTAGAATATGTCTATTAGTTGCCAAAGTAACACAGTTAAAGCTGCATTCTCAGCTATTAAGAGGAAACAAATCTCACCAACGTTTATGATTATGAAATGTGTTTATCTTACCAAGTGTACTCGTATTTTGACTTAAACAACGGAATTGATGAATATTCTGCTGCTGCTGTATGTGTATATATGAATTTGAAGTTGTGTTGGCCAAGAGAGAAAGAAACCGCTGGTGAGCGATAATAAGTGAAACCATGGCAAAACGGATTTTGACGGTTCTGCGTAATATCCAAATTCATGAGTCATTGTAGCAAAAACAACCGAACAAAATCCTCCAAAATGTTGGATGATCAATTTCAAGTTTCGAAAAGAACAGAACAAGAACAGAACGTTTAGATTTCGATTGATGTTAACTGAGAGTGCAGCTTTAAGAATATATCAAAATATGAATATTCATCGTATCATTATAAAGGTCTGTACACTGTTGTTCCTTCATGAATATGACATGCATAATAAGGCGTTTGAGCCAGCTGAAAGCATAACATACCGGAAGGGTGTTGATTCATGTCATTGTATTGCACTTTTATATACCTTATATATTATACAAAAGTCAGATGAAATCAACTTTGACCACCATCTTGTAAAATCTTTGATGCCAATGTTAACTGAACAATCAGCCTAATGAGAGTGTGAATTAATTAAGGTAATTACGTTAATATAAATGTCCATATGACCTGACTACGTTAAACTATTGTATCGTAAATTATACATCGTAATCTAACCAAGTCAGCCAGAGAAACGTAGGGGGTGCCTCTGTCAACAAAGATTCAGTGTGTGCATTGAAATTCATTGTGCAACACCCCTCTGGCATCACAGTGAGATATATTCACAATCAGAGCTGTATTAAAATGCTGAATAAAGTTGTAATGATTACAAAGTCATCAAGATAATATTATTAGAATATAATTCAGCTGCATAAACCATGTGTAGATATATGTGAGAAATATGATAAAATGTGATGTGTTTCAGTAAAATGATTCATAAGTCGCAAAATTGATATTATGCAGGGTTGTATTTATATAACTCTTCGGTGGAATGTTCTCGTATTTGAGTCGCTTAACATTGCTTGTACCGTGAATAGATCTACCAGGTTTCTGGAAAGTATATTAAATATATCCATTCATTTTTAACGTCATCATGTAGACTTTGATTAGTGAATTTGCCAACTTTATTTTCATAAAAAAAAAATCAAACTTAATATATAGAAATATATGTTAGCTGTCCTAATGTTTACCATCATTGGAACCAGCTTGATTTGATCTCTTAAAATATGATGACATCTCTTATTACATCTTTCTGACTTGTGACTCATTTCTCTGTAACACATCACAGATAAGCGATAACTATGTGTCTCAGGGGGAGATAGGTGCACTTAAACTATTTTATTCATGAGCATCATAATGTGTACTTAGCGAATGAGGACAAACTGATTTCAGACTTAACAATAACTATTAACTCATCGCTTAGATAGTAAAACATAATATATTAGCAGTCTCCATAACACATGGGTCAGGTTGTCAGATAATATACAATCGCCAGCTCTACACATTTAGTTATTTCTTTTAATTCAGGTTAAAAAGTGATACATACAAGGTCAATCAGAGCAGGTTGGTATATATAAGGGAGTAGCAACAAATGATATGCGCGGGTGGCATATAGTTGAAAGTAATGCCACTACTAGTACTAGTGCCAACTATTTCTAAGTGCATCTCTAGTATGTTCTTCTATGGTAAAGGGCAATCAAACTACCTGGGCTATATGTGGTACTATTGCTGACAACAATACTGCAGTCTCACCTGGCATGCAGTGGCTAAATTAAGTCCCAGTTGTGGATATTTTGGTTCAGTTAATGAGTCATTGCTACTCCCTTGTATATACCTCCCTGATCAGAGTAGATATGGTACCACTTAAATTCGAATATATCTGTTTGGTTCTGTTTAACTGTATTTTGAACCTCATTTCTGTCTTAAATTTGGAATATCTGAGAGGTTTGGTGAAGGTAAAATTGTACATTTTCTGACAATCTGACCCTTATTAGATTTGGATAAGAGACAGGAAATTTGATGAATTAATTTGATGAAAAGCACAATCTTGCAGGGCGAGTAGCAGTATATGTACATACTTTATAAACTCTTATGATAGCAGTTATGTATTGTTACACATCTAAAAAGGTGTTAATGTCTATATAATATATATATATATATATATATGAAACCATTGATTGGCCCAGTACTATTTGCCAAACCATTAACATTGAGCCTTATATATGGTTAGGTTGAAACGATACAACTCTGATTCTTAACATTAGAGTTTCATTAGAGTTTTTCGTTAGTGATTCTCTTGATATTTTAATTGATTAAAACATTGTAACCTGTATTGAAAGTAAATCGCCATGTGAGGAAATGTCATAATGATGAATATGTTTGTATTCTGTATATAGCACGGGAATGGTGATCAAGATGATTCTATGGACATTGTAATTCTACTTGGGATATTATCTTCCAACAATAAAGTATGTATTCATTTGAAACCATATCTCTCCCACTTGTTGGTTTTTTCATTCACTTGTTCTGCAGTGGTTCCCGATGGTAGGCTCACACCATCTATGCTCAGTCTTTGCATCAAGGGGTGCGTGGAAACACATATGCCAGTGGTTGGACGCCTACTGCGTAACGGGTTTCCCCGAAGGGAGGGACTCTCACAACTGTAAGAATAGACTGATCTTGGTATAAAGCAAATAGCAAAACAAAACCTACCCACATGAAGATCATGTGATCCATCGAAAAGAAAAATATTTTCTTACAAAGAAATAAATAAAGGATCAACACAACACGCCTGACCTTCGAAAATTTGGGGTGAAAGGCTAAATGTTTAGCTTCTTGATGAAAAAATAATATTCCCATAGACAATTTTAGGTCTAAGAGGACAATGATGGAGCCACATAGGTAATAGTGGGACTCAAGTAAACAACAAAATGAATGATCTCGAAACTGATCTGGTTTTATACCGTGAAGGACATTTATTTGTTGTCGGAAATTAGCTTATGGTTCAGATTTTTAGAAAATGTACAATTCAACTTCGCCAATTCTCTGAAATAACCCAAATTTCAGACGAAAATAAAGTTCAAAACTCAGTTCAACCTAACCAAACAGATTGCTAGAATCTATGTAATGCCGAATATACTCGAATTTACCTAGTATTGAGCAAATTGCAGCTTAATTTAGCAGAACTTACTAAATGTGTTCAGCTGCCAAATGTACATTTTCTGAAAATCTGACCCTTATAATGCAACATTGAGACACGTAATTTCCTGGCCATCGATCTCAAGCTCAATGAAGAACTATTAGATCAGACTCACACTGACATAAACAAGTCAGATCGTCAGAAAATGTACAACTGGCAGCTCTACACATTGAGTCAATCCTGCTAAATTTGAGATCATTGTCACAATTTTTTTTTAATTTTTAATGATAGATAATAACAATCACCAATCAGAATGCTGCCTTTTAACTTGATGATTGTATCCATGGAAAGATAAGTTACGCACGTTTAATAATACCCCTTCGATAATCACATGTAACGTATTCCCTCAAGAAGTAATCTTGTTGGAATCTAACATAAAAAAAAACAACTTGATGATTAAAAATCGCATCATAAAAATCGCTGACTGTCTTTTTGTGGTGTCCTATCAACGTTTTGAAGCGCATTTTATTCTGAAATGTGGGTTTAATCTAACCCTATTAAGTTAATGTCAAGCTTCCCAATATATGGATGTGAGAGAGTAGTGGTTCCCGAATAGCTCACATACAAAACGTCAAGTTAATGAAAATGGATGGTTTGTTCTCCAGAAATTCATCCCTGTAGCAGACTTTTATTTTAGATTTACCGGATGCTTTAACACACTGATAGCGTGTATGCTACATTACCATTAGAGATACTATGGTAGCGGGGCCATCGACCTCACCTTCTTAAAACACCATCAACCCCATCTCTTTTGTCATCTTGAGTCTGTTGCCTAAGGTATCCTCACTTAAAACGTGATGGGTTACTGAAAGGAGTCATGAGATGCCAAATTTATAACTTTTAAAGTGTTTTATTCACAAGATCTGTTCGGGGGTGTTATCTTTGGGGTATCGGGGGCCTTCAGTTGAATGAATACATGTACCAAATTCTAAGATAATGTATTAAAGATATCAATATACCCAGTGATCATGGCCAGTTGTCCCATACTATTACAATATTTAGAATGTTCCCTAACGCTCATCATGGTGAACTTCATCACGGTGAAATCGCCAGAAAATATACAATTTAACTTCCGAAATCCTCCCAAATAACCCAAATCTCAGTAAAACAAAATTAGGTTCAAAATACAGTTCAACCTTACAAAGATTACTAGAATCAATGCAATGCCGAATATATACTCACATCAACCTAGTATTGGCCAAATTGCGGCTTAATTTAGCAGAATTTAACGAATTATACATTTTCTAAGAATCTCACCTATCAAGCTGCATTCTCACTTATCCGTCTTAGCAAATTAATTCATTATTTAACCTATATATATATATGACATAATTCATCAATATTCTGCAACAGTCATGTGTTTATACACACAATTTAAAGTTTAATCGGTACAAAGAAAACGTCCACCAACGTGAGCGATATGAAGTGAAAGCACCACAGGCAAGTAGCAGGTCACCGAAATGTAAGTCAAATTATACCACCCAAAACAGCAGCCTATGAGCGATAATAAATGAAGCCACCACAGGAAAGTTTTCAGCATGTCTCCAAAATATAAAAGTAGACTTTCATGAACACAGCAGCAGAATCAAGAAGGCAAAACCAACAAAACATTAGGAACAAAACTAAAAGAATTTAACTCTTCAGTTTTTTTCAGAATGAAATATACTGGTTGCAATGGATCCACTCTGCTGTGATCTATTGTATCATTAGCATTAGGATATTTACGAGCACCTCCCTCCCAGTAAGGCTCCCTGGGCTATGCCTCATAACAAACCCTCCCCTCGAGTAACTCAAACATCCATCGATCTGCGCAAAATACATAAAACACCCTGATTGCCCTTCCTTCACTCAGGATGGTTTTACTGGGGCTGCTGTATAAGGGTAAGATTTTCAGAAAATGTACGATTCACCTTCACCAATCCTCTCAAATAACCCACATTTAAGAAACAATAAGCTTCAAAATTCGGTTTGAATTAACAGAACTGATACTTTAAATCAATGCGATACCAGATATACTCAGATATACCAAAAGATGGGATCATTCAGATTCCAACGATAGTAAATATTTTTTATATCTAATGAGTATTTCTATATTCTATGTTTGATATTTTTATGTTTGAAAAGAAGTTTGCAATAATTCTGTGTGGGGAACTACCAGTAAACCGAATGCAATATATTGAAATTTTGAAATATATCCATATGACTGAAGGTGCTAAACGCTCAAAAAAAAAAGATTCCAACAATTCTGAGATCTTGTGAATAACTGACTTTGGAAAAGAAATGTTTGTGACTTGTGTCAGCTGATGGAAGAAATGTCAAAATAGATTCACAATTTGACATCATATTATGATTGATGGGTACAACTTCTATTGATAAACCAATGGGTTGATTTCTACAGTCCTTTTATTTATAGTGTTTCATCTGAAGCCATGAATGGAAAATAACTTGAATAAGTCATGAATAAAGTATAAGTTAATGGATCGGATCTGTATGGCAGTAAATCAGGGCCCTTTGTATAATAAGTCCTTACTTAATATTGTCCTTCCATACATACCTTTCCTTGTCATTTACCTGATATAGAATGATTGTAGCAAAGGAATTTACAGTGATTACAAATATGTATTCCTTCATTCCTTCAGTATGATTCCCCTACTTAAGCAAGGATGCATTGCTTTAAACCAAAAAAGCTTAACACAGAAGATTTCAAGTAAGTGTTTCTTATGCAACAGGCCCCAAAACCTACTGAGCTAAAGAAATCCATTCTTGATGGAATTGTGGAAAATCTAGAAAGCAATATATACACAACTCTCCATTGGTATTCATGAATCGTTTTTTTAATCTTTTATACAACATGCTTCTTGTCTTTTACCATCGGACACCAGACCCTCAGGGAAATGTTCAGCATGAAGAAAAAATAAATGAACTTTCCGTAATATGACTATGCATAAACCAACCACCCGAGGGCTGAATCCAACTAGGGCAAGTCATCTAATGTAATATCTCTGCCGATAACATTGTCCATACCCAGGAAATAATATTAGGCCAAAAAAAGACATGTCACATGTCTATAATATAGACGCAAGAGGAGAAGAAACATTGATCAATGTCTGTCAATATTTGCTGCTAAGTGTGAGGGAAGGAAAGCCATGGGCATGGAGCCAAAGACCCTGTCAGGGCCTGCAGTAAATATAGTGGGCCGGATCATTAGCAAATGTACGATTGCACAGTCTACACAATTTGGCCATTCAGCTAAATGTGGCTGACGAATGTCAGATTCCATGATATCATCAGAGTGTATTAGCTTTGGTTGTGTCAATCAATGTGTTTAGTGGGTCAGATTTCACGAAAATGTACAATTGGCAGCTTTACATATTTAGTAAATTATGTTAAATCAGGCTGCAATTTGGTCCATACTAGGTAAATACGAGTATATTTGGCATTGCATTGATTCTAGCAATCTGTTTGGTTAGGTTGAACTGTATTTTGAACTTTATTTTTGTCTGAAATTTGGGTTATTTAAAAAGATTAGTGAAGGTAATTGTACATTTCGTCAGAATCTGACCCTAGTTATCCTCAACTGTATATTAAACCTCATTAATTTGGTGATATGTTACAGGAAGATGAGTGACAAGTCAAACATTTTCCAACATGACTTATTCACAAGATGTCTTTATTGGAATGTTTTAAATTTTGGGGTGCTTAGCACCATTGGCGGCATGAATACAAATATCAAGACAGTGTATCTAATATATTCATGTATTTCTGAGGTCATCTCATAGAGTATGTTCAGCTGCTTTACCAGTTATTGTCCAGTCAGAGGTATTGCAATTTTCTTTTTCAAAATGGAAAATATCAAACTTAAAATATAGAAATGCTAATTATTTATCTATTTTCTTAGTATCTAAAAATCCATTTAATGCGACTTATGATTCAATTATCTGCAACACATCACATTTCTGTCTTTAATCCATTACCATCATCAAAAGCGTTTAGCTAGTTCATTACCGTCTAGGCATTAAAAACCATATTCAATACCATCTTAAAAAACCGTTTACAATATCTAAAAGGGGAAGTTTGGGGGGGGGGGGGTGGAATAACAATTTATTGATAATTACTTAAAAGTTCATTGAAGTAGAAGATACTGGTAAGATTTGATTTCAAACACCATTTACAAGATCACTTCGGTCTGGCAAATTCCTTCAGCAAAGGCAAACTGTACAATATCAGGTGATCTGACCCTACGGTCCCCAAGCCAGCGCATACAGATTTACTGCAGCAAGCCTGTAAAGCAACCAGACACAATAGACTAAATGGATGGGCTGCTTGCCATTCAACCCAAGCTTTCCTCCCGGCTATGAAGTTCAAAGTAATATTCCCTCGCGGGTACTTTACCCAGTTGGCTTCACCAAGAGCGATATTTCTTCGTTGATATACCCGCCTTGAATCGCGCTTTACCCATTTAATATGTGATTTTACAATTCGATCCAAGACCGCAATCTATTGCAGTTTGAGTGATTTTATTTGTAATTTTTAACGTCTTTATTTGTGGGTTTTAGGAACAAATTAATTGTAAATTGTGTGGCATTCATTGTTGTTTCCCTTGGAAATGCAATCTTTTGCATAAACTGGAAAAAATAAATGTAAACTGTTCACGGTAAATAATTCTTGTTTTCTATAAGTTTAACTTGATAACTATAGAAATGATGTGAAAGGCAAAGGAAAAGAGGAAAGAAAGTGTTCTAGTATTGAATAATACTCACACTCCTTTGATTCATTTCTAGACAAGTTTATTCAACTAAAGAGCCTAGTCAACCATGCCGGGTCTCATGCCATTCTGTACCACAGAGGACTCTGTTGCACTAAATTCTGTGAGAATCGCATGGGAATTGGCCTAGTGGACAAGGCCCTTACTGAGTACAGCCAGTGGAGATGCCACTTGTAGAGTTGCCTTGGAGCTCAGTTCCACTGGTTGAATAATTGTCCCACTTCTGCTCCCGCTTCTTGATTAAAGCAGCAGAAACAGTAGCGGGAGAGTTACAGGGATGGGTGCTATTGGGCCCCGCTACAAAGCCACGTTACTTCCCGCTTCTTTTTCAAAGCCTAGGGTGCTCCCGCTTCTATCAAACATGTTTGATTTATAGCGGACGCTACTCGTACCTGGGCAGGACGGAGTGGGAGGTGAAGCGAGGGAATAGCATCACTCTATGTTACCCATCACGTTACTTAATGCATCCATTCCTATGTAAAAATTAAATCTTCATCTGCTCAGATTTCTGAGAAGCAGTAGAAATAGCGGTGGAAGTTACGTACCAATGGCATCCACCTTCAGTCTATTGCTCCTGCTTCTAAAGAAGCGGGAGCAATAGACTGTCAATGTAGCGGGAGGAGTAGCAGGAGTAGTAGCCGGACAGTGGAACCCAGCCTTGAGCCTCAGATAAAACGTTCCCCCAGAAGGTCATTAAACCTTTAGAACCTATAGAAACCTCCGACGGAATCCATGCTCAGCCCTTAGTATGAAACTCAATTCTTCAAGTGCGAGTGGCGAAGGAAGAGAGGTGTGGAGATTGGAAATGAAGCAGCCACGGAAGACAAACACCTTCAAGAGATTGACTGTAGCTCTGGTTTCACTGAAACATAAAAAGTCTGCCTTTGATCTCTGTGTTTCATCTTGTGGAACAACATCTCCTCAGACATAGGCTGAAGCAAGGTATGTTCAAACACAAAGAGAACTTGAATTGTTGTCTGTGTTATACATGCACGGTTTCATCAATGTAGCCTTCAGGAACTGCAGATATGTAGTTTGTTAGAGGAAAATGACTCACAATTCACCAATATTTGTTTAATGTTTTCCATCGGTGCACTCAGTACAAACGTGTCTGTGGGTAAACTGCATTCTTAGCAATTATGAAAAGGGAAATCTCACCAAATTTGTTTATATTGTGACTTATAGGCCTGTATTTATTAATATTCAGCTGCAGTTATATGTTAAATATACAAATTAGAAGTGGAATCGACCGAAAGAAAACTAATGCCGATGAGCGATAATAAGTGTATTCAGCACAGTAGAGGGTCCAGTGGGTCCTCCAAATACCAATGAGGACGTTGAAGTAGTCATGTATTGTTATGATAAGTATGCTATGTGTTAGAGGAAAAGGAGTTACAAGTTGCTAAATTTTGAGATACCATCATATTTAAAAAGGTGAGATGACGTGGATTCTAATGATAGTAAACAGTAGGATTTTAAGTATTTCTATATTTTTAATTATTTTTGAAAAGAAAGGTTTACAGTTTACTTCGTGAAACATTACTAGTAAAGTAGCTAGACATGCTTTATAAGATGATCCTAAAACGCAAGGATATATTTAATTCACAGTCTTGAAGTGTGCCGCATGTATTTATACAACTTAAAGCGCTAAACCCTCTAAAAGTCAGAACATTCCAAAAAAAGAGATAATGTGATTAAATCACTTTGGAAAAAATGAGTTTTCCGAGTTGTGACTAATTTTCCCGAAACACATCACACATTAGGAAACCGCACCGACCACCAGGGGAAAAACAACACAGTGGAGTCAACCCTTTCTCTGACTCACTGCACAAAGTTGGACCAACTGTGCTTCACTACACATCAGCCAAACAAACCTGTTGACTTTTTCTTTTATTGTCAAATAGTGAAGAGACTTCTCACACTGGGCTGTCATTTGAGAGCAAATTCAAGGAGAATGGGCTTTGTAGCGCAATAAAGCAATTATTCCACAATGACAATTCAGCTTTGTTACCTTCTCAATTCATTTTGTCTCATTCAATTCCTGATTATCCTCGGTGTTTTGTCGGTTCCTAATGATTTAACTCGTAAGGGTTGTTTATTGAGTCGACTGAACTGGCAACGTTATTTTCCAATAATATTGAGTGTTGGGAAACCTTTCATGTTTTTAAAAAGATATTTTTATTAACATCACATAAATAAGGGCAAGTAGCCCTAATTATTGTGAAATAAAACGAAATATGAGTAAAAAACTCAATTATTATTTTATAATCTTGGTAAAATACCTAACCGCACCCTTACACCACTGATACACGGCGACTTACCCCAGCTCTAAAAATATTTGTATTGGCAATATAATATTAAACTTTCTAAATAATTATTTTGGGAGATAATGAAACTTTTCATCGAGATAAACAGGTCAAAGTCCATTAATACTTTATCTGGGTGACCTTTTGATGGGTCTTGAGTGAGAGAGTGAGTGAGATTGGTTGCTTTACGGCCTTATCAACATATTTAATATGGTTATATCAAGGGTGAGAGAGCTAAGAGGAAGGCAGTTTATGATCATTCCAAGGAAATAGAGATAGACAAGAAGGGAGAGACAGAGACAGAGGAAAGAGACAGAAATGCACTTTATGGTCATACCAGGACCATGGTTCGTCTGGAATGAATAAACCACTAAATAGACAATTTCATTATTTTACGGAAATTAGCTGAGAATGCAGCTTTAAGATTATGAATAGTTCCCTCGCGCATGCTCAGTGGTATTGGTTCTCCATCACAAGAGAAGTTCCTTATTGCTAAGTCAAACACAGGAAGTCCTGGAGGCGTGTCTTTTATTAAGTAATTCACTGCGACACCAGTCACTGCAACCATCAGCTTCCGTTTGCGAGAGATATTTAGGTCATCCCTTCAGCAAATGTTACTTCTCCAATGTTACCCTTTTTGCAGCTGTTTTCTCTCAGCGAATTCACATTCAAATTCATACATGTACAGTAGTGGCCCGTTTATAAGCCGGGACCTGTTTAAAAGCCTATCTCGAATACAGACCAGGGGTGTAGGGGTTGTGAAAAAATAAAGTCCTAACAAATTTAATTCTCGATTTAAAGTCTATTTCAATTGCAAGCCGGGGTTAGAGGGGGTCGAAACAATTAGAAGCTCGGGCTTATGAACTGGCCACTATGGTATATGCATATATATGCCAACAACAGGATTTGGTCCTGGGTAAGATTGTAAAGTGCCTTTCTGTCTCTTTATCTGTCTCTCTCTCCCTTCTTCTCTATCTCTATTTCCTGGGTATGATCATAAACTGCCTCTCTCTCAGCTCTCCCGCCCTTGTTGTAACAATACATCTTCAATGTGTTGATGAGGGCTTAAAACAACCAATCTCCATCACTCACCCAACCACAGGATAATGATAAAATCAGTCCTACAAGTCATAATATGAGTGAATTGTGTAAGATTGTGTTTGCCGTAATAACTGAGCATGCTGCTTTAATAACAACCAAAATTGCGAAAATTGTACATTCTCTGCCGACCTGACTCAGGCTATGCCTCCAGCTCTTCCATCAATCAATCCTGTGTATTTACCATTGTATGACATCTCCATCAGCGCTGTCAAATACTGTGTCACATGGAGTAATAATATGAGGCAACCAGAGCACCATACCCAGACACAGTATCTACAACAGTCATACCACTACCCTCAAGTACCAATGCACCAATCCGCCCAATCCTGGTTCCAGTATTTGTCATGCTCTTTTGCCTCCTAGCCTTATTTGTCCTGACTTGTCTATAGATCTGAGCCTTTAGGTGCTGCCAGGAATTTCAGATTTTGTGATATGTTACAGAGACATGGGTCATAAGTCGCAATGATTGTTCTTTTTTACGAGAACTTTTTCAGGATTTTGTTCTTTCTTATGGCAAGTTAGTGTTCTTAGTGGTAGACATATGTGATCCGTTTTAGGAAATTGAGTCATGAATCGCAAAAAATGGATTTTGAGATATCATCACATTTGAAAAAAGGAGATCAAGCCGAGTCTAACGATAGTAAACACTAGGATACCTCATATGTGTTTCCATATTTTTAGTTTGATAGTTCTATTTCTAAAAAAAATGTGCAATAGTATGGGAAATTACCAGTAAATCAATTAAATATAATTCATATGAATGCCTTCAAAGCGCAATGATATATTCTGAAAGCCCCTGTGAGATACTATGTCATTTCCCACAACCTACGTCCAGGGAGACCTAAATACATGGGTCATATTTTCAGAAAATGCACAATTGGCAGCTGTCCACATTTGATAAACTCTGCTCAATTAGGCTGCAATTCGAGTATGTTCGGCATTGCATTGATTATAGCAATCTGTTTGGTTAGGTTGAACTGTATTTTGAACTGTATTTTCGTCTGAAATTTGAGTTATTTGAGAGGATTGGTGAATGTGAATTGTACAGTTTCTGAAAATCTGGCCCACATGCAGAGGAGTGTGAGAGTGAAGAAGAGGGTGTAGGAATAGGAAAGGGGGAGGGGGAGGGAAAGAAGAGGGGGGAGAGAGCGGAGGGGGAGGATGTAGGGAAAGGGAGAGAGGGGATGGAGAGAAAGCGGGGAGGGGGAGCATGAGGAAGAGGAAGGGAGAAGAGGGGGGGGGGGAAATCAGAGAGAGGATTGGGAGAGAAAAACAGGTATGAAAGACAGAGACGAGGGGGAGGGAAAAGACAAATGACAAATGACAAACACACTTTCTTAGACTGACAGATTGTCAAAGACCTTACTAGTCCTTAGCGACAAAAAATCAGCTGTTTACGAAAATTAATTAAAAGTATTTTCTTAGTGACAAATGACAATTGCTATTTCTAGTTAGCTACAAGAAACATTAGTCACCCTCGTCATGAGTCCTATAAATAACTTTGGAAAGTATCAGTTTTAAAGAGAAACACATCAGACATACTAATCACAGAAAGTCCCTCACGCCCACCCCTCAGAACTCCAGTATGCACATGTGGCCATACAGAGTAAGAATTGACAAAAGGAAACTATATGTGATGTGTTTCAGGAAAATGAGTCACAAGTTGCAAAATTGGTGTTTTTTAAAGTCGTTTACTTACAAGATCTCTTTGTTGGAATATTTTCATTTTTGGGGTGTCTAGTCCTTCTGGTTGTATGAATACATTTACCAGAATTCAAGACTTTATTCCATGATTTGGCAGTGAGCGTACAATATAATCGATATACTTGCCGCTCACAAGATGGACAATATAAACTCCCTGTATTGTACAGTGATGTCACGACCGTTCAAGACTATGCAGACATGTCACTTTGATGAAATTAATGCAAATAAAGTTGTTTTAAGTTAAGAATCATGGAATAAAAGCAAGAATAGCACAGTATCTCGTCTTTGGGGGCCTATATTCTCCTCATATGGCCGAAAAACAACTCGGCCTTAGGCCTCGTTGTTTTCGGCTATACTAGGAGAATATAGCCCCCCTCATACGCGATACTATGCTGTTCTTGCTATAGTATTGTTATTATATCTGTGCATTACTTAGATAATCCTATTGGGTATATTGAGCTCGTTTACTGCTAATTATCCACCTAGAGATATTGCAAAAATTTTGTTTAAAAAATAAAAATATCCAACTAAAAACATAAAAGTACTTATTAGATGTCCTTCATGGTTACATTCATTGGAATCGGCTTGGTATCATCTTTTCAAATGAGATGATAACTCAAATTTCAATTTTCGCGACTTATGACGCATTTTGCTAAAATAAATCACATAATTATTATATATACAGTAATCATCATCATCAGGAAGTGAGAAAAGTGTAACCATACATAATGTTGTGATGAATGAAACATTTAAAACAACAAGAAAACTGCGGACACAATCTGGTTCCTAAGTTGCAAGGTGGTTAACTTAGTGACAGTGACAGCTGTCTTTTGATGCATGGCTTTATAACCATCCAAATTTACGTTTCGGTGAACCGCCCAAATCCTCTTCTGTGGTGGCTTCACTTATTATCACTCACCCGCGGCCATTTTCTCTCAGCCAAATCCACTTACAATTTTTGAATAAACATTATACAACAGCAGCAGAATATTGATAAATTCAGTCCTATCAGTCACAACATTGGTGAATTTTGTAAGATATGTTGTCATAATAGTTAAGAACGCTGCCTCAATAATCCATTCAGTAAGATTCCCCCAACAACATGTCCCGCAGTGTTGTAATTAAGCATCAAATATACTTGTATGTTATTTTGGTTTTTTTAAGACTTCATTTCGACAGCTTCTCCAATGAGTTAACATGAGAACAAGTTTCTTATGCATGAAAACAAGGTTTTCGACTTGCTGCTGAGGTGCAAGCTATAACTATGATGTGTAATTTCTAAGGCTATCTTTAAAGAATGAAAAACGGCTCATGCTAAATGAACTAATCAAGCTAACATGTATAGAATCAAGACATAGATGAGTAATGATGACAAAGGTGAGACAAAGGAATCAATGACATACATGATGATTTTAACAAAGAGAGGCGTCCAGTTTTTTGCGCTTGCTACTTTTTTGCCGAGTCACAGGATTAATGGACAAGGTTTGGACGGAGTTTTGGGATTTAGGGATGAGAGAGGAGTGTCAGGGGGATGTGGGTTCTGGCTTAGTGTAGAAGGAGGTGTTTCTTAAGGGCTGATTTGAAGAACTTTTTATCTTGTATTTCTTTGATGGGCTTTGGTAGGTTTTTGTAAGTGTGTCTATTCCCCTCACATAGAAATATACATCGTACAAGCCTTATTCATACAGTGACAGGTCATCCATAGGATCCTGGCCAATGTTAAAATGTGATGTGTTACATGGAAATGAGTCACACGTCGAAAAAAATGATTCAAATGTTAGTAAACATTAAGGACATCTCAAAAGTATTCTATATTTTATGTTTGAAATACATGTTTTAAACAAATTTGGACAATTTTCGGGTGGATAATTACTAGTGAAGCAGCTAGATATATTATATAGGATCACCTGAAATGCATGGATATATTTAATACGCTGTCTTGAAATTTAGTACATGTATTCATGCGACCTCAAGGACTATACACCTCAGAGATGAAAACCTTCCAACTATAAGATCCTATGAATAAATTTCTTTAAAAAACATAAATTTTGTGACATGTGGCTCATTTCCCTGCAACACACCACATATTTGCCTTGACTGAGAGCCGCTCTAGAACATATCCCCGTGACACGGGCTGCGACAGATGCATTCCCGAGGGGAAGAAATCTGATGCAGACTTGGCCCGATTCGATGACAAGATGTAATTGGTTGATGGCAAGTGACAATGACACACGCCCCAACTCTAATGCTGTTAATACCATGCATGCTCCTCCATTTCTTCTCATCTACCGTCAAGGGAAAGCCGCCTCACTGGCAGCTGTCACTGTCACTATTCACTACCTGTCAACTGTCAGTGCGAGTGGAGAAGTTTTATGGGAGGGAAAACTTCCCACTTTTATATTATCATTATTCAGCTGTGAGGTATTTATAACTGGGTTGTCTAGAAACTTTTGTGATGTGTTAGATATAAATGAGGCATTAGTCAGTCTAGGCCCAAAGTTTAGAGAGTCCCTTCAAACGGAGGGAAAGCCTCTCGCCTAAAACCGCAAAATGTCATTATATTCCCATTAAAACGCCGAGTCTTATCTAATCTGTCCCGAGTCTTATCTAACCTGAGGGCTTGGACCTAGACTGTTAGTCGAGAAAAATGAATTGAGCGATATTTTTTTAAATGAGGAGATTAAGGGGATTCCACTGATGTTGTTATGTACTGATTATGAGAAGTAGAGAGGAACACAGAAAAACAAAAGAGTATTTTTGTGTTTTTGTATTTGTTTTGTTAGTTTGGAATTAACATTTGCAATTTGACTCGGTGGACAATTATTAGTGACACATCCCAGATGCTAGAATAAAAGCTGTGTGATTACTTGGACCTACTGAAGTGAATATGAAACAATACATCAGAGCTGAATAATGATTAACATAAGGATAAAAATGATTACAGAGCAAAAACATCATATGAAAAGGAGAGAAAACAAAGTATGTATTAGTGAATGAATTATATTTTTGCAAACGGTATTCTAATCTGTATCTAACTTTGAATTCAGGACACAATCATTTTTAAACCTTAAACTTTTTCGGTTACATCGACTAATAGCTGGGAATTAACCTTTCCCGTTAACTATTTGGCCAATATAATATATATCTGGTAATTTATATACACCAATCACCCACACTTTATTTACCACTCTCAACCATCCTTCATAAATACAGCCTGTAACCCCATGCATAATTACTATGCAAATGTTTTAAAGGAGAAAACTAATCTGATTTTCACTTCATTCTGTTGTTTTTTTAAATTAAGATTCCTCATCATCGGTTAATGAAATAAGCTGAGATAATGAATTTCATTTTCGAAATTGGGAATCAAACGAGGAATTGGTTGGGGTGAAATATCTCATCGAAAGTTAATCTTGTAATGAAGCATTTAGGACTAATTAACTAATTAAGAAGCCAATTAGTGATCATCCCTTTACTCAGAAGTGCTGACAAGCAGTTTTTCTATCAGTTGCATCCTCCTAAATACCTGCTATAGTACAGTACCGATCTTCATTGTCAGATATTTCAGCAGAATTAAATTAATCTGTAGAGCTACCAATTTACATTTTCTTAACATTTTCTGTAACAATTCACATTTGTCCTTCTTGTTCCATTTTTTATTTGTATGTAATATAATAGAGTATAATAATGTTATGTGATGTGTTAGAGGGAATACTTATTAGATGTCCTAATAATTACCATTATTGGAATCTGCTTGATCTCATCTTTTCAAATATGATGATATCTCAAAATCCATCTTTTTTTTCCATCTCATTTATTTCTTTGTAACAAACCGCATCAAATCTGGTGGAACTCTGGATCTTAAATATATAGGGAAGGGAAAAGCATTTTTATTCCCTATGGACTGAAAAGATAGTCCACTAAGCCTATTCTCATGTTATTTTGCGACGCAGAGGACTCTTTTGCACTAAATTTTCATCAAGAATCTCATGAGAATCGAATTAGTGGACTAGGCCCTGTCTTAGCCTGTCCCCATTATATATGAACATATATAGCACATTTATTCATTCATAATAATGATACAGAAAAGGACCACAACTTCTACAAATAGATCTTCCAGTCTGCCCAAAATCAGGGAAAATTAAAGTTTAAAGCTGTTCAGCCACTGTCGACAAAATCGTTGGTGATGAGGCAGTCAAGAAGATTTGTATGAAATTTATTGCAGCATCTTTGCATCAACTTATCATTGCTATGCCGTTGGCAATAGCCAGTCAGTCTAAGCTCACAGTTCGAGCGCAGACGGCCCTGTTGAGTCAAAACACAAGGCCCGTTTTACTCACAGCAACCAGGGAAAGAGCCCCAACCTTCTAAGTCTATACTATGTTTCCATTGATAACGTTGTTACAACGGTCCACACTGTAACTTGAGACAAGTCTGCGGCGAGGCATGACGACTGAGCGTCCCCTTCCCTTGGTTCCAAGGGAAGGGACTCACTTATGAGCCAGTACTGCAGTGATGACCGGTGATGAGTGGGAAATGTGAAAATTGCATCAGTAAGGGTAGCGATGAACATCAAACATGTTTGATATTTCCCGGTGATGTCATTTTGCATTGGTGCATTGCTAATGAAGCTAACAGCTGTGGCAATGCTTTGGCAATGTCTAGCCAATGAGATTGCATATATGCAAAAGCAAGGAAATTAATTCTATAGTTGCCAATCTATTTTTCCTAGTCGATGCCAAGATGATGCCACCATCTATAACCCTCCTCATCGTCATGCATCGCCGGCAATTACATCGTCTTTGCATCAACACTATTTTGTCAACAGTGGCCAGACAGCTTAACATATCATACCCAGTTGAAATAACATCAAGATGACATTAACCTACTGCTAGATAGTATAGAAGAATTTATAGTCCTCAATGATACTTATTGTTACCTGGTTTAATGTTGTATACGGGTCAGATTTTTAGAAAATGTACAATTGGCAGCTGTACACATTTAGTAAATTCTGCTAAATTAGGCTGCAATTTGGTAAATACTAGGTAAATTCGAGTATATTTGCCATTGCATTGATTCAAGCAATCTGTTTGGTCATATTAGGTTCTCGTATTAAATATCTATGGTCTTGTGAGGAAGCAAAATGTCATTTTTGTTATCATTTTTGGTGTAGTTCTTCTTGTGGTATTGGTGATTTCTAAGTGTTTATTTGATTGGTTAATAAGCAAGGTCAACATGATTTGTGATCCGTTTACGGAAAATGAGTCATAAGTCGCAAAAATTGGATTTTGAGACATCATCATACTGGAAAAGAGGAGATCAAGCGGATTCCAATGATAGTAGACATTAAGGACATTTATTAAGTACTTTTCTCTTTTTAGTACGATATTTTTATTTTTGACAAAAAATGGCAATATTTCTATGGGGATAATTACCAGTAAAGTAGCCAAATATACCAAGTAGGATGATCTAAATATTGCACAGATATAATAAATGAACAGTTTTGAATTTTAGTAAATGTATTCATACAACCGCAAAGGCTAGATACCCCAAAAATGAAAGTATTCCAACAAAGAGATCTAGTAAGTAAACGACCTTGAAAAACACTTTCCTGAAACACCTCACATTTTTAGTTGACGGCCATTGACATATTATTCTCCAGTTTATAAGAAAGTAATGAACACAACCTCCCCACCAGCCTTAGACTATTCTAGAGCTCTCCCTGTTTAGTAATGTAAGTATGTTTGGTGTATTGATCATGTGAGACCCTATTTCCATCGGCTATAGAAGTCTGGCTTCCCAAAGTAATCTCTACTATTGACCCAAGCAGTTCTTCTTTCAAGAGTTGGAAGAATGGGTTTCTAGACAAGGGCTTTTGTTTCTGTGAAACTCAGAAATAGGGCATTTGCATTTCTCACTGCGCATATGTCTGTTACGGTGGATCCTGGGTAGGTTCTGATGTCAACATTTTTATCCAAAATGGTTAAATGAATGTTTACACAAATATCATAGGTGTTATAAATGATGTATGAAAACCAAATGCATGATGGCAAAAATGGGGACTTGTGTTATGGGTACATGTATAGGACATGGATATTGACATTAGAACATTGGTAAATCGCCCATGCTGAACATGGCATGTTTTCTGAAGATGTTAGACGTTATATATGCTGCAAATCTGTGGATACAAGGTATTGTATCGGCTCCTTAGGGCGAAGCCAGATACATAAATAATTTAGTTTCAATTTTTTTTTAAAACATGAGATTGTGGTATGAAAATAGGATGCAACTTTGTTTTTATCTGACTTACTGTATACGATGGCCACTCGTTTTTTTTACCAGGGATATCACTCAAAGCCTGTGACTTCTTGTGACATCCCTGGTAAAAAAAAACTTGTGGACATCGTATACATTAAGTCAGAAACCAACCTTGTTACATCCTGTCATAGTACCATTAGTCCATTAACTCAGTGCGAATCAATATTCCAGATGGTGGTTATGCAAATCCCCTATTGTCTTGCTATAGAGGAAGGGAGGAGTAGGTTGCAAGACGCAATCAGGATTCTGACAGCTAGAAACCTTTCGTCCTGAGTCCCAATTATGTAAGGGATCAACACCCTTAGAAGTGAACTGTCTTTGTAGAAGTCATGGTAGGAAAGAAGCTGGTTTCAGTTGCATTTGTCTAAGTACTGTGTGGCCATTGTAGAATATCCTTCATTGTTCTCACTTTTCACTTAAACTCTAACTAGTGTGCTAGACGTATCATGGCCCGTGTTAAAACCATTTTCGTCGAAAATAAACACAAGCTTACGACTGCCACCCATATATACCTCTATAACAGAGAACCTATATATATCTCCAAACCCCATCCAAATGACTTTTCTCCCTTAATTTGATCTTAGACTCCCTAATTCTTTCACCCATCGAAAGGGAATTGCATCAATAACTACATGTATGAGTTTAAAAGAAATCTAAGTCCCAGATGTGAAGATATTACTGAAATTAAAAAATAAAATGACTCGAAAATAAAACAAATGTAAAAAGGCTGTCTGCTCTGGGACTCGATCTCACAATCCTGCTTGGAAGTTCAAAACTTTAACCACTAGGCTATAGGGAAATATACAAGGGTACATGCATATAAACACTTAGATTGATCCATCACATTTTTAGTTTACTTTAATCACCCCATTCTCCTCATGGAGATTGAGGAGAATGGGGAAATACATTTTGAAGGTCCCTGTGTTCGCTTCAGGCAATTTTAATGATTCAAACTAATCATAAAAATATATCTTGCATCTGCAATCTATTTCTATAATATGTAAATGCAGAACTCTCAGGTTTGCACGCTTCCTGGACTATATTAGATCAGTAGTTTAAACAAACGTAAAAAATAACAACAAATTACTTCATCTCTACAGACTAATGTGGGTGTAGAGTGTTTGATCTTGCCTTTTGATGTATCTTATCTTAAATTTAGGTTCAGTTGTCTTGTCCGTAAATAAATAATGAATTGTCCTAAATGGAAAATGGTCAATACTAGATATGGGTCAGATTTTCAGAAAATATACAATTGGCAGATCTACATGTTTAGTAAATTCTGCTAAATTAGACTGGAAAACAAATGCGATCTGTTTGGTTGTGTTAAACTGAATTTTGAACATCATTATGGTCTTAAATTTGGATTATTTGAGAGGATTGCTGAGACAAATTGTACATTGTCTGGCGATTTTACCCATGCATCTGGACATATTTGCTATTCATTCGTTAGGACATTTTTGTATACGTTGAACTGATATTTCAGCCGAATATTTGCCTTAAATTGGGGACATTTGAGAAGATTGATTAGGGCGAATTGTACATTTGCTGGCGATTTCACCCTACTACACATCAAAATATTGTACTGTAGTGACAAATTCATTGCTAAACGAATGCAAGTACTCAAATGTGCCTATTGCAGTTGTAGGCAGGTTCTTTCATGGGTCAATTCGTCGGAAAATGTACAATCAGCGGTACAAATTTGGTACATTCTACTACATTATATTGAAATTTGGTAAATACTACATATATATCGCCTTTTTATATTGCCTTGATTCAGACAATCTGTTTGTTTGTTTGTTTAATTGATTTTTCAACGAAAATTATGTCTTAAATTGGGGTTATTTTTGAGGATTGGTGAAGATGAGTTGTACATTTTCTGGCGATTTCATCCATATCCCAATCTCTGAGATGTCTTTCAGTTCTGTTGAAAGACAAGCTCAGCCGAGGCTGCTCCGCAGAATGCTTATTGAAAAAGGATTTAAACTGGGTCTGTACAGTAAATTAAAACAACCAACGTTCTCTGCAACTGGGTAAATCGCCTAGAAAACTCATTCAAATTATGCAAATTATCTAAATTCAATTCAAGTCATCTAACAAGTATGCAGTGATTGCTCCAACGGTGGCAATTGTATGCAAATTCTGCCTAATTTGCATACAATTAGTTTAGAGGGAGGATGCAGCAATGCTCGTGCAGCAAAATGCGATGCGTTACAGAAGAATGCATCATTGGTCTTGAAATAGATATTTTACAAAGTGTTTATTCACAGAATCTGTTGGTAGGAATGTACTTATTTTAGCGGTATCAAGCGATTTTGAGCAATTTACGTCTTATAAATACATGAACAACATTCCAGGAGAAACAGTGTAACATTCATACAAGGAGTTTATGTAAAATATCAATTTGGCGATTGTTGATTCATTTTTCTCTAACTAATCACATATGGGTCAGATTTTCAGAAAATATACAATTAGCAGCTCTACACATTTAGTAAATTCTCCTAAGTTAGGCTGAAAAATGATGAATACTGGGTATATCTGAGTACATTTGGTATCACATTGAATTAAAGTATACGTTTCTTTATGTTAGAGTGCATTTTGAACCTGATATTTATCTTAAATGAGGGTTATTTGAGAGGATTGGTGACGGCAAATTGTACACTTTCTGAAAATTTGACCCGTATGTGTGAAGAATGTTTTATGTATCATATCCTCTATCAACATTACTATATTCCTATCATCAGGTAATAATGAGGTGAAACATCTTATTGTTAATATAAAGATGGTTGTTTCTATATTGATACCGAAATATCATTGTAGATAGATGATAGCAGATAACCGTAATCTGTATATCAGAATGTTGTAAATCATGAATAACAGGTTTTTAAAACAAAGAAAATGATCAAGCTTATTTCCATCTTTGGTAGGGTGTTTGTTTTATCAAAACATGTCGGATCTAGATTTATGTTCCATGTTTATTTCCACACTGTTTAATTCATAACTCGGCCATTATTTTGAAAATAAATGACTCATCTGTATTTGATGGAAAATTTGTGAAAAATTATGCAAGCTATGGACCTATATGTGATCTGTTTTAGGAAAACAGGTCATAACTCGCAGCACCATATTTGAAAAGAGGAGATCAAGCTGATTCTAATGATAGTAAAGACTAGGACACCTGAAAAGTATTTCTACATTTTAAGTTTGATTTTTTTTAAAATAAAAGGTGTACAATGTTTCTGGATGGTAATTACCAGTAAAGTAGCTAAATGTACTCCATACGAAGGCCTTCAAAATGCAAGGATATTTGTTACATGGATTCATATTACTACAAGTGCTAGACCCTCTAACAATCAGAACATTTCAATAAAGAGATCTTGGGGAAAAAATACTTTGAAAAATATCAATTTTGCGACTTATTTTCCTGGAACACATCACATATTTGCTAGTGCCCTTGGTTGACAACAGGAAATCGGGTATGCCTGGCAGACCCTGGTTGCCTTGATCTCTCAGCTACCAGCTTAAGTGGATTGGGCAGCGTCACAGATAATATAAGTTGATGAGTATGTGATCCTATACACCCCATCTTCCGAATACTAAAAGGGTAGAATTAGGTACAAAATAGTTACTTCTTCATCGTACACGATTTTGCTGTTTTCACTATTAAATATCTATATATTTGTGTATATGGGCCAGATCATAAGAAAATGCGCACTCCACAGTTCTACATATTTAGTAAATTCTTTTAAATTAGTCATTAGTCAAACTTTCTACCTCGTCATCTTAAACAATAAACAAATAAAAATTTCTTTTCCAGTGCTTCGAAGACTTACATCTTATAAGTGCATTATAACCAAACCATGTTTCTATAATGTATGCATAGTCTGTCGTGGAGGCATTTAAGCATAGATATATATTTTGAACGATTATATTATATTTCCAATGTTGACACATGCAAATAGGTCTGATCGACCCGAGCGTGGAAGAAGGTGTGGCAGTTATACAAAATGTTCTAACTTTCCTGCGTTCCTATTGGTCGAGCCTGTCACATGGTTGACGACCGTACACAAACAACAAGTGGGCGTGGCCTCGTCGCAGCTATATGGCGGCAAGGTCTTGCCTATACATTTACCCCACAAACTTGTTGACCGTTTGTAGCAATAAGATGGGATTAAGACGATATCAAATATAGTAAACAGTCTATCGTATAAGTATATGTTAGATATATTTAATTTGGTAAACAAAGGTTTGCAATATATCTTGGTGTCCATTTATTAGTATAGTAGGTAAATAAACTATATACGATCACCTTGGAAACGCATGGATATATTAAATGCACATAATGTTTGGCACTTACCAATGAAGCCACTACAAATTCTCCATTCAAAGGCCTTCAAAATGCAATGAATTCAATATGTCTAAGGTCATCCTAGCGTATCAAATGTAATCCAGTTTTTGCGACTTTTAACTCGTTTTCCTTTTTCCTTTTCTTTTTTTATCCTATCGCATCTTATCTTCCTGAAACACATCGTCGCATAATGTCACAATGTATTTAAGGTCATCCTAGCGTATCGAATTTAACGATTTTAGCCATCACCTTCAATTAAAAAATATCAGTATCATTTGTTAAAACAAATCTCATCTTTTAAAATATGATCTTTCAAAAGCTCTTTTTGGCGACTTATTGCAAGTCAAATTGGATGGGCTAGTATTATTGTATTTGTTTCTGCGAATGTGAAAATAGACGTTGTTAAAAGAATGTAATATCCCTTCTAAGGTATAAGAAAAGCTAGGTCAAAATAAGGCCAAAGATCGTGTTGAATTAACTACGTGCTCTGATTTTATATCATTTTGCTAATATATCTTGCGATATTTTGTACATACATGTACGTTCTCATGTGAGGCCAAATGCAAAAAAAAATGTTTTTCGTATGTAATCTGTTTAAAGTAGGAGCTACTTGTTCTCGGGTAATGTTTCGATCTAGAAGTATATTCTTTACTAGCTGAAAGGTAACAATGATTTGCATTGGTGTATTATCTTAAAAATATTAAATCTGTATATAATTTTTAAATTGGAGATGAGACATATATTTTCTTTGAAAAGATGTTATTGACCACATTTTCATAATACATGATAATCTCATGAAACTCTGACATTGTTTTAAAAAAAATCCTGTGACTCATCACATTATACAATGTGTTTGGGCTCTTGTTATATATCTATGTAATGTTTTGCAACGCCCCCCTGAAGTGTCCCGAGGCAATGAGCCTCTTTAAAAATGTGTGAATTAGGAGGATTGGAAACTCCCACGCAAAACCGATCATCCTGTGATCACAGTTTTTACTAAAAGCTCAAGGACGAAGGACTCCTTCATTTCCTAGAGCAGACGCTGATCGTGGAAAGGTCATCTTCAATGAAATTCGAAAATTAATTAATTTCCTGGCCCTGTGCCAGAGATCCAGTATATTTACAGCCGATTTTATTACCAAGTGACTACGTGCACATTTCACGTTTTACCACGTTCCTGAATAATGTACTCGGGTCAGATTTTAAGAAAATGTACAATTGGCTATACACGTGTAGGAAATTTGGCTAAATTTGGCCTTGAAACATGATGAATATTGGGTATATCTGAGTATATTCGGGATCAAATTGATTTAAAGTATCAGTTCTGTTAATTCAAACTGCATTTTGAAGCTTATTTTTGTCTTAAATTTGGGTTATTTGAGAGGATTTGCGAAGGTGAATTGTACATTTTATGAAAATCTGACCCACTCACATTCATCAGTTTGTGTTAAGGTTGCCATTTGTCTACACCACCCCAAAAGGAGATGCTTTTATTCAAACAATTAACCATATTAAACTTATAGAATATTTACTATATCTATGTAGCACTTAATATGTTATGATCTATATTTGGGTCAGATTTTCAGATAATGTACAATTCGCCATCACCAATCCTCTGAAATGACTCAAATTTAGGACAAAAATGAGCTGCAAAATGCACTTAACATAACAGAACTGATACTTTGAATTAATGCGATGCCAAATATACTCAGATATACCCAGTATCTATAATTTCTCAGCAGAATTTCCCAAATGTGTAGAGCTGCCAATTGTACAGTTTCAGAAAATCTGACCCATTTGATTATGAAACTAGTAGCAGCTTAATCATGCTCTTCAAGCACATGAGTAACATGCATGGGTTTGTCAAAAAGTATCATGTGATGTGCTTAAGGAAAATGTGTCACAAATCGCAAATAATGATATCTTTTTCAGTGTTTTTTACATAATCTCTTTTTTGAAATGTTCTGACTTTTATCTAGATACTTTTGATCATATGAAAATATGTACCAAGTTTCAAGACATTGTTTGAAATATATCCTTGTGTTTTGTAGGCCTTTGTGTGGAGTATATTTAGCTACTTATACTGGAAGTTATCCACCAAGAAATAATGCCAACTGTTTTTTCAAAAATAGAAATATCAAGTTTAAAAATATAGAAATACTTATCAGGTGTATTGCTGTTTACTATCATTGGAATCGGTTTGATCTCATATTTTCAAATATTATAATATCTCAAAATCCACTTTGGTGCGACTCACAAGATACCTACATATTGCTGATTTGAGTTTTGTGGTGTTACTCTCAGTCGTAGCAGGGTTAAGTCGCCAGAAAATGTGCAGTTCACCTTCACCAACCCTCTCAAATAACCCAAACTTCAGACAAATATATTGTTAACATCACTGTTCAACCGAACAAAACAGATTGCTAGAATCAATGCAAAGCAGAATATACACGAATTTACCTAGCATTGACCAAATTGCAGCCTTATTTAGCAGAATTTACTAAATGTTTAGAGCTAAGATAAGATAAGATAAGATAAGGAGTTTTTTTTGTCGAGATCAAGAGTACAGGAGTAAGTACAGTTGAATGAATCAAAAAAAGACAAAATGGTCGACATACTTTCATGGTACAGCTGGGTACCATTTCTTCCAGTAGTTACCAGAATTTAGAGACTAGAAGACAGGCTATAACTAACTAAAAGTTGACTTAGAAGTGGAACGACTAAAAATTAAGGGACCAAAAATTAATTTTATCTAATTTTATCTAAAAATGGGTTGATGAGGACATCAAGAATGTTATTTGAAATAAATTGTACATTTTCTGATTATCTGACCCTGCATTACATGTACTACATTAAAAAACTGTAGATTTACTATGTCTCGGCGTTTCCAACGTCGTCCTAAAGATGTATTAACTACTTTACCAATGATTTTCCACCCATAACTATCATGCAGTAACCATTATTCAAACATAAAACGATATAGAATGCTATATTAGATGTACGAAAGGCTAACAACGTTAATCTGCCAAATCCAGTCTATTGACATCAGATGCAATTTCAAAATTAGTTTTCTTGCAACTTATGGCTCGTGTTCCGGTGACACATTCCATATTTACTTTTTAAAAGTAAATATGTGAGGCGCTCCATCAAAAAGAGTCCCATGTCGGCAACTTTCATTTTGAGATATAGGGCTCCAAAGGTGGTATAGGACTTTTTCGGTCGAAAACTTTTTTTCCCGTAATATTAATCTTTATTATGTTTTTTTTGAGACTGGAAAATATTTTGTACCAAAAACAATTATTTACGCTTCATAACGGCCGGTAAACATTTTCCTAACATGGTTGGATGGGTTTAAACAAAGGAGCCGAAGGCTATTTTTCACTAAATTCACTCGTACGCCATGGACATTTGATCGTAGGGTACCCCAGCACATTTGGTATCCTCGGAAAGCCGCGAATCTCCTCTAGCCAATGGGATTCTTCCCTTTTGAATCGCCGCGTAAGTAAACCAATCACAGAGCTCTCTCCAAGTGCATTCGGCGTAAACAATGGTTGCTAGGGTCGTCAAGGGAGCCCACGAGGGGTTGATACAGCCCTGTGATTGGTCCAGCCGCTTTAAAAGATCAACTTCCGGCTGACGCCATCTTCTAGCGTGGTCTTGGATTTGAATCGAAGCGACCAGTTATTCCTCGATTCCAGACGATACAAGACGTGTTTTACTCTCCAACAAAGTTTTAAATGGACCAAGGTTTATTATTTAAACATGGAAGCTGAGGCCACCGTCGCAGACGCTCTTAATGGCATCGCTCGAGCCAATTTGGGAGGTGTTGTCGACAACGCCGAATGGCGTAACCTCATCGAAGAGTATTTTGTGTTCAACGAGGAAACAGAGACGGTGGAATCTGACTCAGATGGAGAACCAGACGTCCCTGATCAGCCTGAAACTCCGGAGACAAACGAAGAAGAAGTTGAGGAAGCATCAGAACCTATTCTTATTATTGATCACATGCAGGCATTTGTGGACAAGGAACGGGAAAAGTGCTCCACGTTTCGGTAAGTGTTGGTGCTCTGCAGCCATCTTTTCTATCGTGTGTGTTGACATGCTGGGGGACGCGATCTGAAAACTATGCTATGTACATCCCTGGAAATCATTCCAAATCTATAATCCAATGCTGTTATATGTGCTAGATACCTTGTGGGTATATTTAGAGGTTCTAAAATTTAATTGGTGTATGTTTTAAGTCGCATGGTGTTGTTCGTGCGTGGGGAGTTTAAGGCCCTCGAGATCTGGGGAGTAGCTATTTACTTGGGACGTCTGAGATTCCTTACTCGTCTAGTATGGAATGTAGGGTTAAAAATACATTGTTTGTTTGTGTCATTATGGGCAAATTAAAATCTAGGATTTTGTCCATTTCAGATGTAACTGCCGATTGTTTAACGGCGGGCCATGCATAGACCAGTTCACTGTGGAACAGCGCATCTCTCATCGGTCGGAACATGACCAAATCCATCGAGGTAATTTCAAAATAATGTTTTTCTCTATTGCCTCATTGCCTATACATGCCTGTATAATACTCATTCAGTATTTTAATCAGTATTTTAAGCTGTAGCTTGTTAAATAATGAGGACACGTGCTACCCAATTACATAGGATAACTAATTACGTAGGATAACTGTAGGGACTCAGACTAAGATTGGTGTCGGTGATATTAGTCAGTCACAAATTCATTTTTACATTATTGTTATACTGTCGTTTCAGATGAGCTCGACATGGCACTCTTTGGCGTTTTCAATACTGTTACTGACAACAGTGATCGATGCAGTCCAACCAAGAAGGGGCGCCAGTGGAAGGGAGAGAGAAAACACCCAAAGAGCCACTACAGGATGCATAACAAGCCTATTTGCAAAGCTACCTTTAAATTCCTTTACAAGTGAGTGTTATCATGAATCTTGTGGTGCCCATTAATACTGAACATTAGATAGCTATTCATAATAACATGATTATTTGCTAAGAATCAATATTTTGGTATTGTCATTTTAAGATCCTGCATTATGTTCAATTTCTTCCTTTGTCAACGATTAAATTATTATTAATTATTTTTTCTATTTCTTTTCTCTCCCTTCACTTCTAGGATTAGCCAAAACTTGCTGACAGTTTTGCTAAAATCCTTCGCTGAGGATGGTCTGGTCACTCGTTCACGACAGGGTGGTGGTCACCGTGCTGTGAGGTCTTTGCCAATAGATGACCTGAAGAACACTATCAACTTCATCACATCTTATGCCGAAACACATGCTCTTGTCTTGCCAGGCAGAGTATCTTCTCACCACAGAGACGACATCTTAATTCTCCCCTGCCGTTCTACAAAAGCTGAAATTCATCGTCTTTACACACAAGCCATGCAAGAGACTGGCAATAGGGCTGTTGCCTACTCCACTTTTGGTCATTTATGGCGCAAGTATCTTCCTAAAATAGTCACAAGTCGTCCCATGACAGACCTCTGCTGGGAGTGCCAGCGTAATAACAGAGACATTTCCTGTAGTAGTAATTTACCTGATGTTGTGAAAGCTGCCAAGTTAAAGAAACAGCAGAAACATTTAGACAGTGTAACCGCCGAAAGAACTCTTTATCAGAAATTTTGTGCTGATGCAAAAGAAGCGTACAGAGACAATGGTGAACCCCCCCTTGGCAAACATGCCCCTTGCTCATGTGACATTCGAGTACATCTCAGTTTTGACTTTGCACAACAAGTGCATTTACCTTCTTACCCGATGCAACCAGGTCCCCTTTATTTTCTCACCCCGAGGAAGGTAGGCCTGTTCGGTATTTGCATGGAAGGAATGCCTAGACAAGTTAACTACCTTATAGATGAGAGCCATTGCACCAGTAAGGGGTCAAATGCAGTTATTTCTTATCTGAATCATTACTTTGAAAACTATGGTCTGGGGGAGAAAGATTTAGATCTTAACTGTGACAATTGTAGTGGCCAGAACAAGAACCGGTATGTTTTGGCCTATTTGATGTGGCGTGTCCTTACTGGAAGGCACAGGTCTATTACACTTAACTTTTTGATTACTGGGCACACTAAGTTTGCCCCCGACTGGTGCTTTGGTCTCTTGAAAAAACAATGTCGTCGGGACAACGTTTCTTCTCTTCAGCAATTAAAAGCCAGTGTGCAGCGCAGTACGCCAGGGGGGGTCAACCAGGCCCAACTTGTAGGTGATGAAAGGGGTACTGTTTTTGTTCCATTGTACGACTGGCAGGCATTCCTGTCACCTTTCTCCAAATCTTTTCCAGGTATCAAAGGGTATCATCATTTTGAATTTTCTAGTGACAAACCTGGTGTTATTTCTTTCAGGCCATTTGTAGGCCCTGAAGATAGTGGTACTTTTAAAATGCTTACTGTTGATGTGGGTGATGTCCCTCAGGACAACCCACCCATTGTACCTTCTCCTGGACTGTCTGCATACAGACAGTGGTATCTTTTTAATTCTATTCGTGATTTTTGTACCGAAGAAACCAAAGACATTATGTGCCCCAAACCAACTGTACCTGAAGAAGGGCCAGGGAGGGGGGGGGATGGCTACATTGTACAGGCTCCTGCAGTCGCCCCAGTAAGAGGTAGAGGGAGGGGAAGTGGAAGGGCTAGAGGAAGAGGGAGGGGTAGAGGAAGGGGAAGGGGAAGGGGAAGGGACAGGGAATCTTCTTCTGATGAATCATTAGAATTAGGTGGTGATGAATCTTCTGAGGAGGAGGAGGAGGAGGAACCTCAAGAGGAACCTCAAGCTAGGGGTAGGGGTAGGGGTAGGGGTAGGGGTAGGGGTAGAGGAACAGTAAGGGGAAGGGGCAGGGTAAGGGAATCTTCAGAATCTTCTTCGGATGGGGAGGTTGCACCTCCTCCAGCAAAGAGAGGTAGGGGGAGGGGGAGGGGAAATGTTCAGCAACGCCGGCCAGGGAGGGGTAGGGGTAGGGGTAGGGGTAGGGGTAGGGGTAGGGGCTGACTGCTATTTTATTGATTTTATTACTGATTTTATTACTGATTTTATTACTGATTTTATTACTGGTGAATACTGTTGTACATTTTGTTTTGTTAGAATGAATAGGTGTGTTATCATGTATATATTGCAAGCACTGCACCGAAGAATTTTGTACAGAATTATTATACTCGTGTTAACAGGGTAATAAAATAAAAAATATTAAATGAAATGCACTGATTTTTTTATATATTGTGGCCCTACTAGTCTATAATACCTGCCCTAAATCTGAGAAAAATCCAATCATATGAACTGGTCATTTTGCATGACGACGCGTCCGACATAAATCCCACAAAAGTCTCCTAGAAATGTATTTTGCCCAAATTTCACCCAATTTTCATCGCGCGATAAAATGATAAGTTACTAAGTAAATGAACTGAATTTGGTATATGTTATGGCTATGGCAGTTAGTAAAGTGTGTCCCAAATTTCATAGAAATCGCTTGATAACAAATGCCCGTAACCAAGGATGGCGCGCCGAAGGTCACTCGCCGAACTTAAACAGGCTGTATCTCAGTTTCCGGCTCCTCCAGTAACCGCGTCCCTTAAATACTCACCGCAACCATAGAATTATACCCAATAGGCCTAAAATTAAGCTCTATACATCATTGGAAAGCTCTTTCCTGCTGCTTACCCATCCAATAGCTAACTCCAAAATCGATTTGGCCGACATGGGACTCATTTTGATGGAGCACGTCTCATATTCGCTAAATAAATCGCAAACAAAAAAAATTGAGATATCATCATATTTGAAACAAGGAAATGAAGCAGATTTTAACGATATTAAACATTCTACTTTTGAAAAACAAGTTTACAATTCCTCAGGTCGACATTTACTAGTAAAGTAACTAAATATACTCTATAAAACTACTTTAGAAATACAATGATATATTTAGTACACAATCTTTGAATTTGGTCCATGTGTGAACTTATGTACCTAAAGGCGTTAAGCACCCCGAAAATCGAAACATTCCGACAAAGAGATCTTGTGAATATGGCCAGGCCCAGACATTCAAGAACCCAGAGTCGAATTGGCCTTAAGGTAATTTGTATGAATTCAAAATCATTCTTAAGAAACATACTTGCGTTCAGTAATGTGTGGGCTTTCTTAGGAAGAAACCTCCAATTCATATGACAAATCATGGGTTGTTACGAGAATTCATAGGCAAAATTGTGGACTTTTCGTTAGTCCCCAATTTGTACGAAGTGCGAGTTCTTGAATGTGTGGGCCCGGCTTTATCATCCCTGTGCAAAATATCATATGTGGACTCATTTTCCTGTAACACAACACAAATGGGTAGACCGGCATTCAGGAGAACATTTTCCAAATATCTTTAATACACGGTTTTCCTCACAAGAAAATGGGTTCATGAGGACATGTTCTGTGAAATTATTTGTCATTCCTCCCGAGTGAGAGGGTTTTTAGAGGTAATAGTGAGGTTTCCATTCACATGTTCTCCCAGGGACAAGGTAGGGAATGGGGTCATGTGACTGGCTAAGAAACCATGTTCCAAAGGCAGCCCTACTCTGACCCAGTTTCAACAAAAGGTGGTTTCTTTTTACACATCGGTGGAACAGATGCCTTACAATCATGCCCTGCAAGCCTGGTGTAAAATAACCATAAGGTCGCAGACTTGTGCCTTAAAGCTCTACTTTCAGCTATTACAACAAACCAAATCTTACCAAATTGACTCATATTATAACTTATAGGACTGAACTTATCAATATTCTGCTGCTGTTATATGTTACTCATATTGTGACTTATAGGACTAGTTTGATCTATATTGTGCTGCTGTTATATTAATTTTATTCAAGTGTTACTCATAATGACTTATAGGACTGGATTCATCAATATTCTGCTGCTGTTATATTTTTATACAAGAGTTCCTCATATTATGACTTATAGGACTGTATTTAGCAATACTCTGCTGTTGATATATGTTTATACAAGAGTTACTCATATCATGACTTATAGCACTGGATGTATCAATATTATGCTGCTGTTATATATTGATACAAGAATTTGAAGCCTAACTACAGTGTGAACAATGCTGTCTGTGAGCAATACTAAGTGAGGTCATCGCATGAAATGATTCGAGTGGGTCCTCCAAATTCAAATGAGGTCATTTTGGAAGCCCTTAAGCAAAAGCAACTGGACAGAATCCACCAAAATGTCGTTCAAATGATGTAATGCAATGCAGAATATACTCAAATGTACCTAGTATTGACCAAATTGCTGCGTAATTTACAGAATTTACTAATGTGTACAGCTGCCAATTGTACATTTTCTGAAAATCTGACCCAAAAAGAAAAGAATGGAACAAGAATGAGAACATTTTCCGTTCTCGCCGATGTTAACTGAGGATGCAGCTTTAAAGCTGAAATAGGGCGCTATTAATTTTTGAAATTCAATCAGCTGGAGGTGCGGCACCGTATTTCATGATCACTGAAGGTGTAAAAAGCACAAATACACGAAATGGAGGCCAGGAAGTAAAGGTTTTTGCCACGCGCATCGGGGGATAATGAGGTCATGGAAATGTTAGAGAAATCTTGATTATTTTTATGTAGTTCTTTTGTCATGCACTGCAAAAGCATTAGGGTCAGATGTTTAGAAAATGTACAGTTGGCAGCTGTACACATTTAGTAAATTCTGCTAAATGTGGCTGAAAAAGGATGAATATAGGGTATATCTGAATATGTTTGGGATCACTTTGACTTAAATTATCAGTTCTGTTATGTTAAAATGCATTTTGAAGCTCATTTTTGTCTTAAATGTGGGTTATTTGAGACGATTGGTGAAGGCGAATTGTACATTTTCTGAAGATCTCCTCACCCGCTAACGCTGGATTCTAAGCTATCGCAAAGACGAATCTGCTTTCAAACATTATTATTGTTAGACTTGTAGCACTGTAGTTGTTGTGCTGCTGTAATTTGCAACGATTTTGGCCGGTCACCGTAATATGATTTGTGAACATTTGGTGTTTTTATTTCCAGATACTCAAGATAATTTTCCTAAGCAACTTTAATAGCTGTCGTCATAATTATGTGATGTGTTAGTGGAAAATAAGGGACAAGTCGCAAAATTGATATTATCAAATAGTTTTATTCACAGGATCTCTTTGGTGGAATGTTCTTATCTTTGGAGGATCCAGCACCTTAAGTCCTGTACATTTAGGTACCAAGTTTGAAGACGGTGTATTAAATACATCTTTGTGTTTTGAAGCCAACCAGAGTATATTCAGTAACTTTACTTGTAATTGTCAACCTAGAAATATTGTAAACATTTTCAAACTTAAATATATCAAAGATTAAATATTACAGAAACACTTCCTTGGTGTCATTATGTTTACCATACCAGGAAAGTGAGTCACAAATCGCACAAACAAGAATTTTGAGATAACAATATATTTGAAGAGATAGGATCAGGCCGATTCCAAAGCTGGTAAAGACTAAGGGCATCTAATGAGTACTTCTATATTATTTCATGCATGGAAACAACGATAGCGATATTTCCTGAGATTTAATCATTAGTAAATAGGTTAATACTGTGGTACCTGTATTGCTATCTCTAGAAACAACTGGCAACTATTGCTTATATGTGCCTGGTTTCTTTTAACAATCGAGTAGAATATTTGATGTTTGAGGAAAAAAATCCAACAAAATTGAAGCGTTTATTGTGTACCTAAATATATCAATACATGTCTAAAGAAACGGAACGGACAACTAGCTCATGTTCGATATGTAATTCGATTAAATTGATTTAAAACATTATAATTGTACCTGTAAAAATATATCTTTTACTTGGACTCTGTGAGATTATCATTGAATGAAAATAGATCCAATAAAATGTCTTTAAAAAAAACTGACAAAATCTGCAAACATTACTATGAGAAGTTCATGTTATTAGGACATTTGAGAAATTACCATTTTTTCGACTTGTGACTCATCTCTCTATAAGACATCGTTGTAACACATCACACAATGTGATGTAACTGGCAATACCTAGTATAGATTATCGATGAGTCATTTAAAAATAATATTCCAGTATATCTATTGTTATATTTGGAATTCAAAATAATGAATATCCGCAGCTGAGCGGGTATTCCTGAAGTCACTTTTGGGTGCCAGTCAAACAAAAAAACATGCTAGCAGAGCGTGGTTTCGATCCACGGACCTCTGGGTTATGGGCCCAGCACGCTTCCACTGCGCCACTCTGCTCTCTTCCTAACCTGGTAGGAGAGACTGCCACTTGAGCCTGCATACAGAAATAAATTGTGTTTTCTGAGGCTCAACGCTCACTAATCCTATTGGCTGGGTAGCTCAGTAGCTCCTCCCCCAACTTTAGGTGGTGTGTTCCAGCTAAATGAGTCACAAGTCGCAAAAATTATACTATTCTTCAAAGAATGAGTAATCTTCTATAGTCACTATATTTGATGACTTTGTATTCAATATATCTATGAATATCTAAGGTTATCCTAAGGAGTAGATTTCACTAAATTTACCTAGTTTACTAAAGTGATTGACCATTTTATGTCCCGTCCACTGTAGAAGGAGATTCTCACTATTTCTGTATACATATCATAGCACTGGCATCTCACGTTTTTATCCGCTACACTACTTCGATTGTATTTGCATTAGTGTGGTAGGAGTATATATAACGTTATTTAAAGAACACTCTTCCGAACATGGCGGACGTACATAGTTGCTAATGCTCTGTTTATATGGGCTTCACACGGGGATCTGAGACAATCTGAACATTCTCTTTTGAGACAAATGTCTGACAATGAATCCTGGATTGATTGGGTGTGTAATTTGCAAGGATTGAACGTGCCTACCTTGTGAATCCTGAACATTCAAATCGGATCGGATCGGATTTAGACGACTTGGGCGATATTGGAGTGTTTTTTACGGTCCCGTGATCAATACACTGACTGTCTATACATAGTTGGTACGGACGGATCGACCACAATGGCTGATGCTACAGAAGCAACGGGTGTCGTACAGACATACAGCTTGGATATGGATACGAAAACACGTCCTGCATCCTCTCCCATCAAAGTAGATGAGACTTTGGGAAACCAGTCCAAAAGGATCTCTAAAGTTGGAGCAGAAGGAGGACATTGTGATTGTTCTGTTTTCCTCAAAGAGCTTGCCACTCAAGGTACCGTTTGGCATAATGACATTAATACGTTGTTTGGTGCGGCTAATGATACGTCGGAGACAGAAGCTGAAATGAAAAAAGTGATAGCTGGATTAGTAGCTGATAGGGCTAGGGGTAATACTCAAATTGAAACCCTAATGAATAAACTGGACATTGTCACGAAGAACCAAGTGGAAACTGATCGTAAGTTAGAAGAATTTCAAACTAAAACTGAAGCGGCGGTGAAAACAAGATGGCGGTAAAAGAAGTAAAAAAACTCATAAGATATAATGCCACCTCCTTGACTAGCCAAAAAAATGAAATTGACATTCTCAAACAACAAGCGAAAGAACTTTATATTGTTGTACAACATGTACATGAGGAGGGACGAGCTACCCCCCTTGATGTAGCAAAATCCATGTTTTCCATTCTTCTCAACACTAGAAACGACATTGTTGATATTGCTTATAGAGAAGTGAGGAGTGGTGGAGGGAACATGCCACGCCCGTTGATTGTACGTTTCTACAGCAAGAGAGTACGAGACCATGTTATCTCCCTAAAGAGTCCTTTTAAGGATAATACTGCATTTTCCATCGCACACTGGCCGAACAGGCAAAAAATGTTCATTCATGAGCATTGCTCCCCCGATGTTAAACAACGCTGGTCATTAATGCGTTTTATCGCCAAGAACGCCATTGATCAGGGGGCTGATTCTACCTGTACTAAGCCGAAAGGGGATCAAGTTATGATAAATGGAATAACTTATTCTCAACTACAATTGGACTGTCTGAAGGATCAATTCAAGCCAGAACATGTAAAGATAATAAAGGTTAAGGGTGGGCTGGCGTTTCAGTCGGAGCACGCCTACCTGAGCAATGTTTACCAGACGCGCTTCGAATTTGACTCAGAGATTTATGATTCAGTTGAACAAGCTTTCGCACACCAGAAAGCGGTTAGACATGGACTCCCTGATATCGCTGATAGTGTGATGTGTAATAGAGACCCGCGTGAGATAAAGGCGAAGGCTGACAAAATTGAGAAGTCGAATGATTGGAAATCTATTGAACTAGACATTATGCAAAATCTTGTGGAGGCGAAATTCCTACAGAACCCTGTGATACAACAGAAGCTCGTTGATACAAAGGATCTTGGCCTTTATGAGGCTACTACCAACATGTTCTGGGCCACTGGTTGTCACCTTGGAGACCCTGCCTTGACGAAAGGGGGATGGACAGGGAAAAACAACCTTGGTAAGATTATCATGAAGGTACGTACCATGATAAGAGATGCTTCCTCAACTGGTAATCTGGAGGAACTTGTACGGATGTCCAAACACACGAGAAAGCAACGGAAGTCGATGAAGAAGATGCCTACTCCGGCAAGGGATGCCACCTCGACGAAGAATGCAGCCGCTGGCGCCGAAGGGGCCTCTGCCAGCCCACCTGGTCTAAAGGAACACATTCAACAGTTACCTATAGACAATCGTTTTGCTGTTCTGAACAGTGAAAGTGAGGTTAATCGACTACGCAGTGAGGACGACTACTTGTTTAATACACATGAAGAAGCCCCAATGGAAGATGGTAATACTACAATGTCTTCTACAATCTCAAACGACTCAAGAATATTCTCAGGGGATATTACTGCTAGAAGGTATCAAAGGGACGCTAACGCCAGCAATGTCGTTCTAAATGAAATATTAAATCAGACTAGGACTAGGTTCACGCCAAAAGTTGCATCGACACCCTCCTCGGAGTTTCGCTCTAGGAGTCGTGTTGAGAAGGCAAATAACCAGACACAACAGTCTACAGACGTTGTACCACCTGAGTGAGAACATTTTTCCTACCTGTAATACGCATATTCCTTCATTTCAGATACCTCCATTTGAGAGAATGTATGGTTAAAACTTATACGTGTGAAGAACAGCTGATCAAGTCTTGTTTATACTCTGACCATGCTGCTTCCGGTAGGGTTGCACTCGGCACCTTGACCTAGTTCGATTGTCGTAAAGTGTACCTGTCCTTATTGATGTTCTAGAGTGTTAGTATTAGATAAATTGTTTTTCTAAAAGGTTTAAATAAGTGATTTGAGTAAAACTACTATATTACTGATCGGATTTGAACGTTTATTCTTCTTGTCGCGCTGACATTACGTTACGACATACTAACCCACTTACTGGGACTGTCATGGCGGCCGAAGGACATGTCGCGGCGAGAACCAGCTAAATGTACTTAGGTTAGTCGTGAATATCTTTTTGTATTTTTGTTTATTTGTCTCCATTGTTTGTGAACATGTTGCTCAACCCTGTGTGTACCCATGTAGTTATTTTCGTGCCTTGACTTTATGTACTTCCTATGCTACTCAGTCACCGGCTACTCTTTTTCGCCGGTCGACCATGCATATAGTGCTCTCGGTCATCTTGTCAGGATGACTCGACACTGGGCCCGCGGGTCTAGTGTGGAGTCACTCTCACAAATGGCAATGGGGTTTTTGATGAAAATGAATGTATGTTTTTAGTTGTTTTTTTCATATATGCGTGTAAAAAGATGATGCAAATTTTGCAGTAATGACAGAAAGAAATAAGGATATTAGTACTCGTAAGGGGCTGAAATATGTGCATCTCAACGTTGGTAGTATGCTATATAAGATAGACAATTTGAGTCTAGAAATTCTAAATGGTCTGTATGATATTGTAGGTCTCACCGAGACATGGAATAATGATGGTACACCGCCTTGGTTGTTAAATATCAAAAACTACTCCTATGTTAGACAGGATAGAGCAGAAAATATCAGAGGAGGTGGAATCATGTTGTATTACTTGAGCTCATATAAATGTGTTGAGTTGCCTACATATAATATTAATACACCAGATATTGAGTTGTGAGCAGCTAGGATTAAAGCTGGACATCGTAGGCCTGTAATTTATCTGACTGTATATAGACCTCCTAGGGGAAGGATTACCAAGTTCTTTGATGCTATTAGCACAGTCCTAGATGCAGTGGATAGAGAAAATTTAGAGGTTATTTTGTCGGGGGATATAAATGTCAACATGCTAGCGAAAGATAATATTAATACGAAGAGAATGAATAATATATGTAGTCATAGAGGGCTCAAACAACTAGGGAGACTGTTGAAACAAGCACACTCATTGACGTAGTATTCTCGAGTTGTAGATATATATCTGCAGCGGGGGTGTTGGACACGCTCCTCAGCGATCACAGTCCAGTATTTTGTATCCAAAAAAAATGTAAGATAGCCATAGATAATGGTAGGAGCTTCAGGGATTGTAAAAGATTGACTACACCAATGATCAGAGAGTCGTTGAATTCCTTAGAAGCTAGAGAAGTAAACCGTAATGTGCCACGTTCCCCAGATAAAAACTGGGAGTTATTGTACCAGGATTATATTGAGGTATTAGACAAAGTAGCTCCTCTTACACCGATGAAAAAGAGAAATGTGAACAGAACTGTCTGCACTGCAGAGCTACGGCGGTTGATTCGTCAAAAAAACAAGGTATTTAGAAAAGCAAAAAAAGCAGGTAATGATCTGGGTTCATGGTCAGATGCGAAGAAACTAAAACGGTTGGTAAAATCTTTAGCTTTAAGAAATAGAAAAGAGTATTTGTCACGAGAGTTAGATAACAATATCGGCAACCCGAGGAGATTTTGGTAGATTTTGTCGGGTGTATATAGCAACAAACCAGTTACTTCAAACCTTCCCTTTGTAATTAATACGGATGGTGAACAGCTATTGGACAAAGCTGCAGCTGATTATTGTAACGAATATTTTGGTAGTTTGGGGGTGGCTCATGACTCTGTTGAAATTAGACCTATTCCGATAAAAACTCGCAATGTATTCTCATGGAATGACATGATATCAGAAGAAAACGTTAGGAAGGTTATTAAAGACACCGATTTCTCTAAATCATCTTGTGTTGTTGGAATAAAATCATCTGTTCTCAAGATGTTTTTGCTGGCAGATATCGAGAATATAACTTCCCTTTTTAATTGTGTCAGACTATCAGGAATTTTCCCCCAGAGTTGGAAAGATGGAATTTGTACCATGATCCCGAAAATTAAGAACGGTAGAAAAGTAAATGACCTTCGTCCTATCGTATGCACCCCTATAATTAGCAAACTTTTCGAAAAAATTTTAGCGAAGAAGATGATTGACTATCTTGAAATAAATAATTTAGTGACAGATAGACAACATGGTTTTCGTAATGCAAGAGGAACAGATACTGCATTAAAATCCTTGTTAGACAATGTTTTATTCTATAAGGACCACTCTTTAAATTCAGCCGTTACATTTTTAGACATCTCTAAAGCATTTAACAGCGTCAATATTGCCCTCCTGCTCGAAAAACTCAAATCTTTAGGTACCGATAAAAACGTACTGAAATTATTACGATCTTATTGTGTTGACAGAACACAGCGTACGGTTTTTAATGGGTTTCTTTCCAATAAAATAGTTATGAAGGCAGGAGTGGCGCAAGGAAGCATCCTTGGCCCATTATTCTTTGTGATCTATATGAACAGTCTGGCCGATGTGGACTTTCATGGGCAACTAATTATGTACGCAGACGATTGCGCAATATGTACGCCCATTTTAAATAGAGATTCGATCAAATTATTGCAGATGGATCTGCAAAGATTTGAGGAATGGTCAAAAAAAAATTATCTTAAGGCAAACGCCAAAAAATCTCTTGTACTTTAGGGGAAACCTTGATGCGTTTGTGAAAAATCTCCCTCCCTTAGATCTTGGAATGGAGGTGATTGATTATGTAGATGAGTATAAGTACTTGGGTACATGGCTTAATAGCCAATTATCCATGAAAAAACAAATTAGTACTAATTATGGGATTGCAAGTAACTATCTTAGACGACTAAAGAAGGTTAAACATCTGCTGAATCAAGATAGGCTTGTACTAATATACAAAACTTTTATTTTGCCCATCTTAGAAAAGTCTTGTGTATTTATCGACTTGTCTAACAAATGTGATTACATAAGGTTGCAGAAATTGCAAAACAGAGCATTGGGAATTATTTATGGTAACAGATACTACAGGGAAGGGAAATTCAACATGCACATAAAGAGTAAGTTACTACCCTTATCCTTCAGACGTGAGATAAGATCTATCTGTTTACTTAAACGTACTGGTACCTTTGCGGATAATAACGTTGCTGGGCACATGCTCAGGAATGGTTATAGAAAAAAAACCGAAATAATAAAGTGGAAAAAACAACAAATCAAAAGAACCACTTTAGGTAGATTAAGTGACACTTGGAACAAGTTGCCCGAAAAAATAAGAACAATAGAGGGTGATATTGGATTCAAGAACGCGATAAAAATGTACTACTATGGTAAATTCATAGAATCTGGTTTGATTGAAATGTGATTGAGTGTTATGGTAATTATACAACGGAATGCTTGTAAGTAGTGGAATATTTTTTGTCTGACTATTTGTTCTCAGACGTCGGAAAAGTTCCTTAATGTAAAACTATTGAGATTTTTCATATATATAAAACTGTTGCACTGAAGCTGTATTACCTCGCGAGTAGGCCCATGTGAAAAGTAATAAGAGATGATGACAAATAGTGTAAGATTGTAAAAGCTATAATTTAACGAGGTATGGAATATTCAATGGTCAGTATGTAAGAGCACGACGCGGAACATTGTGTAATTGTTAATTGTTGTTTTTATTTGTACTACTGTTTTTAAGAAATTAGCCTGATCTAATTTAGAACTATCTGTATGCTAATCAGATATGTACCCATTTGTATCACTGTACTACTATTAGAAGTAACAGTAAAGTAGAATAGTTTGATCAGTCGCTAAGCAGGTATAATGATTAATTTAAAAATTCAGTGTTGTAAAACTAGTTTAGACTCAGTTTTTCGTTCTTACTTCTTATTTCTTATTTCTTATTCCTTTTTTGTGTACTAAATTTATGAGTTAACTTAGAAATATCTTGATGTAATTTAAAAATAAATTTAAAAATCAGGCTATTCTGGGAATATTCATACTGTCGTATGGAAATGTCTGTGTCCTGAATAAAAAATTTCAAAAATCAAAAATCAAATCCATTAGGAAGTAGCATGCATACAAACATATGGAAGTAATTGGGTCAGATCCCGGTGTGCGCAAATCATATTTGCAATTGAAACGTTCGCGCGGTCGTGTCGCGCGTCGCCAATGCGACCATTGTATAGCTTTACTATATATAGAACTGCAGCCAATGTTAGGCGTGAACGCGCGGACAGGCAGGCAGAATGGTACTGGTGTCATTGGTGCGTGCTCACGCTGGTCAGGCCGCGGTAATTTAAAAATTGGTAGCGTTTTTTAAGGCTTATGTCTGTTGATGTCATAAAAGTCTGAATGGTAGTTTTGATTAGAAAATACCTCATGATTGTGGCGATTATATTATCCTCTATTTTGGTTAGTGTCTCATCAGTTCATTAAGGATGGTATATCTAGCACATAATTAGTATATACTATCCTGGTTTATTTCATTACTTTTGCCGCTCATTGATACTTTCCTGAGACCAGTGGTTAACAGAGATCTAGCACCAAGTGCCATGGCATCTATATGTTTGTGTTTGACAGCCAAGTCTCTCCCGAGCCACCTCACACTTTCACATAGACAACAATGGGGGTGTTTTATTATTGAATGTTCCAACATGAAACAGAAACAATACACACATGAAATGTAGAGTATTATATCACTTATAATGCCTTTTTAAATACATGATGTAGAATATTTATGGCGTATAAATGCCACATAATATTAATTTGGGTGCTGACAAAAGAAAGAATTTGTAAATAAACCACTAAATCATGACGCCACCTGGTGAAAACAAGTTGAACTAAGCCTTGGCAAGTTGAGCCAGGTTTTAACTTGAGGATGTTTCATGTAGTTATAGAAACCACTAAAACCGGGTGATATATTTATTGTACAATGATGGTATTTTGGGAATTAATAGTACACCAAGTCAGCTGTCTAAAACAGTTTTCATATTCAAGGTATTTCAAATGTGTCTTCCACAAGAACTAACAGCTTGTATGAATGACCATAGTTGTATCAAATTCCAACACGGGATCTTGAATGTGTCTGCATTTCTAAGGCCATCCTCAAGAAGTATATTTAATTACTTTTTGTGTGATTGTCCATTAAGGGTTTCATATATAGTTATAGAAACCACTAAAACATGGTGATGTATTTATAGTACAATGTTGGTATTTTGGATGTAATATAGTACACCTTGTCAGCTATTACCTACCAGAAAACGGACAATAATGAACACACAAATACCCTGACATAAACAACTATATATATCTGCCACTTTAGACTCACCACTCTCACACCCATACTCATCAGCACAGAGCGTTCTGGCCGCACTCAAAACAGCAAGCCTCTGGCCAGTAGCTGGTGGTAAAATAGTAAGCAATGCAGAGCGTTCCGACCGCGTAAACGTTTTAATACAAAAGAGCGTGCGTGCATTTCAGTGCCAGGGGTAGGGGGACAGCACAGGGGCCAAGAGCGGTGCACGCAGTGGTAGACACTGCCTGCATTCAGGCCGCTGAGGTTTCCTATTTGGTCGCGCTACCCTGCTGGCCTTGTGTGCGACGGGATGTTCAGAAAATGTACAATTCGCCTTCACCAATCCTCTCAAATAACCCACATTTAAGACAAAATTAAGCTTCAAAATGCAGTTTAACATAACAGAACTGATACTTTAAATAAATGCGATACCAAATATACTCAGATACACCCAAAATTTATCATTCTTTTAGTAGAACTTAGCCGAAATCACTATAATATGTAGTGCTGCGAATTGTACATTTTCTGAAAATCTGACCCACTTATTGGATGCTCTAATATGTTTACTATCTTTGGAATTCGCTTCCCCTCCTCTTTTCAAACATGATGATTCCTCAAAATTCATGTGTTGTCACTTGTGACTCATTTTCCTGTCACATCACATATGTTAATGCACCGTGACAGAATAAGACATCTACACTTTCCAAAGAACATTTTTCCTGACTAGAATGTGTTATGTATTTGCTTTTTCAGAGACATCGGAAACAAAAGACGCAGCTCAAGCAAGCTTATCTATAAGGGTCATGCCTCGAGAAAATGTACAATAGCTATTGGCCTTCACTTATCCTCTCAAATAACCCATCTTTGAGACGAAAATCAGGTCCAAAATTCAGTTCAACATAACCAGGCAGATTTATTGAATGAAAACAATACATAATATATAGATATACCTAGTATTTATCAATTCTCAGTCTAATTTAGCAGGATTTGATAGATGTGAAGAACTGTAGATTGTGCATTTTCTCAAAATCTAACCCATAAAGTATCATGAAAGATCGTGAGGTCTCCTTATGTTTGCACTGCATTCCTGTCGAATTACAACTATAGCAAACAGGGTTTTTTCATGAAGTATTTATGGAGAGATGTGTCTATATGTGATGTGTTTCAGGAAAATGAGTCATATGTCGCAAAAATTATATTTTTCATTGAGTTTATTTTACAAGATCACTTTATTGGAATGTTCTGATTTTTGGCGAGTTTATCACTTATACCTATATCAATCGATGTGTCAAATTCCAGGACAATCTATGTAATATATGTATATCAATCCATGTATCGAATTTTAGGACATTATATATAATATATCTTTTCGTTCTAAAGGTCCACATATGGAGTATATTCAGTTACTTTACTGGTTATTGCCTAACAGAAATATTACAAACTTTATTTTCAAAAATAAAAATATCAAACTTAAAATATAGAAATATACTTATTAGGTGTCCTAGTGTTTACTATCATTGGAATCGGCTTGATCTCCTCTTTTCAGATATGATGATATTTCAAAATTCATATTATGCGACTTATGACTCATTTTCCTAAAACGGATCACATATCTTCTGCTTCCTACTTATGTCGTGACTTCCTTCTCCACGAACTTGAATCATGATTCGCATGGAATTATGGGAGTTATGTTACATTGTACAAATTGTTGAAGACATGTCATGACCAGCATGGGATAGTTATTGATGCTTTATTTGTTATTACTTCATTTGCCGAAAATCTCACAATGTGATGTGTCATTTAATGTCAATATCCATGTGTTATTCACGCTTGTTCCATAAAACAATTCCTCATTTGTCCGGATGCTTTTAGTTTTCATAGATCATAAAAGCTGTGATAACGGGAACAAAATTCTTGCATTTTTCTATAAATATGTTGCTAAATATCTATATATTTTAGATGTGAACTGGCCTTATTCTCTGCATCACTTTACTTTCTGTTTTTCAGTTTCTGTTTGGTTACTATTTACAATTTCCATAATAAAAGTATTGTGGAGTTATAAGCAATTTTGTAAATTGAGTCATTTAGATGTAGCCTCCGAAACAGGCTTCCGATGTGCGAATATCTAGTAACTTTGAAACTGGATACAGTAAACGTTAAAAAGATTAAATGAAAAGAGTTGCTGGTGCTCCTCTGAATCTGAAAAGAACAAACATGCGCAGTGACACATGCAAATCCTATATACTCTCCTCAGTATTGAAGAATTCAATGAACTCTTTCAGACCTGTGTCTATCAAAGTCTTGTTATTTGCTTCAAATTACATATTTATTCTTTCTATCCTTCTAGAACTCATTGTGATAATATGCCACAGAGGAAAGTTTGTCTAATATATGATCTGCTTCATCCTTTATATTTATGCTTTGTTCAAGTACATGACTGAAGTTAAAAAAGGATTCCCATGGAAAACATCTGCTACACATAGAGAGAATGAAACTCAATGCAATAATCATAAATTTAATGGAGGAGATTCGTCTGCATAAGCACAATGCCGTAGGCAGAGTGCTTATGTGGATGGATCAAGTCCAATAAATTTTCGATTATTGCAGGCAAGTTCCATTTTATATTCATTATATGGGCGTAAAACCTGATGTGTAATCACAAATGTATCATGTGTAAATCTGAAAAAAGTAGCCTACTTGGTGACAAAGTAGTTCATATAAAACACATACTATATAAATATTTTCATTGCATCCCACTTATAGCACCTCTCGAGGGATGCACATTTAATAAAATTTGTTCTGGTCACTTTCGTGTAGCATGAACTGATCTTTAGGCCTTTGAACAAAAAGTCCTATTGAATCGTAAATCTGAAGTTAATATCAATAGAATATGAATATAACAATATTAATTTTCCCATAAGTTTAGACAGTTTTCATATTTACACTTTTTTCAGATATGGCATGATCTACGAGAGGACAGGGACATAAATTATGTGTTTTCGAGGATATTTTTTTAATATTTCAGGGATCTTCTTTTAACATAGGTTTCATTAACTAATATGGTTCTAAAGTTGTTATCAAACTCCAGTTCAGTTTGTCTTTAATATTTTGATTGTGGATAAACATGTAATAAACGTTTGTGAGTGGCTCAGTCTTGATAATGGGGGATTGGCATGTCCGCCATCTTGAATCTTGATTTGCATGAAATTATGGGAGTTGTATATCAGTGTAAAATCATTAGACATGTTTTATATACGTGCATCTCTCTTGACGGGTGCTATAAGTGGTGTGCAATAAAAATATTCATAAAGTAATATTTCATCAAGAAATATAATGTAACAAGAGTAAGGAAACAATTCTTTTTTTATTTTTTTATTTTTTTCTCATTTATCATTATTTTTAAAATTTATTTTTTTCTTCTTACTGTTTAATATGCGAAATACTGCTAATAATTGTTATAATGTTTGATTAGTAACTCTGAGACCTTCTTTTGGTCTATATCGGTTCTACAATTTTCAATCTCTGTCGCCAGAATCTGTTCTTTTCTTAAAATTTTCTAAACATCATCAATTATATGTTATACTGCTATAGAACAATGCAGATTGCTTTGAAAAACGCCTAAATTAATTTTTAGGCGATATGTACATCTGCAAATTTTTCTGTTAACGTGAAAATAAAATTCTTTAAAAAAAAAAAAAAAAAAAGTATGCATACTCTAAAAGTCTAGTTTTTTCTAAAAATAGCTCTGACATTACTTCCGTACTTGCGCCGTCTCCGCGGAGACCCAAGGCAGCACATAAACAAGTCCACACAGTCGGCTTAGACTATCTCTGATACTTGTTTCATACTTTTTCAGTGATATCTGATTATATTTGATCAAGTTTGATGCCCATATGATAAATATAGACTGGAACTCGCCAGCAGTAATCAAAACTTTATTGCACTTCATTTGTCCACATAAGCAGTCTGCCTACGGCATTGTGCTCCTGCAGACGAATCTCGTTCAATAAATTGTGTATTATTGCCGGCTAGTTCCTTTCTCTATATATGTTCAGCGTGGAATATTTAACAATGATCTCATGTAAATACCCATTGGTTTTCATGATCATGCATTTGGTTTGTTTAGATTATTTGTGCATGCTAAGATATTGTTGAAAAGATCCTTGCAATTTTCAATAAAATGTTGTAAAATATCTGTACGTCAGATTTCAACTGAGTCCATTTTATCATGCACTCATCTATAGACATGTGCAGTAAGAAATGTGCAGTAAGACATGCAAGACATAATCCACTTTATGTTTTATGATCTCAAAATAATTTCTTTGCGACTTGAGACTCATTATCCTGAAACACATCACATGTTCTATAGGACAAACTGGGCAGTAGAGAAATAATTATTAGGTGACCTAATGTTTACCATCATTAGAATTCACTTGATATCATCTTTTCAAATATGATTCTATCTCAACATAATTTTCCTTGCGACTTGTGACTCCTTTTTATGAAACACATCGCTTTTTCCGAGTGACAAACTGGGCCACACCTAGGACAGTTCAAGAGTTTCCTACCTTGGTGAAGCCTCTTCTCACATTCTTAGTGACAATCAGAGCGAGCAGCTCCTGCCCATGATCCTACTCCTGATTGGGTTTGATCGAGATGTCTATTAGATGAGCTTCCCATACGTTGCCCAGATTTGTACACGTCGACTATCTACTGGAGTGATGTATAGTTGATGAGGGTAAAGCTGTATAACATTGGTTATTTACTACCCTCTGGTAAAGTCAAGGAGCCTGTTGCTTGAGAAATCCTTCCTTGAAATAATACTTGCTAAGCTATCTTTCATTACTTAGGTAGGGAATTTCTAAAGGTGAAAGCAAGAGAGAAATACTGAGAAATGGAAGATGTTTTAATATATAAGCTTATGGGTCAGATTTTCAGAAAATGTACAATTCAACTTCGCCAATCATCTCAAATAGCCGTAATTTCAGACGAAAATGAAGTTCAAAATACACTTCAATTAACACACTTCAACCTAACCAAACAGATTGCTAGAATCAATGTGATGCCTAAAACACTCTAGGTTATCTAGTAGTGACCAAATTTCAGTCTAATTTAGCAGAATGTATTAAATGTGTAGATCTGCCAATTATACATTTTCTGAAAATCTAGTTTTTTACTACTCCCTGGTAAAGTCAAGGAGCCTGTTGCATAACATAACATAACATATATGTTGCCGTTTAGTTAAGGAAACAATAAGTGAGGATTGGTTATGCAACGGGCCCTCAGAGACAATGAGAAGGGCAGGACTACTGATAATGAAGCCTCTGGTTAGGTACAACGGTTTTCGCCACTGGAAGTGAAAGAAAAGGAACGTGTTAGGACAGAAATATTCATATTGTAAGACCCTGAGGGTCATCTGAAACTGTGATGTGTTACAAGGAAAAGAGCCACAAGTCGTAAAAGATGGATTTTGAGATATTAAATTGAAAAATATAGTTTTTGCGGCTTGTGACTTATTTTTCTATAACGCATCACATTTCTTAACGACCCATACGTCTTCTTTCTAATCATGCATATAACTAGAATGAGTCTCTGTGGGCGTATATGGGTCAGGTTGTCAGAAAATGTATAATTGGCAGCTTCACAAATTTAGTAAAATTCTGCTAAATTTGGCCGAAAATTGATGAATACCATTGGAACATCTGAGTATATTTCGGATCGCATGGATTTAAAGTATCAGTTCTGTTATGTTAAACTGCATTTTGAAGCTCATTTTTTTCCTAAATCTGAGTTATTTGTGAGCATTAGTGAAGGTTAGTTGTACATTTTCTATAAATCTGGCCAATGTATGGGTCAATAATTCAGAAAATGTACAATTCACCTTCACCAACCCTGTCGAATAACCCACATTTCAGACAAAAACAAATGTCAAAATGCAGTTTTACCTAGCCAAATAGATTGCTAGAGTATAAACCATTTCACAGTTTAATTTTGCAGAATGTGTACAGCTGCCAATTGTACACTTTTTGAAAATCTGATCCATATGTGTTTACACTAGCGAACTATCACTCAAGTGACAAGCTACAGACTGGAAACTCATTACTTGGCGAACTTGCACACAATAGAATCCCTTCCAACAAAAACTCTGATATAAGGAGAACTAGCAGTGTCTGGAGACTGCTTTGTGTTGGTCTATTGTCAGGGATGATGGAGGAGGGAACAACATAGCACCAGTTATACACTCACATGAGGGACCTGCTTGACCTGCCAGACTGCAGGCTGTATGAAGCCCATTAATGCTAGGGTGCCCTGAGTGCCCTGTTCCAATCAACAGACTGATTACTGCACTGTATCCACTGCATCCACTTGAGAGTGATACCTAGCCACTTTGAAAGGGGGATAGAGTGTAATGCATTGGTCAATTGCAACCCCTACCCCCTACCCCCCACCCCACTCCACTCATGGGGTATTGGGGCATGTCCTGGACATTTAAGAAAATATAACAAAATCCCAGGGCAAGGTATTCTTTATAGAGTGTAATGCATTGGTCAATTGCAACCATACCCCCACTCCTTGGGTATTGGGGAATCTCCTGGGCATTTGGGGAAATATAATGAAATGGTCAAAGTTATAATGAAAAACACCAAAACTATAATAAAGACAAGTGGAGGATAATATAGTGCTTTGAGGTGGTTTATTCAATAAGATACCAACCTTTCGGAGTTTACATTACTCCTTTTTCAGGATATGATACAATCCAAGGGCAATTTGAGGCATTGTTTTTAAATCCTTGACCCAATGGGGGACATAATTTGCACTATATTTGCGAATTAAAAATATAAACCGTCACAGACATTCGCCCACCTTGGGCAACCTCTTGATACTGGGGTAAACTAAAAGGGAAATGTCCACCTGGGTGGGGACATATTAACTCTGACACCCCCCTACCATGTCCCCTTACCAACGTTGGGGGCGGTGGTTGGGGGTGCCGTTGACAAGTTCATAACTTGAGCATACATGTGTCCTGCAGACATTCTGCAGTTGTTAAGACTTTCGTCATATCTGATGGCATCATTAAGGGACTGTTGCAGAAGAAAGGGACCAGGGTATTTGTGATCCGTTTTAGGAAAATGAGTCATAAGTCGCAAAATATGGATTTTGATCTCATCTTTTCGAACAGGATGATAATCTCAAAATCAATTATTTGCGACTTGTGACTCATTTCCCTGAAACACATCAAAGAGATTGTATCTCAGTCCCATCCTTACACATAAGTACTTTTGGTCCCAAACATATTACGATATGTACATAGCAAAAGGGCATATCAGAGAAACGTTATTTAGATATCCTCAAGTCCCCTGAAAAATGCGATGGCCTTTGAGATTAAGTTAATGCTAGAGAATTCCTCAATCAATATAATATCCTCTGCGTGAATATGGGAGGGTATCAGGAAGAGCTTAGAGGATTATGATTGGAAGATGGACTAAGCCGGTATAGACCACAAGGGTAAGATTTTCAGAAAATGTACAATTGGCAGCTGCACACATTTAGTAAATTGTGCTAAATAAGCTGCAATGTGGTCAATACTAGGTGAATTCTTCATAATTCTTACATATTAATTTTGTGTCATCTCTAAATTTGAGTTCACCAATTTGAAGTCATCCCAGGTGTCCAGATGGCAAGGGAATAATGAGAAGCATCAAACTAACATTGCGTTGTATTGGATGGTCAGTTGTAACTGGCAAAATAAACATAATCACCAATACATTTAATCTCCATTTCACAACTCAGATGGGTGCTAAAGCCTTCATAAATTTAAAGAAATCCGGAATATAACAATATGTGATCCGTTTTAGGAACATTAGTCATAAGATATGACCATATTTGGAAAGATGAGACCAACCCGATTGAAATGAATGTAAGCATTAAGCACATCTAATAAGTACTTTCATCTTTTTAGTTAGATATTTTTATCTTTGAAAAAAACGTTTGCAATATTTCTGGGTGGATAATTACCAGTAAAGTAGCTAAATATACTCAATAGGATGATCTAAGAAACGCACTAATTATTACACAGTCTTGAAAGTTGGTAGATGTATTCATACAAACAAAAGGACTAGACTTGAAAATGAAAATATTCCAACAAAGAGATTATGTAAGTAAATGACTTTGAAAAACACACATTTTGCGACTTCTGACTGATTTTCCTGAAACACATCACATATTGTTCGTATTGGAGAAGCCCAGGAAAGACTTAGGTTTCCACCAGTGTTAAATGTGATGTGCTATAGGAAATTGGGTCAGAAGTCACAAAAATGTTATTTTTATAAGCGTTTTACTTACAAGATCTCTTCATTGGAATATTCTCGTTCTTGCAGGGTTACTATAGCAATAGACAACAAAGATTTTAGTGTGAGAACTGTCTATACGGGACGTCTATGGGAGTACAGACCGTTCAAACGCTAAATCCGAGTTGTATATATTGATTTTAGTCCGTGATGGAACACCGTGGTGGCACCACTAGACCAACGCGGTCTGTAGTATAATAAGTGCACGCGAAATCTTACCCAAAATGGACTAAATGCTCTTAGTAGCATCAATACCTCTACCAAATTTAAATACTGTAGGTAGGTCCTGGCTATGATCATGAAGTACCTTTCTGTCTCTTTTTCTCTGTCTCTCTGTCCCTTCTTCTCTATCTCTATTTCCTGGGTATGATCATAAACTGCCTCCCTCTCAGCTCTCCCTGGGTAAGACCATAAAGTGCCTTTCTGTCTCATTTTCTCTGTCTCTCTCCCTTCTTCTCTATCTCTATTTTCTGGGTAAGATCATAAAGTGCCTCCCTCTCAGCTCTCCAACCCTTGATATAACCATATTAAATGTGTTGATAAAGGCGTAAAGCAACCAATCTCACTCACTCACTCCCTCTCAGCTCTCCCGCCCTTGATATAACCATATTAAATGTGTTGATAAGGGCGTAAAGCAACCAATCTCACTCACTCACCTAAACACTGTAGATTAAGTGTATTTTTGTGTTTTGAAGGTCATCCTAAGAAGTATATTTAGTTACTTTACTATTAATTACCCATCCAAATATTGCAACTTTTTTTTCAAAAGTAAAAATATCAAACATAAAATATAGAAACACTTCTTATTGACCTAATGTTTACCATCATTGGAATCAGCTTCATCTCATCTTTTTGAATACCATAACATCTCAAAATCTGTTTTGTGCGACTTGTGACTCATTTTCCTAAAACATATCAGATATAGAAATATATTATAACCTCTGAATAGATGTTAAATAGTGAAGCACTGTTGTATCAGAAAAAATAAATAGACACCGGAGGCTTGAGATCCCAGGATCTGACTGACAGCTGTAACTAATTCATTTAATGATGAGTAATTATTGTTATTAAAGTTCCTGATTAATTTAGAATATTACTAAAAATGTGATCAATTATTGTTTTGTCATGATTACGTAATATGATATAACAATACAACACTTAACAACGCCCACAGATCTATGATTGAGACTTTAGACCGTATACCGCATTGAGTTGATAGTTTGCAGATAACTCAGAAAAAATACCAGGGGTGCTTTACCAGCCCAGATAGAGCAACCAGAGAGGAAAATGATTGGGAGAATCTTATTAGCAATTCCATACCGTGCGCAGGAGTGTGGGAGGAGAGATTAAAGTAAATCATTCTGTGGCGATCCTAGCTCCTGAGAAATGTTCTCACTGAATACAAAGCAGCCCACCTCTCCTAGATGCAACATCGGTGCATTAAAGGCACATGTGTTACAAGTATAGATGAATTGAAAGTTGTAATTGTTGGTAAATGAAGTTTGATTAATTGGTTAAATGTGAGTATAATTTCTTCTCGATGTAAATTCAAAATAAAAGTTAATTTTTTTAGTCTTCACTTGGCACATGACACCTATTACTGCTTTGAAAATTGGTCCAATAAAATTGCTTTCTGAAAATTAAATATCTTTGTTCATTTCTTAAAGATGTATATAATAATATATCAAAACGAAATTTTTGTTCAGCTCCGTTCTAACCTCACTAAAATCCATTTTAGCAAGTTTTTGAGGGATTTTGTTTGGTTGTTTTTGCTTTCATAATAGTCCACTTCTTTATTCAGGAGACCCAAAAAAAGAAAACTTTTTTCTGTTGCTCTCCAGTACTCGTTTTCCCCTCGCCCGAACCAACTTCAATTTGTGTATAAACATATATACAGTAGAATAGTGATAAAATAAGTCTGAACAGACATAATATAAGCCAACTTGGTATTTATTTGTGTGGCTAGCTGAGGATTTAGCTTTAACAAAGAAACCACTTTTATTTGTGATGTATTAAAGGAAAATGAGTCACAAGTCAGGTTTTGAGATAACACCATATTTGAAAAGTTGAGATCAAGCCGATTATAATGATGATAAACTCTAAGGATGAGTAAGTAAGTAAATGAGTTAAGTAACGAAATGTCCTCCCTAGAATGACCTCTAAACGCAATGATATATTTAACACACTGTTTTTAAATATAATACGTACATGTCTTCATACGACCTAAGGCGCTTAGGCCCCACAAATCCAGAACATTCCAAAAAAGAGATCTCGTGAATAAATGACTTTGGAAAATATTATTTTTGCGACGTGTGGCTCATTTTCCCGAAACACATCACATTTGGAGGAATGAGCCGAGGCTATTTGGTTGTTACTGAAGGGGTCAGTGAACCCATTTGCACGGTGTTAACTTATCAATACAGAGCACCCCTCTAACTGCTTAAGCCTACACACTAAGCTTTGATTAATGTATGCAAATCTGTCAGGGATTTGCATCCCAAGGTAGATATTGTTGAGGGAGCGAATTGAGAGGCGGAAGAAATAAGTTGAGCGCATAATCATTTGATGTGTTAAAGGAAAATGAGTCAAAAGTCTCACAAATGTAATTTGGGGATATCATCATGACGAATGAGAACTATCACATTGTGAAACTTTTGTCAATAAAATTTATTTAAAAAAAAAAATCATTATGAAAAGATGTGATCCAGTGGTTCCAATTATAGTTAGCATTAGGACATTCAATAAGTACTTCTACATTTGTTATGCAAGAAAGAAATGTTTCCTGCAGTGGGTCAATGTGTTAAGAATACTGCTCAGGATGACCTCAGAAACATATAGTAGAGAGAATGGAATGAGCCGGCAATAATAAAAAAATTATTGGATGAGATTTGTCTGCATAAGCATGATGCCGTAGGCAGCGTGCTTACATGGGTGATAATAGAGTAAGTACATGATGTGAGTAATAAATGGGTGATAATTAATAATTAATACAAATATAATGAAGTTACACAATGTTACGTAATGGTACATGACACTAACCAAGTTATAAAATGGCAGACCTGCAAACCCCCTATTAGACAAGTTTTTACAGCATCCCGGAAGTAAAATGGCGTTAGGGAAATTACACTTTGAATGGGAGGAGGATGGCTGAGATTATACGATAGAGGACGGTCCGATATCGATCCAATATTCCAGCCCAGTCCTCTCTCCCTCTCACTGAATACGACTATATGATGATTCATCTATCTAGGTTCGATCAGCAAATTAAGAGCCCACCAATACTGCCTCTAGACCATCACAGAGGAACCGGTCATAAATATGTATTGCGTGTGGCGGTCGCACAGATAGGCCAGGTCATCCATGGTGAAGTCGCCAGAAAATGTACAATTCACCTTCACCAATCCTTTCAAATAACCCAAATTCTCAGACGGAAATGAAGTTCAAAATGCCGTTTAACCTAACCAATTGGTAGGATCAATGCAATGCCGAATATACTCGAATTTACCTTGTTTGGGCCAATTTGAAGTCCACTTTGGCAGAATTTACTAAATGTGTACAGCTGCCAATTGTACATTTTCTGAAAATCTGACCCATATATAGGCGTCTGCCTCCGCGAGACATGATAAACTTGTCTTATGCTGAGGTGGTCTGGATTTATGTGAGTGTGGTTATGGGCGAAGGCGTAGGCGTAGGTGGGTGGCGTAGGGGCGTGCACGGTATAAGAGGATGGACGCATAGAGCTATATACAATATTTAAACATTAGATGATGGGTAATATAGTCAGAACATGTACAATTCGCCTTCTTCGATCATCTCAAATTATCAAAATTTAAATAAGGTTTGAAATAGGTCACAACATAATCAAATAAATGATTTGAGTCAATGTAATGTTTGATATAATTAATTATACCTTAAATCTTAAAATGAATTTTCAGTCCAATTTTGTAGAATTTGAAAAAGAGTGTAGACATGTACAGTTTTCAGAAAAACTGACCCACACGGGTGAACTCGTCAGAAAATGTGCAAGTTGCTCAAGTAAGTATGGCGTAAATGAGGTTTAAAGTACAGAGTACAGTTCAATTACGGGATTTGCATGTGTAAGATTACCATTAATTATTTCCCTGGAATATTGGGAAAATAGGGGAAAATCATATTAATATTAGTTATATTTGAAAAAAAGATAATAGGATATTAACACATGTCCGCCATCTTGAATGCACTCGTTGGAAGACCTGGCTGATCAGGGATACTGTTTACTGTTTAACCAGACATCGAACTACCTATGTAAAAAAACGTCAACAAGTCCTTGAATCTTGACTCGTATAGAATTACGGGAGTTGTATGTCAGTGTAAAAGCTATAGAAATAGATCATGTTCGGATTGAATATTTATCAGTGTTTCAATATCAATGGCCATGTGTTTAACATATTTAAACGAAGCAACAATTCATCTTTTCTATAATGAACTTGTTGCTTATGGATCACTTACACAAGCAATGATATCAGTCTGAAGATCGTTGAAGTTTTTAATGAAAATGTTGGCAAATATTCGTATGTCAGATTTGAACTGATCCATCCAGACATGCACTGTAATATACATGCGCAGTGAGACAATTACTAAAGCCAGATGATGCGGCAATAGTTTGACATCTACCGTCTCAGACATAGGTAGCATTTATCATTTTCAACTACTCTAGCAGAACTCGACCAAATGTAGAACTGCCTATTGTACATTCTCTCACAATCAGACCAGAATATGTGATGCATATCATTTACACAGTATAGAGGGAGTCACAAGTGGCACAATTGATATTTTCAGGAGTGTTTTATTTTATTATTAGGAATGTACCCATTTTCGGGTTGCCTAGCGCTGTTAGTATCACGAATAGATCTACAAGGTTTCAGGACTGTGTATTAAGTATATCCATACACTTCTAAGGTCATCTTACGGAGAATATTTAGCTTCTTTACTAGTAATTATCCACCCATTAATATTGCAAATATGAAATATTTCTAAACATCACTTCGTCCAATAATTGGGTGGAATATAATATTTTTCCTCAATGACAAGTGACATCAAAAGTCTCCAGCTGCCAAGTGGCTGAAACAAAAAGATAATTAAATATTCTTTCATCATATGTGATCCGTTTTAGGAAAATCAGTCATAAGTCGCAAAATGTGGATTTAGAGATATCACCATATTTGAAACGGGGAGATCAAGGTGGTTCCAATTATAGTAAACACCAGGATGCCTAGTAAGTATTTCTATATTTTAACACGATATACGATAGCCTTCACAACGCAACGATATATTTAATACAATGTCCCGAAATTTGTTACATGGATTTATATGACTATAAATGCTAAATCTCCTAAGAATCAGAACATCCAAAGAAAGAGATCTTGTGGAAAAACACTTTAAAAAGTATCAATTTTGCGATTTGTGACTTATTTTACTGGAACACATCACATATTTTCTCATAGGGGCATTGCCTAGGAAATGCATTACCCCATACCACAACACAACAGCACTGGGAGCACAAATCCATCTCAGGAGGAGAGAGCTATCAGTTGGCGTCCTATAAGGGTCAGATTTTCAGAAAATGTACAATTCGAATTCACCAATCCTCTCAAACAACCCAAATTTCAGACGAACATTTAGTTCAAAATACAGTTCAACCTAACCAAACAGATTACTAGAATCAATGCAATACTGAATATACTCGAATTTACCTAGTATTGGCCAAATTGTAACCTAATTTAACAGAATGTAATAAATGTGTACAGCTGCCAATTGTACATTTTCTGAAGATCTGACCCAGAGAATAAAACCTACACATTGCCCATTTCCATAAAAGATAGCTGCACCACGTCCATTAACCTTTCCACCAGGGAAAGCCCAATCTGACAGACAGCCATTAGGCACGACAAGAAAAATGGGAAATAAAATAATAACCTTTAATTATTTCTAACTTTCAACATCACGCTGGCATGGTGTGGTGTCTTTCATCAGGGAATCAAACTTTGCCTTGAAGGTGAGAAGAATTTATATTGTGTTTACCTTGTTTTTTATTACTGTATTAGGTGTTAAACTAAGCTAGAGCCCCCACAACAATTTCATCAATTGGCTGTTAACTGGTATGAAATGTTTTATTTGTCGTCAAAGAATCTTTCATGAAAACAAAAGGGTGTTCAGAGGCTTTTTAAATGAAGCGAAGATACAGATGAGAGTATTGGAATATAATAATGTTGTCCAGGGTAGAGGAAAGAAGATCACAAACCTATGGAATAAATTACTAACAGAGCTGGAAGACTAATGTGTAAGAAATATGGGTATTATTAAAGCTCATTTTTTGGTTTTAACATCATGTGAAACTTATTAACAAGAAAACCATTAGGGGAAAATATATTACCCAAGAGTCGGTGGAAGGTAAAAGAAAATCAGAAAAGCAGAAAAAAAAGACAAGGGACGCAAAACGAATGCCAGTTAGAATTGCAAGAGCCTCGTTAGCAGGATATATTGAATAAAATCTTTTTAAAAACAAAAAAAAGCTTATGGGATGTTTTACAAAGATATGAATCTTGCCCAAGTTATGAATAAACCACCTTGGAAACTATCAATTTCGGGACTTGTTATTCATTATCCTCTAACACATCACAGTTGTAGTCACAGAAGGAGGCACAGTAATAAATACATTTTGGGATAAAGACCTCAATTGGGTTCATTCATTACCCCAGTTTTTACTCCAGTTGATGAGAATTAAAAACAATGTCCTCTTGTCATTTCCAATCATAACCCTTTCATGTTACTCAAATTCGGCAGATAACGCTTGAAAGCATTATTAATTGGTATGACTGATACCATCTTTTGTAATCTGCTTGAATTATTATTTTCCTGGAAGGGTTAGGTCAAGGACATTCATTTTGAAATTCTTTCTGTCAATTCAATTAAATTCAATTCAAGAATTCTTTTATTTGCTGATGGTTTTACAAATAGGTAATTCGATTCTGAATAAACATTTCTCCTGAATAATCAGTTCTTCTGACTAGTGACTTGATTCTTGTTTTGGACTTAAATGTCTTCCCATTTCTTCGAATCGTATTCAAAGTTATACACACAATACCTAAAAAGTGCCAAATAAAAACAAGGTCATGTTTATACGGTTCCTCTCGTTATAACACGTCCGTGGTTATGATAATACTAATAAATGGTGTGTTTGATTTAACGAATTATTATAGTGAAATGATAGAGATCAAATGATAGAGAATAAACAATTACACAAAGGTCCGAGTGGCAAGTGTAGAAGTATATTATTATTTTCCACTATTTAAACCCAGCACTAACACTGCTATCATCGGATATCTTATCCTTGTACATACTATACATTTACTTTTAATTCTTTCTTATCTCTTTTGCTTTTATCTCATAGACGACACTTACACTCCACGATAAGTCTGAGTGGCACAGTGAAGTCAAACTCAAATTATGACCCATTATTATTTATTTAGATCCAAACTTCCGCTAACTAGACACTAAGCATAAATCAAATAGAAAATAGAAATCAAATAGTAAATAGAAATCTCATGTATATTTTATTGTAAATATAGATCTAAACATTTTGTATGGCTTGGCCCGGCAAAACAAACCCCGAAAAGGGGAGCCGGTAACCAAGTTTAAATAAAATCTTAAAAAAAAAAAAAAAAAAAAAAATTATAGGAAAGGAGGATTCGAGGGGGTCCGCCATATACAAATAAGGACCACTAAGCCCTGCAGCAAAAACAACCTGCAAGAATTCTCCAAAATCCCACTCAAATGACGGGTCGGAAAAGAATGGGATGAAATATTTTGATTTTTAACGACTTTAGAAGTAGCTTCAATTGGTAGAGAGTTTCGTTGGAATAAGTGTCCATGACACCTCTACATAATAACAGGTTATTACTGTTATTATTAATGGGTTTTTTATCCATGGAATTTGGAAAGAAAGATTGATACATATATAAAATATTATATGAAAAGCCTTAATCTGAATACAAAATTTCTAAATCTTAAAATCAGTATATATATAAAATGTAGTATTAGTCCTTAGTAAAACATAACCATGTAATGAAATAACAGATTATGCATTTCGGAGGTTTGCTCTGCTAGCGGAATTAAATTACCACAGATCCCACTTCATGAAGTGCAATGGTGGTCTGATTGATTCTGTTGTAGCACCTCCAAAATCGCTGAGAAAATCTATATCGCTAATGACATCGGGCTAAATTTAGAACGGATCAAAGCTGGCCCCTTAATAAAATCATTATCATTGAGTTGAGTTTCTTTGCTTCAAATGTTTTACGCCATTGTGAGATTCAAGTACAAATTGGATCGAACATTGGTGGTTTTTCTTAGCTACAACAAAAGTTATTAGCAGTAAAGTAAGTTTTGGATAAAGTCCAAGACGATAGGTGCTGGCGTTGGGATGTTAGGTTTAAAGACATCCAATTGGGGACTTACATAGCCGCCATTTTGAATCTTGATTTGCATGGAATTATGGGACAAAAGATACAGTCTAAAATCTATAGAATACATGCCATGTTCAGCATCGGGGAGGCAATAACCACTAAAGTAACTTAAATATATGTGTATGTGTATGTAATATCTTTTTTTCCGATCTTACATTCACAGGCGAAAAAGCAGTGTCAGGAAAAGGGGATAAAGAAAGACAAATAATCCATTCAAAAACTATCTATGCATGCAAGGTTTTCCTAGTCTCCCTATAGTCCTTTATAGAGGAATGATAATTATCTTGTTAATGATTAATTTTCTTTTGTTTCTGCTCCAAACTCGTACAAGTGAGTTAGGGAATCTTAACTTTTACATCAGATACTCTTTTACTGAAAAAAAAAATAGTACAACATTCTCTTATTCGAGATAGAAGAATATACGTCATCACATTTCATCTAAAGTTATGCATTATCATCAATATTTATATATCTCAACTTACTTACTTACATACAGACACATTTACACACCGTCTTAAGGTTTCTTTTGACGAAATTGTCATACATAAATATATTCGAATGTATCACTCCAGAGAACATTTATTACTTGTATTTTAATATATACTCTTCACAATAAACGTTTTACAAGCTTCTTTTGAAGAACAAGTCTTCCCTTTTCCCTTCCATACATATTTCATATAAAGACCTTTAAAATGAAACGATATTTTTTTTAACTGTTTTTTTATTCATCGAAACTTCACATACGTTTCATTCAAATAATTACCTACATTGTCTTGAAATTTGATACATAGATCGGTATAACTATAACCGATGAACCCTTAAAGATTCAGAACAACATTCCAATAAAGTGATCTTGTAAAATTAACAATTCGAAAAATATCACTTTTGCGACTTGTGACTTATTTCCTTGAAACACATCACATATAAAATATGTTATTCTCTTTCACCCCATGGCTTAGTGCAGACACAAAGTTTTCTTTTAAGTCCCTGATTTAATGAAGCACACTTCTATGAATATCGTCTATACTACACACAACGCCTCTATAAACCATTCCGGCCGAATACTATACTATGAAAAGAGCAATCTACACAAAGAAGACACAAAAATAACTCGCCCTTGAAATAAAAGGCATTCTTATAAAAGCATGAACCTGAAACCATAAATGTCTCGGGGCGTGGATCAAAGAAGGTTTCCTTGACAAAACCTTCCACACCTCCTCTTCCCTCCTGTATGTTCACTACCTGCAGGGCACAGGAGGTTTTAGAATCTACTTTCATGTGCCTTCCAGTGGAAAGCTTTTTAGCGCCTAACAGAATCATGGTAGTTGTGGCAATGTTTTCTGCCTGTGGGGAGAGTTCTGGTTACAAAATATGAGCCTCACAAGAAAGTTGTCTGAACATGGCAAAACACAATTTGATATTGTAACTCGTGCCCTGAAGCACCTGCGATGGGTTGCCTATAGGTTTTATGTGCTCTTCTCTGAAAACATATCACATGGCTGTGTACTTGGGCCAGATTCTATCAAAATGTACAATCGGCAGGTCTATACATTTAGTCAATTGTATTATTAGGGGTATTCAGGGATGCTATTTGTAAAGTCAAATGACACCTATGTGCTATTTGAGCCAAATATCCACAATATTGACGGAAAGCAAGGTAAAATGCTATTAAAATCGAGTTCTCTTGTTGATTTAGTCAGTATTAGCGGTTAGTTCCTATGTATGCATGATATCTCTAACAATGTACACAACAGTAAGAGTTCTGTCATCTAATATTCATAATTTAATATCAATGATTATTTAATGAAAATGACCAGGGATAATAATGATCCAAGTGAGCAATAGGGGAATTGCATGTGCCACCGCGCATGTCTATCATAGTGTAATCCTGGGATCGATTCTGTTGAAATCTAACATACAAATATTTACCGAACATGGAATGTTTTCTATAGATTTTACACTCTACAATTAGTCCCATAATTCCATGCGAATCTAGCTACACATTGGCGACTATGCAAATCCCCTCTCATTATCGCCTTTCCATCTCATCACTTCAACTCAATTCAATTAACAAATTCTTTATTGCTGATGTTATTACAATGGTGGATCATCTCTGACATGAACAATGATGCCAGTTCTTCCTTGGATTGCCGTCAACTTCATCAACTTATGGGTCAGATTTTTAGAAAATGTACAATCGGAAGGTGTACATGTTTAGTAAATTCTGCTAAATTAGGCTGCAATTTGGTCAATACTAGGTAACTTCGAGTTTATTCGGCATTGCATTGATTCTAGCAGTCTGTTTGGTTAGGTTGAACTGTCTTTTAAAATTTGTTTTCGTCTGAAATTTGAGAGGATTGGCGAAGTTGAATTGTACATTTTCTGAAAAACTGACCCTTTTATGAATTTGATTTTTGTAATACATGACATTGAGCATAAGATAATGTGTTTATTGTATAGTGACACATTCAGGATATGGTGGAGGAAGGGGTTTCACCCTAGCCATACACTAATATCAGTTGGCACATGCCACTATTCTTCTCCTGAATAAGGAAATGTATTACAAAAATACAGAGAGGGAAGGTAATTAAGTATAATAAATCAGGGACATACTTCGATTGTGAAAAAAGGTGGTGGTAAAGGAAGCTTGATGGAAGTTTAGGAAAACAGAGTTAATTACCATCTAATTAATGAAGCTTACTGTGTAGTTGATAACAATGAAAATTGATAGAACTAATGGCTTAGAGACGTAAAATTACAAGGAGTCATCAATAGTGTACTTGTCTTTACGCCATTTCTTTTTTCTTTTCTTTTTTTGGGGGTGGGGCCGGAGCGTTGGGGGGTTACCTGTTAAACGTGTCTGACATTACTATACTAGTGCCATCATCTCTCCTGACATAAAACGTACCTGATATTCGCTAATCCTATCTAGTCAGAAGCAGAATATTGATGAATTCAGTCCTATGAGTCATAATATGTGATGTGATGCAGGAAAATGAGACAAAAGGCGCAAGAAATGGACTTTGAGATATCATCATATTTAAAAATATGATATCAAGCCAATTCCAATGATTGTAAATCTAATAAGTAGTTCTTTATTTTCAGTTTGATATTTCTTTTTTTGAAGAGAAGTTTGCAAAGTTGACATTTACTAGTAAAGTAGCCATAGATATGTAGTAGCGTAGAGTGTGGAATCTGGTTACAGTGGTGGCCTTTGAGAGTCAGTCAACCTTGGTGGTGTAATGGGGAGCATAACCGCGCGCATAGCAGGATTCCCGTTTGATTCCCTGTTGAGGAAGACAGTTTTTCGGGGGTCATTACATACACTACGTGCCAGGACCTCAGAATTCATTGATATATTTAAGACATTGTCTTGAAATTTGGTACATGGTTTTGTGCAGCGTTAAGCATCCAAAGCTGAAAACATTCGCAAGAAGACATCTTGTGAGTAAACCACTTGGGAAAAAAAAGCAATTTTGCGACTTGCGACTTGTGTTTCTAACCCCATCCCACAAGCACAAATCTGGCAAGATTATTTTGTGGTAACTGATGAGAACGCATCTTTACATGGTACTGATAGGCCTAACCACATAGTAATTAATACTCATCTCAGGGTATAATGGGTCAGATTTTCAGAAAATGTACAATTCGCCTTCACCAGTCCTCTCAAATGACCCACATTTAAGACATAAATAAGTTCAAAATGCAGTATAACATAACACAACTGATACTTTAAATCAATGTGATACCAAATATACTCAGATATACCCCAAATTTATCATTTTTTTAGCAGAATTTAGCTGGAACTACTAAATATGTAGAGCTGCCAATGGTACATTTTCTAAAAATCTGACCCGTACATGAAGCACTTTACGCTAATTAGGTAGCACATGTTCTGAGAAGGCAATCGGTCACATGTAGAAGACAGAATGTCCCAGGGGAATGGAACAAGCAGTTTTGATTGAATAAAAGGGAGGGAGGAAATGAGGGGAAGAAAGTAAGATCAAAGGGTTACGGTGGTTAGGCACCAGGTGGTGCAGTCTCACAGTAAAGCGGCATGTTCTGTTCTTAGCACATGAGAAATATCTTACTAGATTAACTTATAGGCCAGACATCATCGGTATATTGCGGGTTATTTATGGGTGTAATCACCAGGAAATGTACAATTTGTCTCCCCTGAGGCAGGAATTCGATTGAAAAATCAGTCCAACATCACCGAACAGAATGTTGGAATCAATGCAATATTAAATGTGCCCAGATACATCTAGTATCAACCATTTTATCAGTCTTAAGGGCCAAGTCCACTAAGCCAATTCTCACGCCTTTTTGCGCCGCTGAGGACTCTTTTCCACTAACTTCGGTGACAATCACATTGGAATCGCATGAGAATCGCATGAGAATCGGCTAAGTGGACTAGGCCCTTATTTAGCAGAATTTACCAAATTTGTGACGCGCTGGCAAATGTACATTTTGTAACGATCTCACCCATATGATAGTTGGATGAAGTTGTTAAGCCTAGTTTTAGTTTAAGTTATGTCGATTCAGCAATACCATTAAAACCTTTGTTGCTTTTCTCAGCGACCACTGATCAAATACCAGGTTATAATCAGCAGGTATAATCTGCTGATTGATAAGAAGCGATATTAAACAAGTCAACCTCAAAAAAGGGATTTTAGTGGGTCACACGAGATATAAACGTTTACGTCGTGAAATTACATCACATATATGGCAAAGTAGGTATTAGCAATACATCACATAATGACAGTCTTTTCAGTCAACTTTGATCCAAGAAGACAATTCAAATTTAATTACAACCACAGAAAGTGTATAAACAAGACAAATTGAAACTTCTCAGTAGCTGGAAAATCCTCTCAACTGCAGTTGAGTACTGAAATAAAAAAAAAAAAATTCAATTTACTTGTGTGACTAATTTTTCTATCAATGGTAGCAACATAGTGGAGGAGGTGGGAAAATTGAGTGGCAAGTAATTGCAAGGTATTGGCCGCAACTTACCGTCAGTGCCCAAAGAATCAAATCGTTTACATTTCTTCGGCCAATAGATTGTCATATGCCGTTCATTGGCCTCTATTTGCCGGTACTTGCCACAGTGGAACAGCTCATAAAGATTGTGTTACCAATAGATTTTCTAATAGCCTCTACTTGCCAGTCATTGGGCGATAATCTATTGGTCACTCTGTTGGCAACAACATTGGCCACCACTTGCCGATAGTGGACGCCCCCTAATATAATAGTTTGGGGTTCAGTGACTCTTTAAGGCTACACCAATGTTTCTATAGTTACATTTAATACATAATAGAATTATCCATTATAGTGGTGAACATCAAATGAATCATACCTGATTCCAGTAGACATATAGCAGAGTTTGTCTTCTTGAATGAACAACCAAATCTGCCAATGTTATATCCACCCAATATATTCATGCTCACAGCAACAAGGAATATATTCATGCTCACAGCAACAAGGAATATATTCATGCTCACAGCAACAAGGAATATATTCATGCTCACAGCAACAAGGAATATATTCATGCTCACAGCAACAAGGAATATATTCATGCTCACAGCAACAAGGAATATATCCATGCTCACAGCAACAAGGAATATATCCATGCTCACAGCAACAAGGAATATATCCATGCTCACAGCAACAAGGAATATATTCATGCTCACAGCAACAAGGAATATATCCACATTAATTTTATATTGAAGTATCCAGAAATGAACCCAGTTACCTTGGGTGAACTTTGTTAAGTATTCTCATTGGTCTGCCCAGAGTATCAGGGCCAGAGGATATGTGGATAATGGTAGCACAAGTGGCTCTGATGGTTCCTCCACTGCACTCAGCCTGCTGCTAACGAGTCTCTTTAGTAGCATTGGGGAGGTTTGCACTGCCTGTATATGGGTGAGATTTTCAGAAAATATACAATTGGCAGCTGTACATATTTAGTAAATTCTGATAAATTAAGCTGTAATTTGGTCAATACCAGATGGATTCGAGTATATTTGGCATTGCATTGATTCTAGCAATCTGTTTGGTTAGGTTGAACTGTATTTTGAACTTTATTTTTGTCTGAAATTTGGGTGATTTGAGATTATTGGCAAAGGAGAATTGTACATTTTCTGAAAACTTGACCCATATAGGGTTACTTGTGTAAACATCAACACAAGGGACCAGAGGTAACATTGTGTTCTTCTTATCATTACACTGGTTCACATTGTTTCTCAGTGAGAAATGTGGCCTTCATGTGCATTATTCCTCCCAATTATCCACTACTAATGATAAATCTGGTTGTATCACTAATAGACCCAAACCTGAGGGATTAATGCTTCGGGATACGTTTAAACCTGGAAGACCTACGCAGCAATAGAAATCTGCGTTTTGTTAAACTTTTGACAAATTTACTTATTTCAAGGCGATTCCAATGATAGTGAACATAAGGACACATAATAAGTACATCTATGTTGTAATTTTGATATGTTTACTTTTGTTTGCAATATTTTTGGGTGGATAATTACAAGTAAAGTAGCTAAATACACTCCATAGGATAACCTTAGAAATGCATGGACATATCCAATAGACTGTCTTGAAATTTGGTACAATAGTTCATGATATCTCAAAAACCAGAGACCCCAAGCATGAGAACATTGACATCTTGTAGATAAATGACTTTAGATCATAAGCAATTTGCGACTTATGACTCATTTTCCTGGAACACATCATATATTCATTATATATAGCATCAGAGAGCTGTAGGAGGAGGAGTTGTATTAAAGGACTGGTAGAGGACTACTAATCTGGGTGTGGAATCACATGAGGACTAGTAAGTATAAGAGTACCACTAATTGAACCAAACCTTTTTTAAGGGATTAATTACAAGTAAAGTAGATAAATATACTCTATAGGATGACCTTAGAAATGAATGGACATATCTAATACACTGTCTTGAAATTTGGTACAATGATTCAGGATATTCCATAGTACCAGAGTCCTCAAGCATGTGAACCTTGTAAATACATGGCTTTAGAACATAAGCAATTTGGGACTTATGACTCATTTTCCTGGAACACATCATATATACTTTATATATAGCATCAGAGAGCTGTAGGAGGAGGAGGAGTTGTATTAAAGGACTGGTGGAGGAGGGTGGAAGCTGTCTGATGCCAGGAGCAGCAGAAGCTAACGGCAGAGATCACAGGGACACAACCAGTGCAAATGAGCTGCTCATTTCCCTGGGATTTGCCTTTTCATCAGAACGCTTTTGTCCGACCGAAACATTGCTGGCCGTGCTTTCAAGTGCAGGCCATCTCACTACTGCAGCCCATGTTGACAGGCAGTGGGGCTGCCAGCAGCACAGATCAAGATTCCTTCTGGTTTAATTGTGATGTGTTTCAGGAAAATGAGTCATAAGTCGCAAAATTGTTATTTTTCAAAGTGTTATTTTTACAAGATCACATTATTGGAATGTTCTAATTCTTGGGGGGTTTATTACTCATAGTTATATCAACCTATGTGTCAAGTTTCAAGACAATCCATATAATATATCCCTTCGTTTTAAAGGTCTTCATATTGACTACATTTAGTTACTTTACTGTTTATTCACCCCAAGAAATATTGAAACCTTTTTTTTTTCAAAAACGAAAATATCAAATTTAAAATCTAGAAATACTTATTATTTCATTGGACTGTTTACTATCATTGGAATCGGCTTGATCTCATCTTTTCAAATATAATGGTATCTCAAAATCTATTTTTTGCGACTTATGACTCATTTTCCTGAAACACATCACAATTATGGGTCAGATCTTCAGAGAATGTATAATATGGGATGTGTTACAGAGAAATTTTTTTTAAAGAAATTTTATTGGATCTTTTTTTCATAACATGATAATCTCATAGATTCCAAATAAACGTGATTATACAGAGTTTTCTTTACCTCTTCACTAATTTAATACATTTAATCAGCAAGTTGAACTTGATATTAAGTTGTTCATTTTGTTTCTTTGATCACAAATAAATAAGTCGCAAGTCTAAAATTGATGTTTTTCAAATTGTTTTATTCACAGGATCTCTTTGTAGGAATGTTCTCATTGTTGTTGGGGCATCTACTGGACTCAGTGGTATCAATACATTTCCTGAATTTCAAAACAATGTTAAATATATCCTTGCATTCTTAGGACTTCCTCTTTAGAATATTTAGCTATTTTACTAGTTACTTTCCCCCAAAATGTTTTTTTTCAAAATGAAGAAATATGTATTATAAGTCCTTAATGTTCACTATCATTGGAATGTACTTGATTTTATCTTTCCAAATATGATGATATCTCGAAATACATTTTCTGGGACTAGTGCCTCGTTTTCCTGTAACACATCACATTAAAGTACTCACGTTCTCATTGAGACATATCAAAAGAAATCAAAGGAAATAAAAGCCTTCATCACAGACCCTAAGCAGGGTTTTCTAATAAGATCGCGATCAAAAGCTTCAGTCATAATGTCAAACAAAATGTCAAGTTGTTTTATTTCATTGCTGTTATTGCTGAAAATGCAGGTTAGAAAAGAACAGTTGTACATACTGTCTATCTGTTATCTCCACTCTTTTAATCTATATCACTATAGAAAAGGAAAATTAAAAATCTGCATGATGTCACGAAAGGTCACTGTTTACTTGTATGTGTAGTGAATTTGCCCTATATTAAAAGTCAAAGTCATAAGACAGTACAATAACAAATGATGCGAAGGGCTATTGAAACCTTCGATCCAGTACATATCCATACTTATTGCTTAACCCTTAATTGTGTTTTCCATTCATGGCAATTAAGTAAACTCCATAGGATGGCCTTTGAACGGGATGTATCTTACACAGTGTCTTAAAAGTTAGTATATACATTATTGGGACGTATACGGTGAGCCCCCCAAAAATAAGAAACGTTCTAAAGAAGGGATCTCGTGAATGAATCACTTTGAAAAATATCATTTTTGCAACTTGTGACTCATTGATTTCTTTGTAACACAGTACAAATGTGACAACTTCTACAGAACTTAGGAGCACCACAACTGATATAAACGCACGTTGAATATTTAAACAAATAGTTGATTGATGGTCACGCCTAATGCCTTTATTGTAGTTCCCTTTTCTGTTTAATAGCGGATTTGCATGTCCGCTATCTTGAATCTTAATGCGCAAGGAATTATAGGAGTTTTATTGAATTATACGAGTTTTATGTCAGTCTAAATGCTATAGGACACATGAATGTTATGTTCAGCGCGAAACATTTAACAGTGATCTCATGTAAATAGCCATGTTTTACGCTATTCTATAAACTAGAGTTCTATCTTTCCGATCATGCACTTGGTTCATAGATCGTTTATACAAACTGTGATAATGGTGAAAACTTCCGTGCAATTTTCGATAAAAATTTGGGTAAATATTTGTATGTTAGACTGAACTGAATCCATCCCAGCATGCACTTGTACTAAACATTGCGTTTTTTATGTATGAAAATAAATTATGAGATGAAACATTTTGCTTGAAAATTATGTTCCGTTACATGTATCCCGCCATGTTTTGCTGAACCTCTTTCTTCCTTTTAATGTATGTTTAAAGAAGGTGGCCGTGTGGTCAGTTCGGAGTTGTAGTGAGGAATGACCAGAATAGTCAGGTGATATTCACTGGCGGGAAGCTATTCAGGTACCACCACATATATTCCTATATGCACACATATAGTACACATATCAGAGATACGGATACGTTTACGTTTACGTATACGTTAACCTTGCTGAACCTCACTAATGACCATAACAGGTGTCATGTGCCATTGCCAGTTTGAATGTCCTGCTGGCTCTGAACGGATGGACTGACAATGTTAAGGTCATTCAGAAAATGTTCCTATTTTGATATGTTTATTTTTTTGTTATATTGCTGGTTTGACAATTGCTAGTATTTTAATTAAATATACTCCATATTCCGACCTTAGACATGCCAAGATATATATCATACACTCTCCTGCAAAACGGTACATTTATTTATAATATGAATAGATATATACCCCCCAGAAACGAGAGCACTCATTCAAAGAGATCTTGTCATCTTGTGACACCTGACCCAATTTTCTGTAACAAATTACATATCGTTATGAAGCAACAATGGCTGAGGCAGAGCCTCTCTTGTCGTGCACACTATTATAAGGGCGAAATTACCAGAAAATGTACAATTCACCTTCTCCAATCGTCTCAAATAACCCAAATTTAAGACACAATTAGGTTCACAATACAGTTCAATAACCAGATACACAGCTTGAATCAAGGCAATACCAAATATACCCAGATATACCTAGTGTTGACGATTTTTCAGTCTAATTTAGCAGAATTTACTAAATGCGTTGAACTGCCAGTTGTACATTTTCAGAAAGTCTGGCCCATAACACCATTCCAGTTTATACTGCTGCTTAGAGCAACCTGTCAACGTTAATACTGCCATGTCTCAGCGTAGGAAAAGACATCCACTGGCCTTGCTTGAATATAAAGTAGTCTCCTTGCCTGACAAATGAATTATCTTATATAAATACCAGATTTCAGGATAACACAAAGTGATTAACGCCACATCAAGTTGGTTTTACTACTATAGAGGTGTGCCCCAAGTTAGGGACTAAAACTTGAAGTTGCCTTGACTTATTTCATATGATTTATGATAACTTTACGAGTTTACATTTTCTTAATCGTAAAATATTTCACATTTGTATAAACCAGTGTGCATATTTTAGGGTAAGGTTAGACCAAATTTATACATACATGACAATGCAATAAAGCTCTTGAACGATTTCAATATATGGGTCAGATTTTCAGAAAATGTACAATTGGCAGCTGTACACTTTTAACACATTCTGCTAAATTAATCTGCAATTTGGTCAATACTAGTTAAATTCGAGTATATAAAATGTTGGCATTGCATTGATTCTAGCAATCTGTTTGGTTAGGCTGAACTGAGTTTTGAACTTTATTTTCGTCTGAAATTTGGGTTATTTGAGAAGATAGGAGAAGTTTAATTGTACATTTTCAGGTAATCTGACCCATATATGGCCAAATGCTATGAATGACAAGAACTGTATTTTCAATCGAATTGTGGAAATACTTTGTTTTCTTTGATTCCTTACTTAGAAATACAATAATTATGTGGAGTCAACTTATTTTTAAAATGTTGATTACATCTCTTCGTTTAACTAAAGTTTGCTATACATATGCAAGCACCTCGTCTTTTATTCTTGAACAAAATACCAAGAAAGTCCTAGGGTATAGTCAAAATATGACAATTTGGAGGAAAATATTCCATTTTAAGGTTCTAAATTCTAATTCAATCATATAAAAAAAACATTGACAACATTCAGGCTCCTAGTATCAATCTCATGTCTTAAGAACAAAGAAAACATGTTAATTTTCAAAGATTTAAAATAATAAAATGGTAATGAAGCAAAGTCCCTAACTTAGGGAACAGCACTATGAAATATTGATGTTGCAGGCACTGTCTGTAAGGCAGGCCCCAAGATGGGAAATAGAGACCTCCCCCTGGAACTGGAATATTTGATTTGAATAAAGCAACAATGTGGCTTGTCATAACTTGTGTTACTATGCTTATCGATTTACATGTCGGACTAAAGACTGGCAGGGAGGAAATTAAAAAAGTAGAGACAAGACTGTAATAGTATCTGTACCTTACAGATAAGTGTGATAACGTTGTGATTGATTCAATTTTCAATTTTGTATATAATATTGTGTTCCCAACATATTATATTGATAGCAATGTCAACTAATACTGCGAACATATTGAGACAATGTTTTCTGTATAGCTTTGATTACTAATAGTATTAATATAACCATCCGATTACAACTCTTTTCCCTTCTCATCTGTAATTATATATCGGGCAACGCATGAAATTTAGCTGCGTGGACAGTTATGCGTTTTTCTCTCATATTCAATTAACTGAATCTTTCCTTGTTAAATGTTTGTGGCCAATAAAAATATTTAAAAAAAAATCATTTTAAAATAGTATAGTAGTTGCAGTAGTGTTTGTATTCTCTGTGATGCACCTCACCCGGTCACTACACAGGTATGTTGCCGGACTTACACTAGTGGGTCAGATTTTCAGAAAATGTACAATTCAACTTCGCAAATCTTCTTTAATAACCCAAATTTATGACAAAAAATTAATAAGTTCAAAATACAGTTCAACCTAACCAAACAGATTGCTAGAATCAATGCAATGCCGATCACAACAGAACCTAGCCCTCAGAATAATTTTTAATAAGTCACGTTATGACAACGTTGATGAAGAACATAAACTTTTTAAAGGGGTGGCCCTTACAATCTAGGAGAGATAAGCACATTCTTAATATGGCGTTTTATATGGCACAAAACCCTGCTAACCTAGACTCCCGGCTCCTCTCAACAAGGAGCCATACAAAGGGGAGAAGGAATTTATTAGTCCTTACTTCGAAATTAACTAAAAACACCAATTCAGTAATTTACAAGTCACAAGTTAGATGGAATGAACTAGGTTTATAGCCCATAAAATAGATGACAAATTCTTATTTAAAAAATATACAGAGAAACTTCTCTCTCCTTTCTAACTTGAATTATTAGAGTGGTGGTACGTCCTCCCCTTCCATACTGCTGTTTTTTATACCTCATTGTATGATCATACTTGTAACACTGGCTTATGCCGCCATATATCAGTATTTTTGCTGCCTTCTGTGTCTGATACTCGGTCTGTCACTTGCTTCAGACAGGCATACTATTTCTCTATTAACAAATGAATATATCATATTGACACATACAATTTTGTGTCTAGCTTGTTTATGTACTTACTGCAAATGGGTAATCATTATGTAAGCTGTTTATATTTGTATTAATATAGACGACTATATAAACCAATATATATGATTAGGGTCTTTGAACACCCACTATGTACAATGTCATGTAGTCTTGATGTTCTCATTGTAATTTAACCATTCTTCACCTCATCTCATTCAAGCTTTTCTAAAACCAATTTCTGCAACCTTCATGTTAATCTTAAGATTCAAGTCTGTAAAAGCGGCATCCTCTGGAAGACCTAAATTGTAGATGCAGAGCAACCGCACTGTAACAACAACAGCAATAAAAGGATTTTTGAATTTGAATTTGAATTTGAATTTGAATTTGAATTTGAATATACTCGAATTTACCTAGTATTGACCAAATTGCAGACTAATTTAGCAAAATTTACTAAAAGTGTACAGCTGCCAATTGTACATTTTCTGAAGATCTGACCCTAGTACAGCTATAGGTGGCAGGTGAATACATTCAGTTTGGAACGCTCCCCACCTGTAGATTACCTGACTAAGAGTCTCCTGTTTACCTATACCAAGAACAAAGTGATTACTATAAACCTATGACAGGTAACGGCTTTTGGGTTAGATTTCCAGGAAATGTACAATTCAACTTCGCCAATCTTCTCAAATAATCTAAATTTCAGACGAAAATAAAGTTCAAAATACAGTTCAGCCTAACCAAACAGATTGCTAGAATCAATGCAATGCCAAATATACTCGAATTTACCTAGTATTGACCACATTGCGACCTAATTTAGCAGAATTTACTGAATGTGTACAGCTGCCAATTGTTCATTTTCTGAAAATCTGACCGCTTTTAATCACAGAATGAACAAGATTTGTCTACACTATCCCACTAGATCCGGTAGGTGTATTGTATTCCCTTTGCCACTCTTGTACTCTTCATAAACCTGTAGGCCTACAGGTATGTTTCCCTGCATATGGTCACAGGTGATCTAGTTCATTTCAGTTTTGTGTAGTTTGCTACTATTTCGGAGTAGTGCGGATGAAATATCTAAAGAACCCGGGACGAGAATATAATGTCACGAGAAGCCGTAGTTTTATTCAGCAAAATGCATTGTGTAAATTAAACTGTTCATAGCACAGCTGAATCACAACGTTTAGAATGAAACAGAACATCAATATAATATTTTAATAATCATATCATAATATTCCAAACTGCATCAAGTAATAAAACAATCATTTTTTCTAACAGTATATGCACAAGCATGACATTCTAACAGCTCAACATAATCATTCGAAGAAATTACGTACTGAAAATAAAATCCTCACCCCGGGACTGTGTCCAAAAGCATGACAGACAAGTTGAGGGAGCAAATAATCTTCAAGAACACTTAATAGACTTTTGATGTCTACAACAAAGTTCAGATACTATGGTTATAGTGTTGACATCTGGTGGATAGCTAGTTAACAGACAAAACCAGTGCTGTCACCTAGTAACATAGATACTAAGTATATTAGAGATAGATTGATTATTCTATCGAAGAAGTCAGGGTCACTCTTCATAATCAAATTAGAGTCGGCAGTCAAGCGAGAAATGAATCAAGGCAACACACACATTTGTTTATGTTTTGAGTCCAGAACTGAGCCAAGAAAGATGAGACCCTGGTCATCATTTATTGTGCTAATAATACTAAATAGATTTCAGATAGATTGGTCTGATTGGCTTATCAAGACTGGGCTAATTAATTGCCTCAATATATTCAGGATCCAAACTGCAATAGGTTGACATAAATGATAAATGACTATTCCCGCTCCCCTCCCCCCTTCCTTTGTGGTAATAATTAGTGATCTGGTGGCCGTAACCATGCAGAACCTTTAGGATAAGAACGTATGTGGGTCAGATTTTCAGAAAATGTACAATTCTCCTTATCCTTGATAGCGCGAAAATAATCTATCCGACCATCACGCCACCTGGAGGCGGAGATAAAGCTAAGGCGGGAGCTTCCGGCTATGGCTCCCGCAACCTTAGAAACAGAGTAGGCCTAAACATGATTATAACATTGCTCGGCCTCTACTCTTTCAAATAGGTAAAATTATATATCTATGGATAGCTGAGAATATACACTTTTCATATTTTTTAATCCCGTGACCATCTTCACATTTTTTGCTGGTGTTATTGCCGTTTTTGCGGGTGGCGGCCGGCACGAACACCTAAGGCGGAAGCTTCCGTCTCAGCCTACTGGGAGATAATGCGCAGCCTACAGCACCACTGGTGTTAAAATTCGCACCCTATCTGACTATCTGGGTTCAGCACAATTCACCTTCAACCAATCTTCTCAAAAAACCTAAATCTCAGACGAAAATAAAGTTCAAAATACAGTTCAACCCAACCATACAGATTGCTAGAATCAATGCAAAGCAGAATATACTCGAATTTACCAAGTATTGACCAAAGTACAGCCTCATTTAATAGAATTTACTAACTGTGAACATCTGCTAATTGTACATTTCCTGAAAATATCACCCATGTGAGGTGGCTCCAATAAGCAGAGTTTGGTCCATGAACCAGTAGGTGGCGTGGCAGATGCGTTTCGATGAAATAACACTCATATGGATGGGTCAGATTTTCAGAAAAGAAGCAGCTGTACACAATTAGTCACTTTCGCTAAATTATGCTGCAATTTGTTCAATACAAGGTGAATTCGAGTATATTCGGCATTGCATTGATTCTAGCAATATGTTTTGTTAGGTTGAACTGTATTTTGAACTTTATTTCCGTCAGAAATTTGACTTATTTGAGAAGATCGGCAAAGTTGAATTTTCTGAAAATCTGACCCATATACATAAAATTGTGGTCGAGTCTGTCAAAGAAGTCAAGGCCACAATTTTACACTATGATAACCGATGAGGAATAAACCAAATTCCCTCACTCTCAATAAACACATTCCTACAAATACCAGCCGTTTTGGTTTTAGAATACTCTATGTCATCTCATGTGCTAAGAATATTGGTGTTATAATAACAGCTCTGCGTGCTGCTTTATTTGTGAGCAGCGCTCTACAGATTGAATGGTCAGACAAATTAGACTAGAGCTAATATTTCTTTGTATTGGGATAACTGTTTGGATTCATTAATTGTCATTCCATCTCGCACTTCTTGAAAGTGGTTCGATGGTTCCAAAATATCAATGATTTTTATTGTATTGAATTATGAAATTGAAATTTTCAAAATTGTGTATTCAAATATGAGTAATGTAATAATTGAATTAGTTTTGTACTTTGGCAAAACGAGACATATTACATACTTCAAAATTTCTGTCAAATACAATTTATTTGGAAAAAAATCAGCAACCATAGTTTATTGTAACATCTGCAGGAATGTATCTCCCTTGGTATCTGGGGAAGAGGGGGAGAGGGTATGAAGGGAGGGAGCCTAGTTAAGAGCCGGGAGGGAAAGGTCGGTCAGTCAATTTATTTTACAAATTCATCTCTTTTACCAAATTTTTACCATACAACATCTACTAACTTATATGAATTTGATATCAAACATTATCACTCTACAAATGATAAGATATGATTGAGATTTTATTTTTATTCTCTTACTTCAGCTCAATGTTACAAATAGTTACAAAAAGCTAGTTATGATCTAACATGCTTTGACTAAATCAGTGCCTTCATCGGGAATAAAGTTAAGAATCAACCATCTTTCTATATATCATCTATATCACAAAAATTAACATATATCTACAACAAGACATGCAGAGCCACTTGTTCATATCAGCTGACTCTACACCGTGGCAGTGGTATAGATCTTTGGTGTTCAATCTAAGTTACTAATCTAAAATGATGTATTCTGAATACAACAGATTACTTCATTTTATACTGTTTAATTTGATGATGGATATCACACATAATTATATAGTATCATATTCTGCTGCTAGATATTAGTGTCTTAATTCTGACAATAAAGTCTTGGAACTTCAAGAAATAATTATATTTGTTACTACATTTATCCTGGTATAAACCTAGCCCAGTCATTTTGTGATATACGTTCCAGGTAGATTCTCATAGAAATTAATACTAGGGCCAATCAGGAAAAAAAATATCAAATTACCAATGATTCAAAAAGATAAATGTGAACCATAATCAATGTTTTGTATCAGATTTATCATGGCTTGCATTTTTCATCCCACAAATCACCGGGAGTTTTCATTGAAGTTCTGAGTTGGTTACCATTCATTACCCTTGGGAGAATACTCATATTCACCCTTAACCTCACAGAAAACCTTGGATTTCAGGTAGATATTTTCATACTTATCACCTTTCTTAGTGAATCCAACAATTATATTCTCATTTCCCCACTGAATGACTTTCACCTGTTCACCATCATCTTCCTTTTTGTAGCTGGCATGTATAACAGCTATACATGCAGAAGCACCTCCACATGCTTTTATTTCCACATCTGACGGATTATTGTAACACCTGCAAAAGAGCCCATCTTCTCTAATTTCAACATAATTGATCATAACAAGCACCCCTGGGGCAGCAATGTAACCTTTTTCTTTGACAGTCTTCAGTCCCTCCATTAAAAGGTCTATGGACTGGACAGAATTCACTGGTACAAATTTCACCAAATGTGAGCCACTGTTGCTAAACCATACATTTTCTTCAATTTCAGTGACCGAATCTATGTTTTTGATGCTGATTTTGATTAAATGTTCTTCTTTCATATCATCATACTCATACCAAGCATCATGAATGCCATCTCCAGTTAAGAATTTGAAATTGCCTTGTTTGTCGTCGGTAACAATGCCATGAGTGCAGGCGTAGCCAACAGTACACCTGGAACCATTGCCACAAAGGACAGGCGTGCACAAACCAATCGAAGTATGAAATCTGACATTATACTCAACGTTCCCTTCTTCCCCTGTAGGTGGTAGTTGGATCTCCATGATGCCATCTGCTCCAGTGGCTGCAAGCATTTTCTTCTTGGCATCAATATCATTGAAGAAGGCATCATACTGGCCAGAGCGGTTGTCTACTATGTTTGGCTTATACCCTGCTGCATTCCATCTCTCATATTTAATGCTGGCCATGGTAGAGTAGTGGTACCTGTTAGGAAATATCATATGTAACGGATGATATAAAGAACCAATAGACATAAGTTGCATCATTTTTTTTTAATAAATTTCATTGGAACCATTTTCATGGGAATCCAAGCAAAATTGTGTTGAAACATCTAGAATCGTAATAATTTCTTCAGGTTTTAACAGTCAATTTAACAGCGAATTATATATATATTAAGTCAGTTGGTACAGTTACATACAGTAGAAATAGTTACATAATAAACATATTTTTTTTCTTCCTTTTCTTCCTCGACCACTGACATTGTACTACTCGATTGGTAAAAAACACATCGTACATAATACATGACTCACAATTACTGCTGGATCCCAAATATAATATTTTCATGCATGATCATCTGTCTGAATATCAACTTGATGAAGAGCATATAACGCCCAAAAGCTAGTGATAATAAATATTACCCAAACAACCCACACCTTTTGGATTTTTCCTCACTATTAGAACCACTTCAACTTCACTTTAACCTAATTTTCCTTATTTACAAATTTGCTAAGATTCTGTTCAGAGTAAGAGAAGAGGACAAACTCACTTCAATCAGGGTTATTTATACACAACAAATGTCATCTGAGTCCAAGGAGAACAATATCCTTGGGATGTAATATGGTTGCAGAATTAAAAACATCAATCATTCGAATTTGATGGTATTTCAAAATCTATTTTTGAACTATAGACTCATTGACTATAACATTATCACATAGGAGACTTTATTATATGCGCATTCTATATGAGACGTGCTATAAGTGGGGTGCTATAAAGTTATTCATATAGGACGTGTCCACATGCACTAGACATATGATCAAATTTTATGCACATATAATAAATATAGAATGGAACTCGCCAGCAATAATCGAAAATTTATAGGACTTGATTCGTCCCCATAAGCACTCTGCCTACGGCATCGTGCTTATGGGGACGGATCTCATCCTATAAATTTTCGATTATTGCCGGCTCGTCCCATTCTCTCTATATATTATTAGAGATTGTACAGTGGGAGTACATCTGACCCATATATATGGCCTGGTGTTTGTATGAGCTATACCTTACAAAATATTTTAAACGCATATTCAACCTGCCAGGGTCATAGTCATTTCATGAATAATCCTTATTAGAAAGTGTTGGAGAAATTTCTGGGTGGACAATTACAGGATAAGTATTGGACTGATTCGTCTATTTTCCCAAATTAGATCTTACGATCTTCCTTCAGTGTGAAGTTTAACCAGAAAGAATACACTTTCAAGCAGTTGATCATGAATGCATGACTTTACTAAAGTACAAAGTTATTGAGGGATTAAATATATAATTATTCTAATGACAAATGAATACACCGATCGGTGATAACTTACCTATTGTGAAGTGTGCCTCAACTGTCCCATAAATCAACTAGTAAGTAAGGAGGGTACCATGTGCCTGCTTTATACCAGCCTACAAATCCTACCAATCAGTCCCATTAGATAGTGTACACAGAGATGGGAGACATTCCTGGAGTAGACTAGAACCAAGTTCCCTACCCTATTTGCTCACTCGCAACCTGACTACTTATCCTTGTAATACATGTATGTATTTTTACCTTAGACAATAACTTACTTGAGTGAATTCCTACCCTATTAGTCATGCCCCTCACCCTACCAGCTCCCTTCTTTCTTAGGCTAAAGTTGACTACTGTATAACTTCCAATAATCCCAGCCCCTATAAGGAGCGTAAGTAGTCCATCGCAGTGATTTTTTGAGTCATGCCCCTGTAGCAGTTTCTGCGAGAAAGATAGTCTATGTTTTTAGGCTCCCCTGTTTTTAATTTCTTAAAGTGCTTATAACGGCGTGGCGATCACCAGTATCAGACAGAATTGATTGAGGAATAAGAAATTATATTTAAGAGTAGTTGATCTGTGGAAAAAGAATAGTGTTAGATTGTTATGTAATGCGAGGATGAAGATTATGTGTAATGTATTCGTGATAATTTGTTCCCATTAATTAGATTATTAGAATTGTAAGGCAATGCAGAAATATATCCACATCGTGGGTACGCATATTTTGATAAAACTGTATAGTAAATGTATTTGTAATAAAAACAATAAATAAAAGATAGAATGTTTATTTCATATACGTCAAATTTGCAACCATAAATATAAAGTGATTCTTATTTTCATTTTAAAAACAAAACAAGGAATCAAAGGCTTTCACAAGTTTAGATATATGATGCTTAATGTTCAACATAGAATATGAGGATAATATTTATTGTGAATACTCTGATCAGTTACTCTTGTCAATTCACCTCATTACTCTTACTAGGTCGACCATACCGTTGAATGCTATATGTATGGATACCAGGGACAGGTTAGTATGTCATTCTAAAGTAAAGATTAGCAACTCTTCATCATGTGATATAGACTGATGTCACTGTGTATACCTCAATCTTAATAGGGCATATCCACATGTGTAAGTGGTACATTGAATATTGGAACCCCAAATTAAAACAAAATTCTTACTTCTTTGCGATTTTATTTTTTATTTTCTTACTTCAGCTTATTGTTACAAATAGTTACAAAAAGCTAGTTATGATCCAACATGCTTCGGCTAAATCAGTGCCTTCATCAGGGATAATTGTTTGAAGTCAAAATCAGCCATTGAAAATGTATCTTTCTATATATGATCTATATCACACAAATTGCTACATACGTACAAAACATGCAGAGTCACTGATTCATATCAACTCTACGTGGTGGCAGTGTTTAAGAACTTTTGTGTTCAATCTAATTTAGTAATTTAAATGATATATGCTGAATACAACAGATTACATTCATTACAGATTAATCTTATGATGGATATTACACAAGTATATTATCTACATCATATTCTGCTGCCAGTTGTAAGTATATTAGTTTTAAACTTAAACTCCTAGATCTTCAAAAAATAGGCATAACCATATTACATTACTCGTGGTATACACCTAGTCAGGTCATTTCATGAAAAAGATTTCTGGTTGATTTTCATAGAAATGAATACTTGGGCCAATCAGGAAAGAAATTATCAAATATTTCCAAAAAGTCCCAAAGATAAATGTGCACCATAATCAATGTTTTGCATCAGATTCATAACCTTTGATGGCTAATGCGCATTTTTCTTTTCTCAAAATCATGGGTTCCATTTCTTATCCAATAAATGTCAGGGAGTTTTCATTGAAGTTTTGAGTTATTTACAATTGATTACCCTTGGGAGAATACTCATATTCACCCTTCACCTCACAGAAAACCTTGGATTTCAGGTAGATATCTTCATACTTATCACCTTTCTTAGTGAATTCAACAATTATCTTCTCATTTCCCCACTGCATGACTTTCACCTGTTTCCCATCATCTTCCTTCGTGTAGCTAGCATGAACAACAGCAATACTTGCTGAAGCGGCCCCACATGCTTTCATTTCCACATCTGATGGATTATTGTAACACCTGCAAAAGAGCCCATCTTCTCTTATTTCAACATAATTGATCATGACAAGCACCCCTGGAGCAGCAATGTAGCCTTTTTCCTTGACAGTCTTCCGTCCCTCCATTAAAAGGTCTATTGACTGAACTGAATTCACTGGTACAAATTTCACCAAATGTGAGCCACTGCTGCTAAACCATACATTTTCTTCTATTTCAGTGACCAAATCTATATTTTTGATGCTGATTTTGACTAAATGTTCTTCTTTCTTATCATCAAACTCATACCAAGCATCATGAATGCCATCTCCAGTTAAGAATTTGAACTTGCTTTGTTTGTCACCGGTAACAATGCCATGAGTGCAGGCGTAGCCAACAACACACCTGGCACCATTGCCATTAAGGATGGGCCTGCACAAACCAATCCCAGTATGGAATCTAACATTATACTCTACGTTCCCTTCTTCCCCTGTAGGTGGTAGTTTGATCTCCATCATGCCATCTGCTCCAGTAGCTGCAACCATTTTCTTCTTGGCATCAATACCATTGAAGAAGGCATCATACTGGCCAGAGCGGTTGTCCACTATGTTTGGCTTATACCCTGCTGCATTCCATCTCTCATATTTAATGCTGGCCATGGTAGAGTAGTGGTACCTAGCGCTGTTAGGAAATATCCATTTTAACAGATGGAATAAAGAACTGACAGACATAAGTTGCATTGTATTTCTATCGTCACTTTGAAAACTCAAGACCCTTGGATGTTTGCTTTTACACTGATCTGCTCTGTAGGTGCTATTTGTCCATCATACTGATATTGGGGTTTTTTTGTACAAATTTATTTATTCAGGCTAATTGTTACAAAATTATAGCACGCTCATCCGAGGATGAATTTTCGTTGTGCCCTGAGATTACAAATGATTTTAAACTTATATTGAGAGAGGACATGAAAATATTACAATATTAATTAATGTCAAGAAATAGTTATATTACATATCGAAGTAATGAGAGGATATTAATGAGATGAATGAAGTCATGATAAAGTGTTCCAGACTAGTCGATAATTTACATATAACAATAGAGAGGTGGGAGAGGGTGCCAATGATTTCTGAACTATAGGCACTATTTCATAGCATTGATACACGTGTATTAATTGGAACATAGTTCTAGTTGATAGTTATACACAATTACAATACGGTTATACCAGTATATAATAGAGGCAGGAACATAGTTATTTATGCATGTAGATCAGGAGGTTTACTGACATCTCCAGAGAGTCCCTCTTGTCCCCTCTTACCCCATACTCCCCCCCTCTCCCTTGTTTCCCTCCCCCTCTTGTCTGTCTCTCATACCTGTTTTTCTTTTCTAATTTTGTTTTCTTTTTTGTTATTTAGTATTTTTATACAGCACATCTTCTGTTATAACGACAGTTGAGTTATCAACAAACAAGTACATTGTACAGTAAAGTTCAATAATCAAATGGCATTAACATTGAGATAAGGGCTCACAGATGACAATCCAATACAGAATAACCATGGTCTTCCGCCCACCGCTGTGTCTATCTAGATCTTACTCTATTTAAAAAAGTCCAAAGTAAGACCCAAGGTCAAGATCAGAAACAAAATTAAATGAAATAAATTTAATGAAATGAAATTAAAATTAAATGAAATAAATTTTAATTTTCTCTCCCAACCCCATCTGCGATTTCCCTCTCTCCCTCCCCTCTTCCTCATGTTCCCCCTCCTTGCTTTCTCTCTCACCCCTCTGTCCCTTTTTTTAAAAAAAAAATTGATTTATACTTGGTTTACCGACTCCCCTTTTCGGGGTTAGTTGTGTTGGGCCAAGCTATTGTGCAGATCTGATACAATTATTTTCCTTTTTGCTTCATATATACATATATGTACAGAGAGGTTAACATGTGGATACATTAGAACAACAATTTATTTATTTTATATAGTTATTTGTTTTTTCAATATTCAATATTCACTGTGCCACTCACACTATTGTGGAGTGTTAGTGATATTCTTTTGTTTATACTATACTTACTGCTCAAAAAGGAATGGAAATGAGAGGATAAAATGATAAGAGAGATTTATAGAAACATTTATAGAAAGACGAAACACATGTTTCTAATAAACAAATTACAAATTACAGATTTCAGATTTCACCTGCCACTCAGACACTTTGTGGTGGAGTGATTGTGGGTCTGTTATCTGATTTTTAAGAGAGCTCTAAGCCAGCAAAGTGGCATCGATAAAAGCAAATAAAGAGGATGTAATAAGTAATATTCAGCCAAGAACTAAAATGCAGGATGTACAGTTTGGTTTCATTTTCTTCTGTATTTTATAGATTTTTGTTAGATATATATATATATATAGATAAATACATAGATAAATAGATGAATAAATAAATAAATAGCTTTGCCACAAGAGGTATTTTTTCTCAGTGATTCGCTATCCTTTTAGGTATAAATCATGGTCTCTAAAATTACAGTTTTTTTGTTTTGTTAGAGGAATAGGGTGTTTAGCCAGTCTTTTTGGTTAGATTTAAATGCTTCTATTGTACCTATGTTTCTTTGTATGGGTGTTAGTTCATTCCATGCATTAGCACATTTAACTTGCGCAGTTTTTTCACCCATTTTTTATCTGTATCTAGGAATTTGTAGGGTTGGTCTATCAACTTGCCTGGTGTCCCTATTTGGATTGTTGGTGTAGTGTGGATTGAATTTTCTTTTGAAGGCCAGATATCTTAGGTGAGTTATTCTTCTATTATATAGATAGGGTATTTTTTGTGTTGTGTAATTGACTTATATGTGTATCATAAGGCATGTTTAGGATTAGACGTAGGGCTCTATTTTGGGGTTTCTGTAGTTTATCAGTTAAGGGTTTGTGTGTATTATGTATTCTAACTAGAATAATGCTATAATAATCACTCTAGAAATAAACTGCGAGCATGAAGAAGTCTAAATAAAGAGCTGGTTGGAGAATGAAATGAATAGAGTCAGACACGAAGTGCTGGCAAATATCTTCAAGCAGGGAAGAGCCCCTTTATTCAGGAAAGAAAAAAAAAAATCTTTTCTCTCGATTCTGGCCTAGCTGTTGCCTCCAATGCTGTCAGCCGATGTTCTGTCGGGACTTCAAATTCAAAAACCGCGCGGTAACCCTAGGCGACCTGGCGATACTTCCGGTTGATCGATCATGATCCGGCTCCGTTCACCAATTATATCACACATTATTATGTCACCTTAGTCAAAAAAGGGGAGTATTTTAGTTTTGTATATTCTCTTGGCTGTGTCTGCGTTTATGTACCTTCTGATCTTGGGTAATTGATAGATTTTGTGTGTGATAGTTTGTATTGAGTGTTGAGTGTTGAGTGTTGAGTGTTGAGTGTTGAGTGTTGAGTGTTGAGTGTTGAGTGTTGAGTGTTGAGTGTTGAGTGTTGAGTGTTGAGTGTTGAGTGTTGAGTGTTGAGTGTTGAGTGTTGAGTGTTGAGTGTTGAGTGTTGAGTGTTGAGTGTTGAGTGTTGAGTGTTGAGTGTTGAGTGTTGAGTGTTGAGTGTTGAGTGTTGAGTGTTGAGTGTTGAGTGTTGAGTGTTGAGTGTTGAGTGTTGAGTGTTGAGTGTTGAGTGTTGAGTGTTGAGTGTTGAGTGTTGAGTGTTGAGTGTTGAGTGTTGAGTGTTGAGTGTTGAGTGTTGAGTGTTGAGTGTTGAGTGTTGAGTTGAGCTGGGTAATTTAATTTGTGATCGATCATGAATCCTAGATACTTGTATGTGTTAGTAGGTTTTAGGGGGTTGTTTAGGTAACTAATGCTTCTATTTTTTATTTTTGTTGCACTATTTCTTGGTTCTTGTCAGGTACATGGTATTTGATTTATTCACATTAACTAGGAAGAGCTTGTTCTTAAACCAATTTTGTAGATTATCAATTGCCATTTGCCCTTTGCCTACATCCTCTCTCTCCCATCTTTTCCCTCTGCCTCTTCTTTCCCCCCTCCTACCCCTCCTCTATCCCCCCACCCTCCCCCTTTTCTTCACTTAGTAGCTTGTGGGATATGATATAGTATCTCACAGGGGCTTTCCCAGGCTATAAATTGAGTGTACCAGATACCTTAACAAACCACATATAATGTCCTCCAGATAGGGTCGACCGACATGTACAGACCAGAAAAAACGTTGGTGGGATCACAGATTCCCAGGACATGCCTAACAAAAAAGCCCTTCTTGAGCTTTATAACTAGATGTACATATATGATCTGAATACCACCTTCTGAAATTTTGGAAAGGTGCTGATTGAGGTCTCTTATTGTACATGTACACTTTACTCCAAGTAAATTGTCCTCAAAGCAGAAACACTTCAACACATGACTCACAACTACACATCAGATTCAATAGATATGGTTTAGACGGTCTCCACTGAAAGACCATTCAATATTGTACATCCTTTCTATGGTATGAATGTGAAATTAAATTGAGTTATTTAGAATCAGTGATTATTTGTTTTCTCATGTTCGGTTCCACAACCCTTCAAGTCCAAGAAAATACATTACAATCAAGTGAGGAGCAAAGAAATACTAATTTAAAAGCCAACCTTGCTACTACATTGGCATCTCCATTCATTTAAGTGGTAGAAAATGAAAAACTACAAATAACATATGGCATTAAATAATGTCTAAGAACCTTACACCTATTAAAAAGTTTACTTTTATTAAAGATTTAAAAACAAAATGTTATTGAACAAGGGAATGACAATTTGAGTAGTATTTGTCATCTCTGTTTATGGGGTTCACGCACAAATTGCTTGCTTTTCACTTCAAACCTAGCTGGAGATTACATCAATTTGAGGTTGAGGTTAGATACAAGAATACAGTACATGACTGTATTGTAATAAAAGACCATTCTTTCTCTTACTTATTATCAGCTACTTGGAAGATAAATGCCATAGACCAAGGTATGAATGTAATTTTAATTGTACCACTCAGTAGAAGGTTATTGTATGGTATCAAAACCAACAAAAACCCTTGAATCAAATGTGGCAGCGGGTCGAGAAATTAATCAAAGCAACAAAGTTGCGAAGTTTAAGAGCGTGAGAAGAGGATGAATCCACTTTAATCAGTGTTACTTATAAGGGTCAGATTTTCCGAATATGTAGAATTGGCAGCTCTACACATTGAGGAAATTCTGCTAAATTAGGATGAAAAATAAAGAATACCGGGTATATCTGAGTATATTTGGTATCGCATTGATTTAAAGTATCAGTTCTGTTATGTTAAATTGCATTTTGAAGCTCACTTTTGTTTTAAATGTGTGTTATTTGAGAGGATTGGTGAAAGTGAAGTGTACATTTTCTGTAAATCTGAACCATACAACTTACTTGATCTGTTCATGGAGAACAATATCCTTGGGATGTAATATTGTTGCAGAATTTTAAAAAAATCAACAAAATTTGATGGTATCTCAAAATCCATTTTTGAACTTTAGACTCATTCTCAGCAACACATCGCATACGAGACAGATTATATAGTGGGAGTACATCTGACCAATATATCTGGCATGATATTTGTATGAGCTATACTATATATATATATTTTAAACTCATATTGGAAAATAGATCATTTTCAGTAGTGTGTACTGTTCTTCCAAGTAGGCCTACCCCTGAATTTGGAATATGAACTAGACTAGATAATATACATACATATAGAACATATAAATACAAACACAGTTAGGTAAATAAAGCAAAGAGGTGGTTATATGGTAATTAACTTTGGTAATAAACTTTACTGCAGAAAGTTGTTGAGGGATCAGAAGTATAGATATTCTAATGACAAATGAATACACCGATCGGTGATGACTTACCTATTGTGAAGTGTGCCTCAACTGTCCCATAAATCAACTAGTAAGCAAGGAGGGCACTATGTGCCTGGTTTATACCAGGCTACAAATCCTACCAATCAGTCCCATTAGATAGTGTACACAGAGATGGGAGAAATTTCTTGAGTAGACTAGAACCAAGTTCCCTACCCTATTCGTTCACTCGCAACCTGACTTCTTATCCTTGTAATACAATGTATTTAAATGTATTTGGCAGCCGTACACATTCAGTAAATTCTGCTAAATTAGGCTCCAATTTGGACAATACTAGGTAATTTCGAGAATACGTGGCATTGTATTGATTCTAGCAATCTGTTTGGTTAAGTTCAGCTGAATTTTGAACTTTGTTTTCATCTGAAATTTGTGTTATTTGAGAAGATAGGCAAAGTTGAATTGTACATTTTCTGAAAATCTAAAACATACATCAAATTTGTAACTATAAATATAAAAGTGATTCTTGTTTAAATTACATTTTAAAAACAAAAAAAAAGAATCATAGGCTTACACAAGTTTAGTTCCGGAGATATGATGCTTAATGTTCTACATAGAATATGAGGATAATATTTAGGGTACACCCTGAATACTCTAATCTGATACTCTTATCAATTCACCTCATTGATCTTACTAGGTCGACGATACACATTGAATGTTATATGTATAAATACCAGGGACAGGTTAGTATGTCATTCTAAAGTACAGATTATCAACCCTTCATCATGTGATAGAGACTGATGTCACTGTGTATACCTCAATCTTAATAGGGCATATCCACATGTGTAAGGATATGTGGGTCAGATTTTCGGAAAATGTACAATTGGCAGCTCAACACATCTAGTAAATTAGGCTAAATTAGGCTGAAAACTGATGAATACCGGGTATATCTGAGTATATTTGGAATCGCATTGGTTTAAAGTATCAGTTCTATTAGATTAAACTGCATTGTGAAGCTGATTTTTGTTTTAAATGTGTGTTATTGAGGATTGGTGAAGGCCAATTATCGTTTTTCTGAAAGACTGACCCATGTACGGATTGAGTATTTTTGTTTTTTTATTGCAAATATTGTTATTAAAAATAACCTGCTATTTGGGCTCTTACAATGCTAAAATAACATTTCATGCAATATGATTTCTCTATATATAATGAACAAGGAGAAACATGCCATTAGGTCTTTGTAGCTGTATACCTCAAGGAAAACACAATGTAAACTTGGTTAAAATGTAAAAACATCATATTTCTTCACAGGAGTATCTCGTTCCCCGATTAATCAGGAATATGTCTTAAAAGGTGAAGCTCAAAGACGAAAAACGGGTCAGACTTTGAGAAAATACACAATCTAAAGTTCTACACAATTATCAAAGTCTTCTAAATTATAGTGAGAATTGATAAATACTAGATATATCTGAGAGTATTCTGTATTGTATTCATTCAATAAACATGTCTGGTTAGGTTGAACTGAATTTCGAACCTGATTCTAGTCTTAAATTTGGGTTATTTGAGAGGATTGATGAAGGCCATTTGTACATTTTCCAGAGACTTGACCCAAATAGATATGTACGCTCTAAACATTATTTAACCTTTTAATTCAGCGTTTGCTTGACACATGTCCTCACTTACTCTCCCCCAGGGTAGAGACCTGTCAACTTTACCTGCCAGAATGGACATTATACCTTTAGCAGAAATATTACACCTATATTTTACCTCATACATGAGAATAAAGGGTGGTCTCCACCGGCTGCGGTAAGCTCTGCGGTAAGCTCTGCGGTAAGCTCTGCGGTAAGCTCTGCGGTAAGCTCTGCGGTAAGCTCTGCGGTAAGCTCTGCGGTAAGCTCTGCGGTAAGCTCTGCGGTAAGCTCTGCGGTAAGCTCTGCGGTAAGCTCTGCGGTAAGCTCTGCGGTAAGCTCTGCGGTAAGCTCTGCGGTAAGCTCTGCGGTAAGCTCTGCGGTAAGCTCTGCGGTAAGCTCTGCGGTAAGCTCTGCGGTAAGCTCTGCGGTAAGCTCTGCGGTAAGCTCTGCGGTAAGCTCTGCGGTAAGCCTTTTGATGGTGATGTGATGGTGAGGAGTGATGAGGTCTTCCCTACATGGCCAGTAAACTATGTAGGCAGGATCTCATCATTCCTTTCCACCAACAGAACCAGCACAAACCATCGCAAGGCTTACCACAGAGTTTACCACAGCCAGTGGAGACCACCCTTTAACAGAACAACTCACCCTTGATAAACGTTTCTGCCTCTGAATATCTATAGGCCTTTGTTTGTAATGCAAATCAGTTTAATATCTTGCAACTATTGTTAATAGTTGAATCCAAACATGATTCTGCAGGATTTTAAAATGACTATTGTTTAAAATCTACAACAAGGCTACAGAGCCCCCACAATAGATGTGGTAACATGATATGTTAATTAAGACTTTTTTTGTATGTATTTCGTTTGTATGTATTATAGAAACTGTCAAGGCAGAGATATGTGACCCGTTTTTCCGAGTAACCATATGTAAACAAAAATGGAAAAATAAATAAGATTCCACGCTTACTTTACCATATGTCATTGTTATAATTTATATTACTGTATGCTGCTGTGGTAGCGTTTCAGTAAGCAAGTATTACTTTCTATTTTCTAGGTTATCCACATTTGTTTTTTTATTTCAATATGTGTATTCAGCATTCAACATTATGTAACCTGTACATTATTTCCTAAAGACGCTGAGAAGAAAAAGAATGGAAGGGTAATAGAAGGTACCATCTCACACAAAAAACATCTCACACAAATATAGGAACTAAATGTGCGAAGACGTTCACTTTGTAATAGCATGCCAGTAACAGGAGTGGTGCATACTTCATGTTAAACATACAGCAAGCGTCACTAGTGTTACCATTTTATAGCGAGATTAAGCGAATAGTTGGGCCTTTAATGAAATAGAGTGGCATATGTGAAACCAAGACTCAGACAACTTCTCAGAACCAAAGGAAACAGAGCTGCCATCTAGTGTTCTAAGACAGAGATATATTAACTTCCATTTGTGGATGGTTGCCGCATCTTTTGTGTATAATTATAAGCCAAAGGTGGCAAAGGGATCGTGGGGATCGGGGAAGGGGTGAAGTTGGGAGACACTTGGTTTGGGCGTTGGATTCTTCTACTCGGAGATTCCAAATGGTTAAAGTGATGCAGGAATGGCATTAACCCATTAGCCTGTTATAAATTATTTTATTTTATTTTATTTTCCTTTAGGAAATAACAATTTGAGTAATATATGCCATCTTTGTTTTGGGTTCAGTCATCAAATGCTTGCTTTCTACCCCCGTCCTAGGAGCTACATTAATTTGAAGTTAATTGAATGAAAAATACAGAGGTTTTTCTTTTCATAATTATGTTAAAATGAGATGAGATGTGTTATAGGTAGATAGATAGATAGATAGAGCAATCTTTTATTCATCTGTGTGTTACAGGCTGTTGATGAACAGGTCAACAGGCCTCTGGGTACCATTCAGGATTTATACCCTGATCTTCCGGCCGTTCCCTTAGGCTTCTACATAATTTTGGGTGTGTTATACATTATAAGATATGTACTATACAGTAAAATATAAGATACAAAATGCGAAGTACAAGATACGTTCCCCTGACTCTGGGAATAGACATTTACATGGTTTGGCTGCGTAGCACAGTCTATGATTGAAGAGTATAAGATACAAGATATGAGAGTATAAAGTATAAAACATATGAGACACATCATACACACATGGGATGGTCGGTACAAATTATTACAATAGTGGACTAGGAATCCAGTACAGGATGTTTTAATGGCAAAGGTGGATGGAATTGAAATGAGACAAATGTAGTAGCTGGTTTGTAGTGATACCTGTTAAGTTTTCTCTTCATAATTATATATTTGTTATCAATGTAATGTCTTGGTGCATGATCTTTATTATTTCAAGTTACATCTTTTTGCAAACTTGATAGGTATAGGTTGATTTGATAGGTTAATACTATGAAAAAATAAACATTATTTACTAGTTCCTTTATAAAAATCCCATATAGTACAGAGGATAAGGGAAAAATTTTTCATTTTGTGATAGAGCTAATAGATTTGGTACACAGGTACTTTGACCAATTACAGTTCATTTTCAAACGAGACCCAAACTGGATATGGCGTGTGGCAGCTGTGGCGGCCATTTTCCAAATGGCACCATCTGAATATTCACTGTATTATATCTTGGCTAATAATAAAGACAGAAACCTCATTTTGGTGTCTATACCTATGTATTCAATGGCAAGGAACCCAAATGTGACAATATTTTTTTATTTCTTCATGTCGGCCATCTTGTTTTTCAAAATCCTTAGGTTTTGTCCGATGTTCAAGTGTGATACCACCAGCCTCCGTACTAATAGTGTTATGCTCCAGGGAAGATCAAATTCATGGTTGGGAAAATATACACCAGTAGGCAGCACCATCAATCCAATGGTGATTGCATAAACGTCTGTATAATACTTATTCTCGCATGATCAAGTTCATTCAAATAATGAATGAATACGATCAAATCAATGCATGGGTAACTTATTCCTTCGAATACTAACCTTCAATCACAGATGTCAAAATTAGCCATAGAAAATATACCTTTGTAATGTCTGACAGTTATATTCTTAAGCAAATATGGAACTTAATGTCTACTTATCAAAACACCAACCTGGATCAATAGGGGAATTGCATGTGCCACTGCGCATGTCTGGTACAATGCATCATGGGATGGATTTTGATGAAATCTGACCTACAAATATTTGGGAACATTTTTATAAAAAATTGCCAGAATGTTTTCACGTATATCACAGCTTTTATGAATGTTCTATGAAAACCAAATGCATGATGGGAAAGATGGAGACTTGTGTTGTGGAAACATGTATAATACATAGATATTGACATTAGAACATTGATAGATATTCCATGCTGAACATGGCACGATTTCTATAGATTTTACACTGTACCATTACTCCCATAATGCCATGCGAATCAGGATTCAAAATGGCGGCTATGCAAATCCCCTGCTAAATTAAGCTGCAATTTGGCCAATACTAGGTAAAGAACCCAATCGGTTCTCCAAAGACGTAAAATAGTATTATATTTCAACATCCTGAAAGGGTTTTTATTTACATAAATCTTTATCATAGAACTTATAGTAACGATTATTTCTTGAAATATTTTAACCTCCTTCCTTTATAGGTGACTTTTTTTTCTTCTTTTTTTTTAAAGGTTTTATTCAATATACCCTGCCGACGAGGCTCTTACAATTCTAAACAGCATTTATATATCGCGTCCCTTTGTATTTTTTATTTTTTTTGTGTTTTCCAATTTTCTTTTACCATTCACCGACTGTTAGCTAGCATTTTTCTCCATAGAAAATAAACATCATAACAAGTGTTTTTCTTCATAAACAGGTAAACACCTCGTAACAATTAATATAAAGTTTCAAGTAGTTTAACATAGATGTGTTATACCTGTTGTTCTTCTAACTCACATAACAGTTTGTTCCAGATGTTTGTGATCTTTTTTCCTCTCCCTTGGGCGACATTGTTATATTCTAACACTCTCAATTGCGTTTTTGCTTCATTAAGAAAAGCCTTAAACGCCATTTTATTTTCATAGAAGATTCTTTGTCGGTAGATGTACCATTTTAAAGCTGTACATAGCCAGTTGATGACATTTTTTTGAGGGCTCTTCCCACTATAACCAAGCAGAATGTTAGATTTGTTTAATTCGTTTGGCCTAAAGCCTTTCAATAGCTTCCTTCTTTGGATCCATGATTTTATAAGCTTCCAAAGTGAATTCTCATTTTGAAATGTGACGAAAAAGTGGCAAATATATATGTGACTTCTTTGAGGAATTTATAATTACTGGTTACGTCACAAGAAGCCAAACCAAACATTTCCCCAAAGAGTAATTTTGATAATCAGATGTGATTTCCATCTCAATAAAACCAATCAGTTGAAAACATCACACATTAAACAGAAATCATCCTTCAAGGCAGACATTTTGCCAAATATCACGATCTATTAAATAGGCCCCAAGCATTTCTGGGTGAGTCATTTAAATTAACAAGAAACTAAATGCAGTTGTATTTCATCTCGGGAATTCCATAGCCAGTGTGATTGGAGGAATTTCAATTTTAATTTTCAAATCTTAATAAGACTTTGCCTCACGATCAAGACTTTTAAAATCAAATTGATATCTTTGTAGTGTCCACAGGCACCGTTGTTCTATCCATTGAACCAATGGAATCCGTTGTTGTATCCGGCACCATGGTAACCGTTGTTGTATCCGGCCCCATGGACTCCATTGTTGTATCCAGCCCCATGGACTCCATTGTTATGGTATCCATAGTTGTTCTTCCTCACACCAGTACCGGGAACTCCAGCATAGTCAGCGGTTCCAATACCAGAACCAACGTAATGCTGTGCCACATTGTTCACATGAGCTTGACGGAGACCATTGGCGTTGTTAACGCTGGCTTCATAATCGTTGCTGGAATAAAGCATAATTATGTAATGTATATCAATTCTAGCTATTAACTCGCACGTGTATTGAATGAAGAATCATACAATTCATAGTCACCTCCGGGGTTGGGTGGGGGAGGAGGTCCTTCTTAATGGATTAAAGTTAATATTCTCCTATCTAACTGTACCCAATCAGTTTGGGAAGTAAACATTGGCCAAACGGACAAAATATACATTTTAGCTCTAATTCCAGATAATTCCAGTTTCTTTTTTTTCCAGCAAGTTAAGAGAGTTTAAATGGCAGCCATTAAAATACAATATAGTCTATTAGAATAGAAATTATTTACATTGAGTATGAGTAGAATAAGATGAAGTCTCTATCTTTACCTGTGCCAACCCGCGGGAGCGGCCAGGGCCATGCCTATGAGAGCAGCGATGAGAACGATCTTGATCATGATGAAGGTGGATGTGGATGTCTGTCGGAGGCAGAATGATGTTTCACTGACCACTCCGTCTACTTATACCCCAAACAGACAATAGTCACATTAAGGCGTATATTTGCATGATCACCTTTGACAAAGGCTGTCATAAACTTATTTTGCTGTTTTCTAAGATGTGCTCTGAAGGCAGGTTCTGATCAAGTGGGTCAGATTTTCAGAAAATGTACAATTGACAGCTGTACACATTTATCAAATCCTGTAAAATTAGCCTTTAATTTGGTCAATACAAGGTAAATTCGATATTTGACTCTTGCCATTGTTATTATTATTCTATTATAACCTAAAACACCTACCCCTAGATGTACAGTTGTGCTGTACTGCTCAACTAACTACTCTTTAGTTATTTACTAACTTATATTGTATTATATCTCTAAGTCATCTAGTGTAGTTTTACCCTTATATTCCATTTTTATTTTTAAAACATTGGAATTTGTTTTCGTTAACCTGCCATCTAGGCGTCTATAATTCTAATGCTCTTGTGCAACAACCTTACGTAATCAAATAGCATTTGCTTTAATTAAAGAGGACTTTTTTTTTGTTTTCTTGTTTTCTGTACCACTGCCTCCCAGTACCGAGGCCTTCTTTTATATCTTCAGCTATTAATAAAATTATCTCGAAAATCATTTATCTCCACTTTTCCCCCTTACCCCCCTTCTTTTTTTTCCCCATACCGAATAGCTCTAAACTTTCTTTATATTCCAAATTTAAGGTAACAGCCGGAAGAAATTTACTCTAGTTAGTTCATAAAGGTATGTCAACCCTTTTGTCTATTTATATACAACTCATTTGGTACTCATTTGTACTCACCGAAAAGACCGAAAAAAAAATGTTATCTTATCTTATCCTAAACGCTCCTACCTAGTACCTGGTCAGCTCCCAAGGGGGCGGCCATGTTTCCAGGTTGCAACAGTTTATTGTTTACAGTCATCCAGTTTTCGATATGTATCTGTTGTTCTGAACTTAAATATTTTGGGTATAATATACCTTATATATTCATGATATTATGTGCAACACGTGTTATGTACATATATGCAGATTACATTTATTATAATATTATATAAATTTAATCCAATTGATACTGAAATCCAGCTCCAGCGTAAAATTAATTAATGTACATCTTATCTGAACAATCTCATCGGGAAGATATTAATTATTTTTTCATTTAGAGCATTCCCCATGTCAACCCGTTGCCTATTTAAACGTTATTAATGCTATATATGGACTTTTAGAGGTGATTTGATCATATTCTGGGAGGTTTTTATTGCCTATAGACCATTAGGATCTATAGGCCTAGGCCTACCTGAGGTAAGCTTCCGGTTCAAAGTATGAGGACTCAATACCTGTTTCGCAAGGCATATTTGATTGCAATAAATAATTGTACAGGTTGGTAAACCCTCTTTTTTGGTATTTATAAGTTGATGTGATAAAATCGCGTCTGAAAGCACTATTAAAATACAAAATTGTAATAATGTTACAATAGATTATTATCTTACACCTAACTATTTCGTTAACTATTTCTATTGCTGTTATTATCTCACTTTATTTAGCATTCTGGAAGTACATCCGATGCAAATACTCAAAATAAAGATATTGTATCTCTTTGAACGAACAAACTGATGTATGATTGGTAAACACTGGTTTAGATAAGAACATTTTACTTTATTAAACAACCAACATAGTACAATGTTGGATACCTCCTTGTATATTATTAACGAACGACCAACAAAGTTTATTGTTGACAAATTGTTGGTATAACCATATCTAACCATATTTTTCGTACAAAAATGTCACCTAGTGAAATACTTGATAGTCGTAGGTCCATCTGATACACCTTATATTTTTCTCATAGTCTATATAACTCTAAGCCTAGGTCGTTAACCGTAAAGAGGCTCTCAAAATTAAAGGTAACCGTCGGCAGAAATGGAATTAGCTTTTCATATAGACATGTAGACCCTTTTGTCTCTTCATATTGTATTTTTGAGTTACTGGACAAATAAAAGATTATCTTATCTTATCTTATCTTATCCTCTCGAATAAAGAACAAACGTTGGAACGTTGATTACAATAGACTACCATTATTGTTCTTATTTTGTACATATGTAATCGTTACCTAGGATTAAGTATCGGAAGAAAACAGCCCACTCAAAAAAAAATAGAAAAAAAAAGAAAAAGAAAGAAAAAGAAAAAAAGGAAATGATGTATGCTAATATCTTCATGTAAACGCATGACCTCCCAGCTAAGAATGTGTGATCACAGTGAGCTCACTGAGAGCTCACAATATTTATCACAGTGAGCTCATACTATGACCTCACGGGTGAGGTCAAAGTGTAACTTCACAGTGGCATCAAAATGATCTCTCAATGTGACCTCACAGTATACTCATACTATGATCTCACTGTGAGGTCATAAGTATGATCTCACTGTGAGGTCATAGTATGACCTCACGGGTGAGGTCAAAGTGTAACTTCACAGTGGCATCAATATGATCTCTCAATGTGACCTCACAGTACACTCATACTATGATCTCATGGTGAGGTCAATATCAGATTCTAATGTCACAATGGCCTCATATTGTGAACTAACAGTATACTCTTACACAATCTCACTCTTATTAATCAATAAGATGACAAGGCTAGACTTGTTTTTGTTGTGCTCAGTGCTAAGGTAGAAAGTTTCTCCACAGAAGCATTTCGCCCAAGAGCATTCAAGGAGAGACTGCATATTATATGCAGTCCCTTTGCTTGACTTTTTCAGAGTTTCTCATCCATTTCCATCACTTAAACTTACCCTTAATACAATCCTCTCCTGTGGCTGACATAGGTATCCATTGCAACTTGGTGTTTGACAATCTGGGTACTTCAGTAGTACTCATAGTAATAATATTAGAATTATAAGGGTGCTTTCTTCACAACATTTTTCACCATCAAGCAGGTAAGTTATACAAATAAAGTATTGATTTCATTGCTTTCAATATTCCCAAGTTTATAAAGTGTAATATCTATAAGGTATAAATGCCTCATATAAGTATTACTAGTGAGACTTTTGTTCAAATATAAATTGTAAATGGCATGTAGTAACCTGTGAGGGCACCTAGTGAAAGCCAAGGTATATGGTGCTGCCACCTGGTGACAACAGTCAAATTGCCAATAACGTCGCCAATAATGCCAATAGAAAAAATTGGAGGCCAGATTTGAAAAGAGGGGAAAAAACTGGACTAGGTCAATATCTCACAAAATTTCTATGGGCCACCAGAAAAAAGTCGAATTTTTCACTTGTTCTGCCATAGACATGTACCTTGATAAAGGGCTAATGAGCCTGAAACGTCGGACCCCTGAATAAACAAACCTACAACTCATCCCTCCGTCCCTGTCCTTCTTCTGTTCTGGGTTAAATCCTTACTTTGAGATTTATGTACCTAAAAAGTCTGACCCTTCCTACCCACTTTACAATCTCAAACGAATCCTTTGTTTTGAATATGAAGGAATGCTTGGAATCGAAATTTCTTTGGCACCAGGGTGGAACAGGCCCCGCTGCATGCCATACTTGAAAATATAAGCCCTAGCTGCCCTAAAAGTGGCCCGAATTGACTGTTCCGTTTTTGTTATGTTGTACAAAAATCGCCCAAACATGTTGCTCTTGGCCCGGTTGGAGGTTGCATCGAGTTTTGGTCTCTCATAGCCTCCCACTTGCTCGTATCGATTCAAACCAAAGACCTGCGTGATCTAGAGACATTGACGGTCAAGTCTGTATATTTTTTGTGCACGGATCGGCCGATGACACCCCGTCAGAAATTCGGGAAAAGTCAAAACCACTTACGGCATCCTATCGTTTTTTTTGGGGTCCCGAATTTGTTTTTGTTCCGAATCCGGGCGCTCTAAAAACACCCTGAATCTCCGCCGAACGTTTCGAAATTTGCAGCATCTACAGTCCGTAATGTCTTCTTTTAGTCTCTCAAATGACAACTCTCAACAATGTCTACAACGTCCACGATGTGGCGAAACGATCGGCCATGTCTGATCGGCGGGACGTTCGGCATGGCGATAATGGAAGATTTTATATTTCGACCAGACATGGCCTGACAAAAACATGGGCATGGGCCAACAATTGTGGGGGTTATTTCTTTTCCTTCGGCACAGGAAAGCCGACAACTAGTGGGTCGAATATCTCCAAAAATGGCACTCTACCAATGTTGCCAAAAACCAATCATTTATGTGGGATCACATATGTAAGATCACAAACATCTCACCCAGACCTCATAGTTCTGATCTCACATCTATGAGAAGTTTCTGTGCTCACTGAGATATCACAGTTGTTAGCTAAATGTGAGCTAGAACTTGTGAACTCACACTGAGATCACACTGAAACCATTCATGTGGGATCACATATGCAAGATCACAAACATCTCACCCAGACCTCATAGTTCTGATCTCACATCTATGAGAAGTTTCTGTGCTCACTGAGATATCACAGTTGTTAGCTAAATGTGAGCTAGAACTTGTGAACTCACACTGAGATCACACTGAAACCATTCATGTGAGATCACATATGCAAGATCACAAACATCTCACCCAGACCTCATAGTTCTGATCTCACATCTATGAGAAGTTTCTGAGCTCACTGAGATATCACAGCTGTTAGCTAAATGTGAGCTAGAACTTGTGAACTCACACTGAGATCACACTGAAACCATTCATGTGAGATCACATATGCAAGATCACAAAAACCTCACCCAGACCTCACAGTTCTGATATCACATACATGAGAAGTTTCTGAGCTCATAGTGAGATCTACATGAGCTCACTTCCTAGCTGGGCTGCCTACAATATGTGGGTCAGATCTTAAAATGTACAATCCGCCTTCACCAATCCTCTCAAATAACCCACATTTCAGACAAAATTGAGCTTCAAAATGCACTTTGAATTAAGAGAACTGATACTTTAAATCAATGTGATCCCAGATATACCCAGATATACCCGATATTCCTCATTTGTCAGCCTAATTTAGGAGAATTTCCTTAATATGTAGAGCTGCCAATTGTACATTTTCCGAATATGTAACCCATGTGCAACATTTATGTTCAAACAAATCTCAGGCAAATGATCTCATGTTCAGGTTTACTTTTTTTTTTTTTGTTTTTTTTTTGTTTTTGCGACGTTGTTTTATTCCTTACACATACACCGATTTAAGCGAGATACATCTAGGATAAAAATATTTCTTAACACGTATCTTGCCGAAAGGTTTACCCTAAGGGCATTTGGAGAGTTTACCTTTTTAGTTTCTCTATGCATTCTAAGATGTCATCCATTAAACAATATCACCAAGGTTGCTCTCATCTTTAGCTCTCGCATTACCGATAACATGTTTACTTTATATTGTGGTCATAACATTTTCCAATAAACAACGCGAACCCCCCTATCCCCACTACATCCTTCAGTACATTGCACTTCCTTAATTATTAGATGTTAGATTGACCATTATATACATTTGATCAAATAGTATATGGGTCACAGTTTCTAAAAATGTACAATTGGCAGCTCTACAGATTTAGGAAATTTTGCTAAATCATGGTGAAAACACCTGGTACATGTGAGTAGATTTGGTATCGCATTGACTTAAAGTATCTGTTTTGTTTTGTTAAACTGCATTTTGAAGCTCATTTCTGTCGTAAATGTGGGTTGTTTGAGAGAATTGGTGAAGGCGAATTGTACATTTTCTGAAAGTCTGACCCATATTTATGTACGTAGTATCACATAGCTCTTACAGAAGGGGAGGAAGGAAGCACATTTAATTTTATTAAACCAAAGTATACTTTGCTTTTCCTACCCTGGATTAACCTGGATATTAAATGGCGTTCTACATCACATTGTACAATACAATCATATTGCTTGATATTCTCACCGAATGAATGCAGAAAGGCCTCTTCAGACACTTTGAAAATGAGTGTCGTGAGCGATAATAGGGGAAGACAATGCAGACAAAGATTTCTGTAGGTCTACGGAATATAGGTCAGATTTTCAGAAAATGTACAATTGGCAGCTGTAATCATTTAATACATTCTGCAAAATTAGGCTGAAAAATGGTCAATACTAGGTAAATTCGAGTATATTTGGCATTGCATTGATTCTAGCAATCTGTTTGGTTAGGTTGGACTCTATTTTGAACTTTATTGTCGTCTGAAATTAGGGTTAGTTGAAAGGATTGGTGAAGTTGAATTGTACATTTTTTGAAAATCTGACCAATATAAGTGTGGACTTTTATGAAGCCCTCTTGCATCAATAACCAGACGAAAACCAAACTTTTAAAGAATATTAAAAGTAGTACCAAGTATTACCACAATGTTATTAACAATATGAACTGAAAGAAGTATCACAACAGCATACTAGAAAATGATGGTTAAAATGACAATACTGTTCTATACTATTGCACAACACAGATTTCCTTAACAAAATAGTCCACACCATCAATTCTATATTTGGGTCAGATTTTCATAAAATGTACAATTGGCAGCTCTACACATTTAGGAAATTTTGCGAAGTTAGGCTGATAAATGAGGAATATCGGGAATATCTGAGTATATTTGGTATCGCATTGATTTAAAGTATCATTTCTGTGATGTTAAACTGCATTTCAAAGCACATTTTTGTCTTAAATCTGTGTTATTTGAGAGGATTGGTGAAGGTGAATTGTACATTTCATGAAAATCTGACCCATATACACGTCCGCTAAGACAAATATGAACATCAATCGACTACAGTATCTGTCATCCTCACTTATTTACTTATATCCCCGTTATAATTAGCGTAGAAATTAGCAACTTAGTGCAGCTAATACTTGACTACAATACAACCTGACACGTCATTAACTTTTATTATATTATTAAACTTTTATTATATTATTATATATATTGTATTATTATTATATTATTAACTTTTAAAATATGATAATCCTAACCAATCAACCTAACCAAACAGATTGCTAGAATCAATGCAATGCGAAAATATACTCGACATCACCTAGTATTGTCAAAATTGCAGCCTAATTTAGAAGAATTTACTAAATGCGTACAGCTGCCAATTGTACATTTTCTGAAATGTTGACCCATAAAGAGACCAATAGTTGAGCATTTATAACACAATCTAAATGGTAGACGTCCTCACGTAAGATGTTTAATGGTGACAGGACCATTCTTCCCCCCTCCCACGCATCCCCAAGATGGCCCCCAGACATTTCCCCCCAGGGACATGTATTTGATGTACGTTTGGGCGTCTACTGTCACTCATCAATCGCATCTGCTTGTCCCCAAAGAAAAACATCTGCCAATGAAGACCTATCAGGGTCAGATTTTCAGAAAGTGTACAATACAACTTCAACAATCCTCTCAAATAACCCAAATTTCAGACAAAAATAAAGTTCAAAGTGCAGTTTAACTTAACCAAACCGATTGCATGAATCAATGCAATGCCGAATATTCTCGAATTTACCTAGTATTGACCAAATTGCAGCCTAATATTGCAGAATTTACTAAATGTATGCAGCTGCCAAATGTACATTTTCTGAAAATCTGACCCATCAACATCTCGACATGTGTTTGAGATATTGCTGTTTGCCAAGAACAATAGCCATAATTAATCTTTCTTTTGACAAATCTAGCCTGCAGCCATAATTGTCTTGCTTCGTCAATGTAGATTCGTCTTCGTACAATAGAGTGGTTGCAATGATCAAAACATGTTATATGTTTTCATTGCTTCATTAAATAATCTGGACACTAGCTAATAACATAGCTTATAAATGTGGACTTTTATCTGGTTATTTTTGCAAGATTTTGCAATATTAAGTTAATATCAATGAGTTATGTCTTTGGCTTGAACTGTCCTGGGCTGTAGCAGCGACTACAATAATTGATAAACTCCTTTAATTTACTTATTATTCGTATACATTTCCTTTTATCTATTGTAAATGTAGAAGAAAGAAAATCACGACATCACTAGACTGTGTCATATGAAATGCAGATTAATTCCTAACTGTACCGTTAGGAACAAAATTATCTTTAAGATAACAACCCAAGTGTTATGATAAGTTAGTTCAAACGATTAACTGTAATGTTTGAGAAATACTATAATGATATTACTGCCTAAAGTAACCATGACACATTGTACAACACTTCTTAATCAACCAAGTCAATTGTAATTTTACCACAATCTGCTATGTCTAATGCCTGGGGGTCAAAGTAGAGCATCGAAAAATAATTCTTCTGTATGATATGATGTATTAATGAGAGCAACAATTGTTCCATTTATACTATTATTATTTAGGATACAATGGAAAACCTACTATGGAGAATTGTTTGACCTTTTGACGAATGTAACTGTTATTACTTCATGAATAAAAATTCAATTTATAATATATAATTATTAATAAACTCCATTTCGGCCTTCCTGGTGCTCTGCATATCTTAGTCCGTCTCCGGTTTATGCACCGAACAGCAGCCCCACGGTATTAAATTGATCCTTTATTATGAAATAAAGACAGGGTAATGACATTAAAGCAGTTAAATATTAAAAGAATAATTAATCTTCAGGTCTAGCATCTTACCTGGCAAGACACCATCCCAGTGCCAATACAAATCCGAAATACTCCGTTGTGTTCCACCCATTCACCTTTTGTCATCACCAAAAGAAGTATCACTTGGGTCAGATTTTCATAACATGTACAATTCAACTTTGTCTATCTTCTCAAATAACCCAGATATCAGACGAAAATAAAGTTCAAAATACAGCTCAACCTAACCAAACAGATTGCTAGAATCAATGCAATGCCAAATATACTCGAATTTACCTAGCATTGACCAAATTAAAGGCTAATTTTGCAGGGTTTAATACATGTGTACAGCTGTCAATTGTACATTTTCTGAAAATCTGACCCACTTGATCATATCCTGCCTTCAGAGCACATCTTAGAAAAGAGCAATTGTGAAAGCCTTTGTCAAAGGTGATTATGCAAATATTTATAGCCTTAATGTGACTATTGTCTGTTTGGGGTATAAGTAGACGGAGTGGTCAGTGAAACATCATTCTGCCTCCAACAGACATCCACATCCACCTTCATCATGATCAAGCTTGTTCTCATCGCTGCTCTCATAGGCATGGCCCTGGCCGCTCCATGGGGTGGATACAGGTAAAGATAGAGACTTCATTTTGTTCTACTCATGGGTCAGATATTTTGAAAATGTACACTTGGCAGCTCTACATATTTAGTAATATCTGCTAAATTCTGCTATTTTTTTTTTATTATAATTTGAGGTATATCTGAATATATTTGGTATCGCATTGATTTAACATATCAGTTCTGTTATGTTAAACTGCATTTTGAAGCTAATTTCTGTCTTAAATGTGGGTTATTTGAGAGGATTGATGAAGGCGAATTGTACATTTTCTAAAAATCTTACCCTCTTACTCAATCTAAATTAATTTCTATTCTAATATTCTATATTGTATTCTAATGGCTGCCATTTAAACTCGCTTAACTTGCTGGGGAAAAAAAGAAATTGAAATTGAGATCGAGAAGTGATCATAAGACTCTGTGATCAAACAGTTTAAGTTCATATACAATGATTTTTAACCTAATTATCTAGAATTAAAGCTAAAATATATATTTTGTCCGTCTGGCCAATGTTGACTTCACAAACTGATTTGGTACAGTTAGATAGGAAAATATTCATATTAATCCATCAAGGAGGACCTCTTCCCCCACCCAACCCTGGAGGGGACTATGAATTGTGTGATTAATATAAATGAATCCATATTCAATATGCGTGCGAGGTAATTGTGTGATATAGATGTTCAATGTGATCCTTTTGAAGAAAAATGAGTCATACATCACAAAATATGGATTTTGAGATATCACCATATTTGGAAAGATGAGACCAAGCTGATTCCAATGATAGTAAACACTAGGACGCCTATTACGTATTTTTTTATATTCTAAGTTTGATTATTTTATTTTTGAAAACAAAAGTTCTATTTATGCGTGCAAGGTGATAGCAAGAATTGATATACAGAATTATTCATGTACATATAATAATACATATAATAATACATATAATACATAATTATGCTTCATTCCAGCAATGATTATGAAGCCAGCGTTAACAACGCCAATGGTCTCCGTCAAGCTCATGTTAACAATGTGGCACAGCATTACGTTGGTTCTGGTATTGGAACGGCAGACTATGCTGGAGTCCCTGGTACTGGTGTGAGGAAGAACAACTATGGATACCATAACAATGGAGTCCATGGAGCTGGATACACCAACGGTTACCATGGGGCCGGATACACCAACAGTTACCATGGGGCTGGATACAACACCGGTTACCATGGTGCCGGATTAAACAACAGATTCAATGCTGCCGTATACAACACTGGTTTCCCTGGTGCCGGAACACACAGCTACCATTAAACTGAATCGTTGATTTATCAAATAAATAAAAAATAAATCATAATAAATCTTTCTGTCATTGAGATACTATTCTTTAAGATGAAGGCTGTAGAGTGAGGCTTGGTTCTGGTTTGCTTCCAACACCTGATTTCTTAATTGTATTCTGGCTCATTTTTTTAAGAACTGCAATTCCTCCATATATCCTCTACTATCAATAGGCCGACTGAAGAGGTCGGTTGCAAAACTTCTCCGAAATAATTAAGTAGGAACGCATGATAATGTATATTGAGATGGAATGCAACCAGTGATTGTTCTGAAATAGACACACAGGAATACAACTTTACGTATCATTATGAGTAACAAAGCCATGAAGCATTGATATGGGTACTTTTTCATTCCAAATTCATTTCACGCCTTCGTAACAAGCTAAGGTGTGATACTTATATCTAATGGCCCAATGGAGGTTTGAAATCAATTGAGACGGAGGGTCCAATTGCATGACACCCGAAAGGGGTGGAGTGTGATTGAATCAGATGTTAAGATCGATTTGAAACCGAACAGAGGGACATTAGATATTTATTTCATATGTAATCAACAAGAGAAGACAATTTTAATGACATTTTACCTTGGTTTCCATCGAGCTTGTGGACATCAATCTTTAACTGACATGACAGTGGGAACCATCATGGCGGAAGTAATTAATCTCATTGAGCGCCTATACTTTTCACTACCATGGCTTAATTGTGTCATTGGCGCTAGATTTTTCTTTAATATAATGCTTCTACTTTTGACTTTGTCAGAATTAATATAACTCTAACTGGACATTAAAGGTATGTATTTGGTTTTCTATCTTATGGATCTCGATATATCGCTTGAAATTCTTCAGAGGGGTGATTACTTTTTCTCTCCCTGGTTACCAAGTCATGACACTGTTCACAAAAATTGTCAACAAACCGTAACTTCCGTCTTTATTTTGACATTGAACAGACAATAGACATAATAAATATGAAGAATATATTACAAAGTGATTCAGATCACCTATATATTAATTATTAACATGGACAGTTAAGCTTCCTCCACTAATGTTTGCCCCGGCAAACATGCCATACATGGCTTGCTGCTGATGCGAGCTGACGGCCATATTGTTGTTATATATTGATACCGTGTTATAATTGTATGTTATATGTTTTTCAACTATGGGAGTATACCCCCTACTGTATCTACAGCTGGTGGTATACCCCCTCATGTATTACCAGTGCTGCCCCAATCCTGGTACCGGGGAGCACTGGCCTGGCGTGCCTCTACGGGACACGCCCCCTTCAGTATGAATAAATGATCATTAAGAACTGGGACTCTGTTGTGGACAGTCGTCATTTACTTCTCTTCTATTAATTAAATACAATAGTATAACATCTGGTGGAGAACCAAACGGTCCCAATGCATCGGATCTTGGGACAAGCGCACAGGAACTATCCGCGTCAGGAGCAGCCTGGATTCATTGCAGTGGTGTGTGAACATTAGGCATGATACTTGGTAGACAATTTTGCTGGGATTTTCCCATCAGTACCGATGACATGCCATGCTGTTGATTTAGGTTTGGGACCACGTAGGAAGCAACTGACGCCACATTCTTATGCCTGGCAAGTTGGGCCGTGGCGTGTGCAGACACACCGCTATCCAACAGTCTGTTAATCATAGTGTGACGGACAGAATGATTAGTTTTTATACCAGCCACACCAGCCGCACTACACATCCTAGGCATCATAGCTTTTAACATATTAACACATTGGCACATTTGAACCATACATAGTCTCCTGGTCTCCCATTGTTCTTGACAGCGAGGTAGAATGGTGTCTCTGGAGCCAATTTTCGTAATAATAATTTGCACACTGCTATGCCTGCACCAGCCATGCTAAAAAAAATGTGCAAATCTTGCACAGCCACTGCACATCCAAGCCAACTGCAAAGTGCAGCCGGATGCGCAAGGCTGGCTTACACTGGCTGCACTTTTTTCTGAATCCGGATGTAGTCCATGGCTGTGCAAGGGCTGCACATCAGAAGTGCATCCGCACAACCTGGGGTGTCTCTGACCCAAGCTGGGACCACCCCCCTTGAGTACCACACCTTTATATTTGTGCTGTGTTTCAGTAAAATGAGTCGAAGGTCGCAAAATTGATATTTTTCAAAGTGTTTTTCCACAAGACCTTTTTATTGGAGTGTTCTGATTTTTAGAGGCTTCAACCCTTATAGTCATATGAATCCATGTAGCAAATTTCGTGATATTGTATTAAATATATCCTTGAGTTGTAAAGGCCTTTGTATGGAGTATATTTAGTTACTTTACTGGTAGAAACTTTGCAAACTTTTCTTCTTCAAAAATATCAAACTTAGAATATATATAGAAATACTTAATAGGCGTCCTAGTGTTTAGTATCATTGGAATTAGCTTGATCTCATTTTTCCAAAAATGATGATATCTCAAAAATCCATATTTTGCGACTTATGACTCATTTTTCTTCAAACAGATCACATTTAACATCTACATCACACAAATTGCTATATATATACATATAACAACTTTTATTCAGTAATCAAACAGATACAAAATGGGATGTTCCATCTACTGGTAGATTTTCCAGGACAACCGTAAAACTAAAATTGTACAGTAATAAAACATGATACATGAATTTTCATAGGATTTCAAGATATATAATTATATAAATTTGACTAGTTGTACTGTCAAATTAGGACGGTTATTTCGTCCATTAACCATTAATGATTTTGTATTTCGGTTCTCCGATTACATCGACACACTTCTACAGAGTAGAGATATCATATTATTACGAAACTATACTGTTATCGTTTACAATGGTTAGCCTTCCTGAACTGGAAGATTTATGTCACAATCAGTCAGCATAGTGAAGTATTTTGTACATCAACAATTTGTAATAAAAAGTGAGCCTCGTTAGCAGTCCTCGAGGTACAAGATGAAGTTAATAGTTTCAATATGTTTAATATTTTCGCATGCTGGTTTAGCCTCCCTATACTGGGAGATCTATTAATATAGACATACTGTATATTGAATTTTTCTATATCCTTATATGGTATTTACAATAGAGCCACACTGAACTGAGTGACCAAGAAAGTGGTAGTATCCCCTGTACTGGGTAAAAATATTATAAATTTTCATTCGTTTCATATTACAATGATTCCATAAAACAACGACTCGCACATATCAACCACTAAATCCATTAATTCACCCTAAAAACCTGTTCCCTCCCATTGAATTAAGTCGATCTTAAGTATCATAGATCTTACTCGTCTATTTTCATCCCCCCTCCCTTTCCAACCCTTATTCGATAACATGGTTTAATTCCTGATCTGTACCTATGTACTGGTCTACCTCAGAGGGATAAGAACTTTTCAGATAAACTCTAAATTGTTTCCTAGTTTTTATAGATCTCACCTTGTTTCCTAGTTTTTATAGATCTCACCTATACATACAAGACATGCAGAGATACCAATTCATATCAGCTGGCTCTATGCTGTGGCAGTGTTTTAGATTTTCAGTTTGAATCTTAATTTAATAATTTGGAATAATATATGCTGAATACAACAGATTAGTTCATTACTGTTTAATCTTATGATGGAGTGTAAAGAATTGCATTCTTTTACTTCTTCTCTACTTGATACAACACCAAACCTATGGGCAAATGCTCTTAGATTCTTACAGGAGATTACACATGTATATCTATATCATATTCTGCTGCTAGTTGTTATTATCTTAGTTTAAACCTTAAAGTCCTAGATCTTCAAGAAATAGGCATAATCAATATTTGTCACTATGTTAATCCTGGTATATTCAATTCAATTCAATTCAAGTATTCTTTATTAGCTGATCTTGTTGCACATAGGGTATCCATGTCAGGTTCATACAAAAATTGTTTACAACTTTGAATGGGCCTGTTCTTCCAAAGAGTGCCTGTTCTTGATTGCGAACTTGGTTACAACAGAAACTTAGTTTGAGAAATTATAAATAACAGTAACAGGTGATATTATGAAATGGGATATGTGTAAGATAACAGACAATGGTGTGGTCGATACATGATACTATTGGGAGTGATTATAAGACGTCAAGTTTTCTATACAATGTTTAAGCTGGATATTCCAGGCATTAAAAGTAGAGAGATATGGATTCGAGTTAGAACAGTGTAATAATTATGAGTGAGTTAATGGTATCATTTAGTTTTACACTCATAAGGCACATTTCAAAACAATATTTCCATTTCGATTGGGGTAGAGAAGTTGTGCCATAGATCTGAGCATTGGTTTTCTACTGAGAAATTGATATCATGATCAAGATCAGATGGGGTAGAGTTACCGGTTGGTTGACTAAGAGGGATCACAGGCACTAGAGAAAGTTACACTGCCACCCATATTAGTCCTGCAACACAGGCTCATCTAATCCCTGGACGGTATAATTGATATGAAATTCCATAGTAAGAAAGAATGAGATTGTTGTTGTAGCCAATATTCAGTGTAGACAGTTCAATATATACATTTTGCATGTCAAAAATATGCAGATATAGTTCGACACATAGTGAATTGTGAATGACAGGTTGATACGGTATAATATCAGAGATTATTGAATCAGAGTAGATATAAAATTAGATTTAAAAGGGGGAAAGCAGTTTGTCCGTGTAATGTTTAAAGGTCAATTTATCCTCAATACCGTGTGCCTCAGAATCTAGGTCATTCCAGCGCATTTGACATTTATAGGTTAGGGAATTTATTATTTTAGTGGAATGCGGGGGAAGAACTAATAGGTTTCTTCTACCCTTGGCATGGCTTCGGGTCGGAAGGGACCTCGTGTCTAAGTTAGTAGGGTTCTGTGACATGTAGAAGGCTATATCTAGGATATGTTTGTTTCTGCGATATTGCAGGGGCCATATGTTTAAGAGTTTGTGTTCCAGGTCTACATTATCAAATTTAGAATTATTATAGATTATACGAAGAGCTCGGTTTTGTTGGGATTGTAATTTCTGTAGGATTGAATTTGGAGCTGAATCATAGATAAAGTCGCAATAGTCAAAATTCGGTAGGATGGCCATTTTATAGAGGTCATGTTTAGCTTTAGAAGTTAGGGAGTTACGCGCTCGGTATAGTAGTCCTATTTTTGCCGAGACTGTATTCAGGGTATTTTGGGTGTGTTGTCTAAATGTTAAGAGCTCATCTAAAGTAAAACCTAGATATTTGTATTCCTGGACAGACTCTAATTTTTGATTTCCAAGATTAAGGTCGAGGGAGGCGGTAGAGGATTTTCTTTTGGAGGTATGGCTGAGGGCGAATGATATGGATTTGCATTTATTGATATTTAGAGATAATTTGTTGACCATGCACCATGTGTACACTCGGTCCAGGTCATGTTGTAAGTTTTGATGTAAAAGTGTTACATCAGGGTTATGGTAAGATAGTACGGTATCATCCGCATAATGTTGTAAACTAGCGTTTTCTATAACAGAGTGCAAGTCATTAATATAAATAGTAAATAGGATTGGGCCAAGTATTGTGCCCTGGGGTACTCCGTACGTGACAGTACCCTCATCAGAATTCAGACCATTTACACGAACAAACTGTCTTCTGTCCGACAAATAATTTGAGAACCACAGTTTTTCCATCCCTTGGATACCATATGCGGAAAGTTTGTCTAGAAGTATTTTGTGATGAACAGTATCAAAGGCCTTGCTGAAGTCTAGAAAGACTGTTTTATTAAGAGATTTATTGTTTAGATTAGTATATGTTCTTTGTAAAAAATCAGCCTGGGCCTGCTGGATCGAATGATTGGTTCTAAAGCCATATTGTGTGTTGCTAAATAGATTATTGTTTTCAAAAAAATTTGTTATTTGAGTTTGCACCACTTTTTCTAGGACTTTCGCTGGCATGGAAATGCAAGAGATGGGTCTGTAGTTGTTACAGAACATTTGTCCTCCTGCTTTGTGGAGGGGTGTGACTTTTGCCACTTTAAAATCAGATGGTATTTTTCCCAACAGCAAAGAAAGATTGACAATATGAGCGAATTGATGATGAAGGGCAAGTAAACAAGACTTCAGGATACTGGATGATATATTCTCAATACCTGAGTTTTTAGTCGAATCTATGTTTGATATAATTTTCCGAACTTCTGATGGCTCGACCTCAGTAAATCGAAATATAGGTTTGGATGACGGCACCAAAAACTTGTCAAGGTAGGATAGGGGACTTTTAGTATTTTGTGGAATTTTGTTGGCGAGGTTAGGACCAACATTCAGAAAAAATTTATTGAAAGTATTCGGGACTTGAGAGGGATCGATCATCTGGCTATCTTCTTCTAGATTTATTATCTCGGTTTTCTTTGATTTTTCTGGACTAATAATAGGTTTTAAAAACTCCCAGTATTTTCTGGGGTCCTTGTCGAAAAACTCGAGATTTGACTTGATAAAAGCAGCCTTCGCCGATTTACAATCTCGGGTGGCCTGATTCCATAGTTTTTTGGCTTGAATTAGTATTGTCAGATCTTTATTTTTCTTTGCCAGTCTGAAAAGACGATCTCTCTCATTCATTACAGTAATCAGGTTGTCCGTCATCCATTTGGGTTTCGAGCGGACCCTCCTGAATTCCTTGAAAGGGCACATCCTATCCAGGTAGGTTGTTATGGTTTTCAGGAGGGCTGCCCAACAGTATTCAGGATTCGAGTTATTATAAAATTCACTCCAATCCAACTGAAGAAGTATTTCGTTAAGAACCTTCTGGTCCAGGAACTTTGTATTCCTGGCCCAGAATGTCTCTGTGCTGTATCTATTTCTCGATTTCTTACGAGCAACGAAGATCGGAAAATGATCAGATACATTTACATTGATAATACCTGCGGAGGAGATAAACGGGGAGTTGGTATGAAAGTGATCTATTATTGTAGCAGATTTAAGTGTGGACCTTGTGGGTTGTTTGATTTGCTGCGTTAATGAGTAAGTACTTAGAAGGTTTCTGAGGTCAGCAGATATTGCCGATTTGGAAGTTTCTATGGTAGTATAGTCCAGGTTAAAATCTCCCATGAGATATAATTCATGAGAGAGATCAAGTTTGGACAATATTTCTTGTAGAGAGTCTAAGAATACTTTTGCATTACCATTAGGTGGTCTATACAAATTGACAAGGGTGCACTTCTTTGCAATGTTAGTCATGATAAATGTTCCTGGGATATTTTCGTAAAATGAATACTAGAGCCCATCAGGAAAAAAATATTGAAAATGTCCAATAGTATCCATAGATAAATGTGCACCGTAATTAAGGTTGCAACTGATTGATTATCTTTGGATGCTAATGTGCACAAGTGTTTTCTCAAAATCATGGATTTCTTTTTTGAGTACACAAATGTCAGAGTTGTCGTTGAAGTTTTGAGTTGATTACAATTCATTACCCTTGGGAGAATACTCATATTCACCCTTCACCTCACAGAAAACCTTGGATTTCAGGTAGATATCTTCATACTTAGCACCTTTCTTAGTGAATCCAACAATTATATTCTCATTTCCCCACTGAATGACTTTCACCTGTTCACCATCATCTTCTTTCTTGTAGCTTGCATGAATAACAGCAATACATGCTGAAGCACTGCCACATGCTTTTATTTCTGAATCTGATGGAGTATTGTAACACCTGCAAAACAGTCCATCTTCTCTATCTTCCACATAATTCATTATGACCAGCAACCCTGGGGCAAGGTGGCTCTTTTCCCTCACAGTCTTCCGTCCCTCCGTTAAGACATTTATAGACTGGACAGAATTCAATGGTACAAATTTCACTAAATGTGCTGAACCACTGTTGCTGAACCATACATTTTCTTCAATTTCAGTCACTGAATCTATGTTTTTGATGCTGATTTTGACCAAATGTTCTTCTTTCTTGTCATCAAACTCATACCAAGCATCATGAATGCCATCTCCAGTTAAGAATTTGAACTTGCTTTGTTTGTCGTCGGTAACAATGCCATGGGTGCAGGCGTACCCAACAGCACATCTTGAACCATTGCCACAGAGCGGGACCGGCCCGCACAAACCGAGGCCAGTATGGAACCTAGCATTGTACGCCAGGTTCCCCTCTTCCCCTGTAGGTGGTAGTTTGATCTCCATCATGCCATCTGCTCCAGTACCTGCAACCATTTTCTTCTTGGCATCAATATCATTGAAGAAGGCATCATACTGGCCAGAGCGGTTGTCCACTATGTTCAGCAGATTGCCCGCTCCATTCCATCTCTCGTATTTAATGCTGGCCATGGTAGAGTAGTGGTACCTGTTAGGAGAAGTCAAATACAAGAGATGAAATAAAGAACTGCCAAAACTAGTTCCCACTTAAAACTACAGATATGGGGGTAGAAAAGCATGTTCTTTCTGAGTTTAAACATCTTAGCAATATATTTCGAGTAGAAATAGCAATTTTGATCAATTTACGGGAGCGTAAAACCCCTGTGATGTGTATTCGAATGCATCTGAAATTCAGGTGGCAGGATGCTGAGTTGTGTTTTTTATTCATGCCCTAAATACCGATGTTGCTACAGCAGGCAAAAACTGGAAACTACTTCATGAAACAATTGTTGTTATTTAACAGGGGAATAATAATTTGAGTCGTATTTGCCAACTCCCTTTACAGGGTTCAGGCTGTTTCACCTCAACCCCAGCTGGCAGTTACATCAATTTGAGGTTAGTTCAATACAAAATACAGACGTGTTTGTAAAGATTGTGTTTGGGAGTTCATAAACATTTTTACCAGGACTAGATTAGATTAGATTATAATCTACCCCCCCCCCCACCAGCCCCGCTATTTTTATAATAGAAAATGAATGTCACATTCCAGAATTTTTTGATTTTTTGATTTGAAGATCATATCACCTGTTCGTCTTCTGTATCCATAGCTCACACATATGTTTAATTAGAAACATCACGTTAAAGATGTTTCTAATAGAAAAGAACTCGCTTCGAATTTTGTGAGATGTTCGGTTTCCGAAATAGAGCGGGTTGTCCGCCAGTGTTAAGGTGTAAGAAATTAACACTGAGAGATGTGTAGTCTTTGTGAGAAGAACCAGGCAACTGTTTAATATATTCTTAGTAACCGTACAGTCTCCTCCAGGGTTTGCATAAGCAAGTAGGTGGGCGTAACCCTTACGTAATACCCATGGCATAGCATGTATAAGTTGACTGGCACAGTGCTTAAGTAGTTAAGTACAATTAGCGATTATAAGTAATGATATTATATAATAAATAGGTGACAATTGATAATTAATAGAAATATAATGAGGTTACACAATGTTACGTAATGTTACATAACAACGTTGGTCTGACAGTCAGTGACAGTTATGATTAAATCCTGGTAAAAGACAATTAAGACAAATGCTCTCTTCAGATTCAGAAAGTCCATGTAATTTTACGTAAATTACCTCACATTATATATTATACATATTATATCATATGTCAGAACCTATAATGCCTGTATCATTTTTTATTATTATTCAATTCAAGGCCAATATATAATCATAATTAATATACTATTACATAATATCGCATACTTATCAATGTAGCATAAATTATTAAATATTATTATATAAGATTGGATAATAATATAATGGACTGACCCTAAACTATATAATGTCCTCTCCTATTGTTCTTATTATGGAGGCGACCCCCTATGTTCAATTGATTTATTTTTCATATTTTTCTTGTATTTCTTTCACGGGCAAGACATTTAAATAACGTTCAAATGTAAATATACTTTGTCCACCATGAATACCTTAGAGTGTATCATTGGTTAATGGTAATTGATAAACATGAATGGATGAGGGCGCGCATGCGAGGAGACCATGTTGGTCAGATGATATTTTGTATAAATATAATGTCTGGAGAATTGAATAATAAAGTCTAAACAGGACCAAATCTCTGCTATTATTATTCTAAGACTCTAGCGTATACCGCTAGTCAAGACGCCTCGCTAGCTATCGCTGCTATACATGATATATAAATGGGTAAGATTTTGAGAAAATGTACAATTGGCAGCTCTACACATTTAGGAAATTCGGCTTAATTTGGCTGAAAAATAATGAATATCGGGTATATCTGAGTATATTTGGTATCACATTGATTTACAATATCAGTTCTGTTAATTTAAACTGTATTTTGAAGCTCATTTCTGTCTTAAATGTGGGTTATTTCAGAGGGTTCGCGAATTGTACATTTTATGAAAATCTGACCCATATACCTCCGAGCCTTAACCTAGCTTATTAAAATGAGTTGGAGGTTGGAGACTTATTTGCCTAATCTCCCAATTTGACCTCACTTACTACAGCCTTTCTTCAGCATTAAGTTTTAACAGAAATCATACGCTTTCAAGTCGTTGATTGTACATGAAATCACTTAAGTACACACGTTGTTGATTAAATATACATATTCTAATTACAAATAAATACAATGATCGGTGATTACTTACCTGAAGCTACCTATAGTGTTACGTAAGTCAACTAGTGAGCAAGGAGGGTACCGTGTACCTGTTTTGTACCTGCCTGCCAAACGTACCAACCATTCCCATTACATGATGGGTCAGATTTCCAGAAAATGTATGATTGGCAGCTCTACATACTTAGGAACTTCTGCTAAATTAGGCTGGAAAATGATGAATATCGGGTATATCTGAGTATATTTGGTATCACATTGATTTAAAGTATCAGTTCCGTTATGTTAAACAGAACTTTAAAGCTCATTTTTGTCTCAAATGTGGGTTACTTCAGAGAATTGGTGAAGGCGAATTGTACATTTTCCGAAAGTCTGACCCACGTAGTGTGCACAGAGATGGGAGAAGATTCTCTAGTAGACTAGAACCAAGCCCCCTATTTTACTGGGCAAGTTGAGGCCGTAGTGTTACATCATTTCATCTAATAATGGCATAACAGTGAGTAACATTAATATTAACAGTAATATTTAAATATACCTAGTGTTGACCATTTTTCGGTCTAAGTTAGCAGAATTGACTAAATGTGTTGATTTGCCAATATTATATTTTCTAACAATTTGACCCATATAACAGACGTGTATGAAATCAGTGGTGCGAGGAAAGTTGTCTCCTCGATCTCACTATAATAGGTCGACCATACAAGTCTAATTCTGTACATGTATACACATCATGTTAGTATGTCAATCTAAACTAAAGGTTAAGATAAGATAAGATAAGATGTTTTTTATTTGCCTTTTCGATGAGTACAAATGAGTACAACCGAGTACTATATAAATAGACAAAATGGTCGACATACCTATATGAACTACATAGAGTGCATTTCTTCCGGCTGTTACCATAAATTTGAAGAAATAAAAGTAAAGTAAGTTAGGCTAAATGACTTAGAAATATAATATAATAGGAAATAGAACGACAATGTGCTATAGAGCACCACCATAGGGGTATTACACGTTATAACAGAGTGGTATAGTGGTAGTTGGCAAGTATTTTTAAATCGTTCATGTGTACAGTACAGTACGATACGATTAGCAAGGTTAGCAAGCATTCAGCATACATGGTAAGGATTGGCTCTCTTACTAACACCTCCAGGAATAAGGATGTGTGAAAATAATATTAAATTAAATAAAATAACAAGTCTATAGATAGTCTATAATATTAAATCTCTGTCGGATGTATTTTGGCCGAGGTAACGGCCGCGAGAACTCGCTATTATCTAGAGGTCTGTTTACCTATTCTATCTATATCTCATGCATTTTTATTATTATTATTTCATATGTACCCCTATGTACTCGCAGAGTCGGAATGAAGTAGTTTCTTATCTTATATTGTGTTATTGTATCTAAATGTGATGTGTTTCAGGAAAATGAGTCATCAGTCGCAAAATTGATATTTTTCAAATTGTTTTTTTTTCACAAGATCTCATTATTAGAATGTTCTAATTTTTGGCGGGTTGATCACTTATAGCTATATCAATTGATGTATAAAATTTCAGCACAATCTATGTAATATATCCTTTCGTTTTGAAGGCCCTCATATGGACTACATTTAGTTACCTTACTGTTTATTGACCCCCAGAAATATTGGAAACTTTTTTCAAAAACGAAATTATCAAACTTAAAATCTAGAAATATTTATTAGATTATTCGACTGTTTACTATCATTGGAATCGGCTTGATCTCATCTTTTCAAATATGGTGATATCTCAAAATTCCTCTTTTTGCGACTTATGACTTATTTTCCTGAAACACATCTCAAATATCCACAAGAAAAAAAAGGTAGCAAATCAAACTCTAGACACAAACACAGAGACGAGAAGACATGATGTAACCTAGATGTGCTCTGTCTCAGAAAAAGGGCCGTTATTTGTTGATGTATTGAATAAAGTTTTGTTTTAAAAAAAACCATATTCATTTCAGTACCCAATTAGCAAGTATTCTTAATTGAAATTTTATCAGTAATGCAGTAGTCCTTGCTAGCGTCCTCTATATCAACTGTATCAACAAAAAATTGAACATTTTGAGATTTTGTATCCACAGTTGTACTATCATTTGTATGTTAAATGCCCAGAACAAAAAATAGAAAATGTGAAGTGTATGTATGAAGGTAATTATATATTATTATTTAAAATATGATGAAAATCCTATAAGATCTGGGTTATTTTCCACCTTGGTATTAGATAGAATATAGTTATTGAGGCTACCACCAGATGAACGTACTTGCACAGATTATAGAAACGTGCTTGATCTGTGCTATTTAACTGATATTAATTATTAACATTTAAATAAAATGTCTAGAGTATCAACTATACACTCTTGTAACTCGTAAAATATAATTACTGAGACTACCACCAGGTGGAGGCACGTGTTTAGCCTCTAGAGCTATGTATTTTCTGAAAATCTGACCCATGTATGACCTGAGTATAGATAACTGGATATTGGTTATCGATATTGCTAACTAAATGTTTAGAGTATTAACAAATTATCCTACATGTAGCCGTTCAAATAATGTTTTCATTTGCAATGAGAAATATCACGTTAATTTGAAACTTGACCAATAAAATTTGTTAAAAAAAAACAATAATCCCAATGCAAGTGCCAGCCGCAGTCCAGTACAAGCCCTTAGAAACCTGTGTCTGTGGCTCTTCAACCAATTATTAAGATTTAAAAAATGAGTATCGTTAACATTCCAAATAATTTCTTGATAATATTACGTAAGGTTGATTTAATTGGAAGCCCCCTTTCACCGAAGCGGAGGTCTAAATTATTTTTGGAATATATAGACCTAAAATAACCTTAAATGAAACCAAAATTACTTTTAACCTTGTTTATGATGAATACATCGATTGTACCCATTCAAAAATATTGCACACATCCTTGCCAGCTCTACAGTGTCACCCTTGCCACTGCCAATATCATAACCATTTCTTAATGGTTATTTGGCGGTAACTTTTTTTCTAGTTGGAATATTTTCACAAACTAAGAAGCGTTATGACCCTTATATCAAGGGCTATCAGATACAAACTAATTTAAAACATTATATTGACAATTCTTTATTTATTCCTAATTTAAATCCTCATATATGTTAAAAGATGTAGCTTTCCCCTGTGTCCTTACCATTAGAATTCATGTCACAATATCTGCCAAGATGCCCTGACCACAATTCTCATAATTAACGTTCCCAATTCCCTCTATATTAGCAGCAATATATCTAGTTTATGTACGAGAAACAATAAATCAATGAAAGCAGTTACTAAAAACCATGAATTTTTAGCCCTGGATGACCAAATGAGGCAATTTTGGTGGAATTGCTCACATCCCTTGTCTATGAAAAATGTAACTATAATATAATGGCAACAATAAATGTTTAGCACATAGTAAGCTTTTAACTATATGTGATGTGTTTCAGGAAAATGAGTCATAAGTCGCAAAATTGATATATTTCAAAGTGTTTTTTCACAAGATCACATTATTGGAACGTTCTAATATTTGGAGGGTTTATCATGTATAGTTATATCAATCGTTGTATCAAATTTCAGGACAATCTATGTAATATATCCTATCGTTTTAAAGGTCCTTATATGGACTACATTTAGATACTTCACTGTTTATTGACCCCCGGAAATTTTAGAAACTTTTTTTTTTCACAAACGAAAGCATCAAACTTAAAATCTAGAAATACTGATTAGATTATTAGACTGTTTACTATCATTGGAATTGGCTTGATCTCATCTTTTCAAATATAATGATATCTCAAAATGTATTTTTTGCGACTTATGACTCATTTTCCCGGAACACATCACATATATACTATATAATAATATACTACCTTTCTTGTGACGACCAAACCTAACTAAAGTTGCTTAATGTATGTTCTTGCTTCTTAAATACTCGCCTTGTGTAGTGATCCGGGTATTTTTGATATTATCTTGTGTGTAGTGTTCTTCCAACACAATCCAGGTTTGAACTTAGCAAAGAACAACCAGAACACAAGCTTAACTTCATTCTTGGTTTATTCACACAACCCTCCGCCGGCCTCTTGCCTGAAACAAGGCTCAGAGGGCTCCTAGGTAGTTTAGCTTCCTAAGAGTTCATGGTGTTTAATGGAAACATACAGCATACATACACAATGATATGATGAAATAGTACATGTTGAGGGATGAAGCATAAATCACAGACACTTATACACATATTGACACATTATGGTAAATAGTATTGAACTCCATACCTAAGTCTTGAGAGGTAATAGTTACATTGATCATGTAGATTAATGAGATATAAAAGCAATGGCTTTAGTAGTACTACAAACAGTAGTGACCTCTGTTGTTATTCAGTGGAACTAATCAACAGTACCAAATATAAGATACAATGACCCCTAAAGTATTGAATATCACTACATTGTGTATTATTATATCGAGTATGTCATTTATTTTATTTAAGGTATACATTGGGAGATCGGCATACCTGACCAGCACTACTTTAGAAGAAGACATATACAATACTATTATTATTTTTTTTTATACTGCTATGACAATATCATTCAGTAATTCCCGTTGCTCATGTGTAAAAGGGGATTTGCATATCCGCCATTTTGAATCTTGATTCGCATTGAATTATGGGACTAATGGTACAGTGTAAAATCTATAGAAAACAGTATCTTCATCATGTAATATTTATGAATGTTCTAATGTCAATATCCATGTATTATACATGTTTCCATATATAAGTCCCCATCTTTCCCATAATGCGCTTGGTTTTCATTGATCATTTATACAAGCTATGATATTGGTGAAAACAGTCTTTCAATTTTCGATAAAATGATCCCAAATATTTGTTTGTCAGATTTTAACAGAATCCACTCCAGCGTACTGCAGTAGACATCAAAGTGGCACATGGAACTCCCCTATTGTTCAATCTATTATTACGAAGACTTGCAACAGCAATAGGAACGCACCTCAAAACCAAGGTAATCTTCTTGTATACATATTGTCTCCTTCTCATATGTATCATATCTAACAACATGCCCTATTTCAAATACCATTCCCTCTTCTCTCTTTCCTCCTCTACTGACAGCTTCTTCAGCTGCTGCTAATCCAGCACCCTCTCCATTGTAAATCGTCACTATTCCTGCAAACTGTCCAAAACAGGGCGTTGTTACGAAATTAATCCTGTAATGCTGCATTATATTGGCTGCTTCTGTCTCATTGATCTCATACCAACCCGTTCTACTTTGGTCGGGAAGCTTCTCTATGTACTCTATCTCAGTGAGTGACAAGTTCTGGCACTTATGAGCAACTGGACTAAGGCGGTCATTCATAGCAGCCACAATCTGTTGAGCTGCTCGCTGAATAACGCTAGAGCTGGTGTTGACAATAGTGTCAACTTCACAAGGGCAGAAGTGGAGAGGTATTCCTGCAGACCTACAGTTACGGATGGAAGGGATATTGTGGAAAAGACTCAGGGATTTGGCTGAATCCATTGGTGGATAATAAGGTTCCAGCATATGCAGCAGTGTCGCATGAACATCTAAAGGAGTTATTAGTCTTTGCGAGTTCACGCGGAGTCCCGAAAAGTACTCTGGTGCCTGGCGGAGAAACTTTGAGGGAGGCAGTATGAATAATGCCGGTAGTCGACTGTCCTTTCTGCCTATACTTGATGTACCAGTGCCTCTAACACGAGAGCCATAGTCACCAAGTAGGAAAATGAAGGTCTCCTTAAAATAGCCTTGGTTTTGTAAGGTAAGGAAGAACTTCTCCAGGATGGGATCAAACATTCTGAGCTGCTCCTTGGCCCCAAGGGACAATCCAGAGAGGAATGACACACTGAGAAAACCTCCACTTTTGTGATGCTGTACGAAAGACATGAGATGCTGCAGTGCGCTGTGTGTTTCAAATATAGATGCTTCCCTTTGTGAAGCTTTCTGTTTCATTGTGACAAGGTACCTAGTGGCTATAGAGAACGGTCTGAAATATGAATCAGCAGGGGGGGTAAGAAACCCTGGTCCTCCATGATTAAACTCGTTTTCCTCTGCTGCATCCTCTATAAACTGGGTAGCATATCGTTTTTTGGAGAACTTGTCAAAGATGGTGGCCAGATATGTGTCAAAAGGTACTTCCTTCTTTTGCGGACCAATGTCTTCCTCCTGCAGTCTAGTCAATATTGGGAGCATGTTAAGTAATGTATTCTCTCCCATTTTTGTGTAGCCTTGCATGTCTAGTGCCTTCAGTCCCTTCAATAATTTGACACTTTGGGGCATATACCTCAAGGCAGTCGCGCGCGATAGGGAATCAATTCCAATCAAAATAACATTGTGTTCACTTTTTGATAGTTTTTTCCCAGCCCCAATCTTGGCTATGTAGGCAATGTGGGGACACCTGTATGTCACATTTTCATTGGCGTCATAGCATGTTATCATAAGATATGGCTTGGTCATATTCAGAGCAAAGGAAATGCTCTTGAAGTCAAATTCGATCTCTTCACTGAAATCGAGCTCCTTGTCATTGAGTCTGTGGAAGTATTGGTACACACACTTAATAGTATCAACGTAGGACTCCTTCAAGACTGTTTGGTTCATTCTTATCAGGTTATCTTGTTGTATAGATAATGTAAAGGCAGAAAGGGGCAGTCTTGTTGGAAACTCCTTCGGTGAGACATCTTCTGGGAATAGAGAAGGGTCCCAAGGATCTAACTGTGGAATTATGCAAGAAGGCATATCAACTGCATACTCTTTGGTTCCTTTTTCAGAACTCATTGACTGACTTTTTGGGTCCGTCTCAGCTGTAATTGTGAGCTCTTGTGTTTTGTTCCAGTGTCTGGTGATAGCCAAGTCATCAGGAGGATGCTCTGAATTCTTAGTCTGGGGGCCCCAGATATGTTCAAAACACTTGTAGATCTGGGTTTCAATGGTGAAGACACAGACAATTAGCCCAGCAAATAACAGGAACCTTTTGAGGAAAAGCCTTTTTATCTGGAGATGAAATGAAAGAAAGAATTAAATGATTTAAGAGCAAATGACTATTGTAATTATTGTTCATGCATCAATACTGTATTAACAACCATGTCTTGGCTTGAAATGAAGTATGCTTTACTTGCCTTTAGATGTTTCTTTTTTGTTAGTTGTTAGTCAATATAGGGTATATTTAGTTACTTTACTCAACGTAAACGTTTTGCAAACTTTCTTTTTCAAAACCTAAAATATCAAACTTAAAATATTGAAATATAGGAGTCTTAATGTTGACTATTTTTGGAATAGGCTTGATTTCCTCTTTTCAAATATGATCGTATCTCAATATCCATTTTTTGCGACTTGTGACTCATTTTCCTGTACCACATCACAAATCTCCTCAAAATTATTATTTCACCAATGGCACAGTATACTTACCAGGATGTATTATCCATGCGTATTATGATGAAATTCATGACAATAAGAATAGCAACAAAATCTTAATAATTCGGAATTGTTCCTCAGTATCACTAAAACCCAGAAGAACGCTCCCGGGACTCCTAATGTAAAATGATATATGGGTGAAATGGCCAGAAAATGTACAATTTGTCTTCACCAATCCTCTCAAATAACACAAATTTAAGACAGTAATGATGTTCAAATTTCAGTTTAACACAACCAACCAGATTGTTGGAATCAAGGCAATATCAAATATACTCAGATATATCTAGTTTTGACCATCTTTTAGTGTAATTTAGCTGAACTTACACAAGGCAATATCAAATATACTCAGATATATCTAGTTTTGACCATCTTTTAGTCTAATTTAGCTGAACTTACTAAATATGTAGATCTGCCAATTGTACATTTTGTGAAAATCTTACCCATATCTTCCTACCTCGTTAAATGTATGTTAAATAGTTATTACAAACACATCTGGAAATATCTAAATGAACATAACGTTCCATGTACGAGCTAAGCTAGAGATATGTTGTACAATTTATTCCCACGGGATTGAACTCACGTGTATAAAGAAAAGAAGGTATATTACAGAAAAGGCTGTCCTAATGTTTACCATCATTACAATCAGTTTGATCTCATTTGTTTTCAAATATGATATGTCATGGAAAGGAAAATGCGTCATAAGTCGCAAAATTGATATTTTTCAAAGTGATATATTTCCAAAATCTTAGTGTAGGAATGTCCTCATTTTTGGTATGACTAACGTTGGATGAAGTATAAATACATGTACCAAATTGCAAGACAGTGTACCAAATATTGTCGTGCATTTATAGGGTCATCCCATAGAGTATATTTAGCTACTTTGATAGTAATTGTCCACTCAAAAATATTGAAAACCTTTTTTTCAGAAATAAAAATATCAAACTTAAAATATAGAAATACTTATTAGATGCCCTTAATGTTTATATTCATTGGAATCCCGTTGGTCTAATCTTTACAAAAATGATAATATCACAAAATTCAATTTTTGCGATTTATGACTCATTATCCTGAAACACATCACATATGTGATGTGTTCCGATATAATACGTCACAAGTCGCAGAATTGATATTGTTCAGAGTGTTTTGTTCATGAGATGTGTCTGTGGGAATGGTTTCATTTATGAGTTGCCTTAAGCTTGTCGTACCATGAATAGTCACCAAATTTCTAGACAGCGTATTAAATATATCAATGCATTTCTAAGGTCAGAAAACCAAGACATATTTCAAACTTTTTTTTCAAAGTGAAAATATCAAACTTCAAATGTAGAAACACCTATTAAACGGCCTAATGTTTACTATCATTGGAATCAGCTTGATCTCATATTTTCAAATATACAAGTTGTATCTCAAAATATCTTTTTGCGATTCATGACTTATTTTTCTATAACTCATCACCTATCTAAAAATCCATTGTTTGCGACATGTGATTCTTTTTACTGTATACAACACCTCCCTCCTACTATGACAAATTAACCCAAGGAGAGGAGAGGGGCCCAGCCAATAAGGGGGTAGGAGGGGGAAGCGAGGCCAGCCAGGCCAGGATATAAGCAGACATTTTCTGGGCATTAAAGGTCGATTATTCTACCAACCACGTCTTGACTTCTTGACTAGAACCCTACAACCTCACAAATTTATCTAGACAACGATTAACACAAGTTCTCACCGTCAACATTATGTCAGAAGAGACAACCTCTTGCGATTCCTTGCGAGATTGATGTGATTTCCTTGAGCCTTGGGTAAGTTTTAGGTGATAGATACCTTCTCCCTCTTCAGCACTGACTGTCCATTCTGTTGAACCAGAACATAAACAATAACCACAAGGCGATGTCCTTCCAGAGAAATCTGGGTCGGGTCGCTGAGAGTAGTGCAGACCTGAGTTTAACACAATTTTCAAAAGTTTGACAAGTAACAGATGTTAGAAGGGAATAATATCGGTGTATATCATTTAGGGCCAGGCTGGAAATGATGAATCGACGTTGAATTAAAAGTTGTTGATTTTGATTTTTATTGATTACACAAGCTTTTGGGCTATAGAATAGATGCCCTTCTTTAGGTGTGAAGTAACAGATGTGTATAGCCTTTGCACTCGGGGATTTGCATGTCTCACTGCGTCAGACCGTAAGAAAGTGTACAATTGGCAGCTGTGCACATTTGCTAATTTCTGCTAAATTTGGTTGCAATTTGGTCAATACTAGGTAAATCCGAGTATATTCGGCATTGTATTGAATCTAGAAATCTAGTTTGATTAGTTTTAACTGGGTTTTGGTCGTTATTTTCGTCTGGAATTAGGGTTATTAATAATGATTGGTATCTAAGTCAATTGTACATTTTCTGGCGACTTCACCCATTGACATTAGAACATTGATAAATAGTCCATGTTGAACATGGTATGTGTTCTATACATATGTTAGCCTGTACCCTTAGTCCCATAATTCCATGCGAATCATGATTCAAAATGGCGACTATGCAACTCCCCTAATAACATCTATAGAAAACATTCCATTTTCAACATGGGCTATTTACCAGTGTACTAATGTCAACATTTATGAGTTAAACATGTACATGTTTCCATAATATAAGCCTTCATCGTTCCCAACATGCATTTGGTTTTCATAACTCATTCATACAAACTCTGATATTGCTGAAAACATTCTTGCAATTTTCGATAATAATGTTGCCAAATATTTGTATGTCAGATTTCAACAGAATCCATCGCAAGATGCACTGCAGTAGACATGCGCAGTCGCGCATACAAATCCCCTATGCTGTACCATTTCTCCCACAGTTCCATGCGAATGTAGATACAAAATGGCGGCTCTGCAAACCCCCTATTGTAGACATGTTGACTCCCCATACCAGCTGGTGCCGTCATGGTATAAGGTGCATTGTTGGTAGAGACTGGTCGACTTAGTCATTCACATTAAGCCAACAATTGACTGCATTGTCCGCCGTACATCGCAGATGCATGGAGTTGACACAGAATAGAGTAATGCATTTATATGTAATTAATCTAAATACATTTGTCATGTTTGTATTACAACATATGTGTACACATGTGCGAAATGAAAGTTATTGATGTTATTATTCCAGGAAAAAGAGTTTCAATTCTCGAAATATTGACAGACACCACCGTATTTCAAAAGATGGGTTCAGGGGGATTCTAATAATGTTAACTTTTAGCACATCTAATCAGTACTTTTATATCTTTGGATGTGCGAGAAATTAGTTACCGGTATTTCTGGATGAACAGTCACTAGTAAAGTAATTAAACTAAAAACTGTTGTTTGAATACATTCCAAAAATAATATAAGTATTTAATTTATGGCCGTTGGCATAGATTTTAATCAAGATTAAGTCAACGCATAACTCAGGTATTTATTATATGAATCATGTATATAGGGAGATGTATATTCTTTAACTATTTGTATATATTTGTTTCTATTTATATTAACAAGTGTCATATAAGTATTTTAGTTATACCACTATAAGCTGAAAGCGTGAGGTATTTATTATTCGTATAAGTAGAGGTAGTGCACCTGACATAGGTAACCCGCGATTTTAGGGTATTTTACCCATAACAAAATTAATGTCAAAAACAAAAAATGAAAGATCATATTATAAAGACGGCCGGAATCATAAGACAACATGAATGAACGCAAACAATACAAATAGTTGCTGGTGTCGCTGTTCTTTTATTTTCCCTGTTGCTTCTTGGAAAATATTCATCAAGTAATTCCGTGGGTTCAATGCAGCCCCTTACACAGAGAAAAAAGAATTTCTACAACTTCGCAGTGTCTACGCCAGTGTCTTTTTCAATTTTGGCGCGCCTTCCCGGTCAGCAGTCATGTGATCCAAGCAGTCATGTGATCGTTTCTACGTCGTAGAGTTCCAAGCACTGGTGCCACGCCCACTTTAAACAATCATTCCCCAATGGGAATAATACTTCACTTACATACTGGACTGTGCCTCCAATAATCAGCACCTACTTAATTTCCCAGCCAAAACACAAAGTAGTCGATGGTTGAAAGACCAATAAAACTACTGTATATAGAATCCAGTTAGGGGACTGGTATCAATTGATAGGAAATAATGTGAATATATTAGCAACAGGTCAGTATTCCACCACCGACCACCACCACAGTATATAAGCACCTACCACCATCGAGACGTGAAATGATTAGTTATACCAACTCACGCCAGCTGCCGCCATAGTCAGGATAGCCTATTTAGATCAAATTTACCATCACGGGCTCCCTACTCTCATGCGCGTCCTGTGTTGTATATATTTCTTTTGGTTTTTAAAAGTTTGTATTCAATCTATCAACAAAAATCACTTCTCTCATGGTGTCGATAATATGACATATACATCGTACCCTCTTCTTCTCTTCAAGTGCGATGTTCTGGAGTACAAATTGATCAGATCATCTACAAAGTAAAGTTTTATCGGTAAGTTACCTAAGGGAAGAAGGGCTGCCTGTTGAAATAATCCAACCGAAAAAAACATAGAGAGACACGTCGAAGGGAGGAGGGGGGGGGGGGGCGGGGGGTCATATTCTCAAAACAAAAACTATTCGGCACCCGATACGGCAACGGACTTTTCTCGCCAGATCGGTGAACAACAAATTTATGTATACGGCTCTGTTTGCTTGGGATGAATAAAATGATCAACCTGGCGCGTTAATATCAGGTTTTTAACAAGGATTAATTAACTAAGCAGACTCCTCAGGCTTGTTTTCAGGCTTGTCTCCTTTTGATTTGAGTGAGGTTACCTGGGTATTGTTTTTAAAAAAATCATTTTTTAAAGGGAGGTTATTGTGAAGGTTGTCTACGACCAACTTGCGGCAGTTAGTTTGCTGAGATGATGGAATGTCTGGGGAACCTCCCGGGGGTAACCCCGTGCTTTGGTGGGCGGATGAGAAATAGTTGAGGGAAGGCATGGCAGCTTAATTCTCAAAACCTACTAAAGTGTGTGTGCGTTATTTACCTTTTATTGGTGAGGGGAGGCGCGGGAGGGGGACGGAACAAGTGGCCAGGGACTATTCATTTTCTAACCCATGCATGGGGGGAGGGGAGGTGAATTTTTAGGGGGTCACCTTTTTGTGCATACTCTGAAGAGCGGGCCATTTTTGTGTGCAGACTCTAAAAGTGTGCGGGGGTGAGGGCATTTTTTTTGCACAGTACAATTATGGGATCATAAACATTTTGCACAAGACTTTAAGGTGGGGGGTCATACTATTGTGCACATTAATTTGTTTGCAAATTATCCATTCCCCCCCCCCCCCACCCTGTGTTAGTAATGAACCGTCCATTAGTAGGAGGTTGGGGTGTAGGTGGAGCAGTAAAAGGGGATAAGCTCCAAACAATGCATGCACGGGTCAGATTTTTAGAAAACAACCCATATTTAAGACAAAAAATGAGCTTCAACAAGCAGTTTGGCACAAGAGAACTGATACCTTAAATCAATGCGACACCAACATATATTCAGATATACCCGGTATTCTTCATTATTCAGCCTAATTTAGGGGAATTTCCTAAATGTGTACTGCTGCTAATTGTACATTTTCTGAAAGTCTGACCCACAGATGACATAGAACTATGCTATACACAGTTTTTTGCAAGAATTCTCAAAACGGAATTTGACCTTGACATTTTACCTTCGGACATAACCTTTGGCAGTCATGTTAAATATGTTATTCCACTTCCACTTCCAAAGTTTACGTTCCATCAGCTTTATGCAATTATAGTTGATATTGAGAGTGAAAGGTTATTATTTATTAAATTCCATATTGTTTAAAACGTCGATAATTATTTTTTTTCAATGGTTACCGATTTAATCAAATGACATTGTATGACCAAAAAGGCAATGTACACCCCCCAGAATTTGGAAGATGTGTAGAAATGTAGATTGTGCATTTTCTGAAAATCTGACCCTCATGTATTAATTCAATTGTTAAGGCCTTGAGTAATCCTGGTTCACATGTAATAGACATCTTAATATTAATGTGCAATTTTCATTCTTACATTCTTACATTTAAAGGAACTGTGATGAAGATGAGGCGACAAATGAAAACAATCACTTCTGGTGGTTATGCATATTTATTTATTGTTTCTTTCTAACTGATGTAATTTAAACATCTCTGCATTAATAGAGAATATGTCAATACCTAAATCTAGTGCTAGATATTATCAGCCATTGCTTTTTATTCTATTTCCTGGTATAACTAGTATGTACGATGATATTGAATAGATAATGTAATTCTACCTCGGTAAGCCCTCTCTAGTATTGTATGATATATGTATGCTAATCTATGTAAAAACCTTTTCCTGTGGTGGCTTTACTCAATATCGCTCAATGGCCACTGTTTTCTCTTTGCTGATTCGACTTTAAACTCTAGTATAATAGTCTAAACATACATAATAGCAGCAGTATATTCATGAAAATATGAGTAACTCTTGTATAAACATAGTAAGACAGCAGCAGTATATTAGTATATCAAGTCCTAGAAGTTGTTATACCACCAAGTGGACAGACAGATCCTCAGGGCATGTCTACATAGTTATCATTGTATATTAGGTAGCATACATGTACGTGGAGGAATGTCCACCCGTGAGAGACACATTATGTGGTACAGCTGGGAGGTCAGAGCTGTGATCAGTTGTAGAGCTTGAATATAGAAACTCTTGTCATCCACAGGACAGTTAGGAAAGACGTGTTTTAGACTTTACTCCATTTAACATTAACATTAAATATTATTTAGGCATATACTATCTACCCGTTAGAATATATCAAAGTCACCATATATGAGTACATTTCATGAGATTTATTTGGGTGGCAATAGCTGCAAATGCAGCTGGAACTTATTCTCATATCAAACCTATTCTATTTATATGTGATATATTCTTCACAAGTTAAATGTGATATGTTACAGTAAAATGAGTCACAAGTCGCAAAAAATGGACTTTTTTGAAAAGATGATAACAAACGGATTCCAATGAGAGTAAACAGTAGGACATTTAGTAAATATTTCCAAATTTTATATTTGATAATCTTTCAATTTTGAAAAAAATCTTTGCAATATTTCTGTGTAGGCATTTGCTAGTAAATATACTCTATGACATAACCATCGATGTGGATGGATATAATTAGTACACTATCTTGGAATTTGGTACATATTTTCATGCTATGATAAGCGTTAAGCACTCTAAGAATGAAAGCATTCCCACAAACACAGCTTGTGAATAAAACACTCTGAGAAATTGCAGTTTTGTGACTTGTGATGCATTTTCATGAAAAACATCATTATGGTGAAGAACCCAGAATCTCCAAATGCAGTGATGTAGCCAGTTGCAGGATTGTTTCTTTCTTATTTTCCTTTATGGCACTGCACCATATGGATCTTCATAATAGGTCGCCAAAATGTGATGATGAGTGGAGGATTTATCGTCTTCTTGGGTTCCACCAGCGAATGAAGTCACACTTGATGCTCCTCCACCACCTACCCCATCCATAGCCGTGATAACACTCCTCCTTCTCCTTGGTATTCCAGTCTTTAGTGGCCATACTGCACTCATACTGTGGACAGAACATGCAGAATCATGAAGGTATACTATAGTAAGTCATTTATCTCCTGTGATGCACAAGTAATGGACTCAGAAATAAGGTCGAAAAATACGTATTGTACTGTGTATAATAAAGAGATTGAGAACGCTTCAAAGGAAATCAACGAGGAAGTAGGGAGGAAGAAAATCAGAAAATCCAAGAAACATAACACAATAACAAACACAAAATATTGTAAAATAGCAATAGAACTACAAGTTTTCTAAATCACCCATGTATAAAGTGATAGATATTGATTATCTTGAATATTATCCTTAATATCGGTACCGTAATCCTTGATTATAGATGATGATTGATGATCAATTAGCACCTATATGCTAATTGATAACACAAATAACAAGGAGCTATGTTCCACATGTGTAGTCCCGTTGTGGACTCATGGGGTACTGTTTATTTAACAATGGACACTGTCCCAACAATGCCTCCCTAATTTGCATAGGCAGCTGTGCCCTGCTACCGTGCCCACTGTCCACTAGGTGGCCACCAGGGGGACCAACGCATTACGTAACATTACATAACAAAAGGTAGGCTACTGTTCTTCATGTCTGACCAAGGGGGACCATTCGTCATCTAATACATGCCTTGTAAGCCCAGAAGCAACTCGGCCTACAGCCTCTTTGCTTCTGGACATCTGGGCCCTCATGGTAAATTTAAAATTGTACCTTGCGACCTTGAATCCACTTAGAGATTGATTGTACTACACATTGTGTATTATTACACAAGTTTACAAAGGCAATTACTCATCCATGCTAATTACCCGCAGCTTGATTGTTCAACGCAATGCCAAATGTACTCAAATTTACCTAGTATTGCAAATTTCAAATTTGTATAAAGCCTCAGGATAGGCTAACCTCTACTAAGGATAATATTAGTTGGTTATCTAGATGTATAACCAAGTATAAATAAGCAAATTGCAGCCCAATTTAGCAGAAATTACTAAATGTCTGCCAATTGTAAATGTTGCCCCCCCCCCCCCCAATGCAATCGAGGGTCAAATTTTCAGAAAATGTACAATTCGTCTTCACCAGTCCTATCAAATAAAGCAAATTTAAGACCAAAATCACTTTTGAAATGCAGTTTAACCTAACCAAACAGATTGCTAGAATCAATGCAATGCCAAATATACCCAAATTTACCTAGTATTAACGAACTTTCAGTCTAATTTAGCAGGATTGACCAAAAGTGTAGATCTGCCAATTGTACATTTTTTGAAAATCTGAACACTTTGTGAGTGAGAGTTGCAATGGCTGAGTGACTTACCTCTAGAGGCTGGCACACCTTGCCTGGGCCGGTGGTACTTTCTGTACAGTTGTAGTTTTCTTCACAATCGGCCACGGTCTCACACTGCAACAAGATAATTGAGTGAGTGAGTGAGATTGGTTGCTTTACGCCCTTATCAACACATTTACGATGGTTATATCAAGGGTGGGAGAGCTGAGAGGGAGTGAGTGAGTGAGATTGGTTGCTTTACGCCCTTATCAATACATTTAAGATGGTTATATCAAGGGCGGGAGAGCTGAGAGGGAGTGAGTGAGTGAGATTGGTTGCTTTACGCCCTTATCAATACATTTAAGATGTTCATATATCAAGGGCGGGAGATCTGAGAGGGAGTGAGTGAGTGACATTGGTTGCTTTACGCCCTTATCAACACATTTACTATGGTTATATCAAGGGCGGGAAAGCTGAGAGGGAGTGGGTGAGTGAGTGAGATTGGTTGCTTTACGCCCTTATCAACACATTTAATATGGTTATATCAAGGGCGGGAGAGCTGAGAGGGAGGCAGTTTACGATCTTACCAAGGGAAAAAAAAACAGAAAAGAAGGGAGATAGAGACAGAGAAAAGAGACAGAACGGCACTTTAGGGCTAATTGAATTCAGATAAAATATACAAAATAAGGGAGGCCAGTTGAAGTGATTTCATTCGATTCCACCAGTTTGATGCTTTTAAACATTTTCCTTCCTCTAATATCTAATTAAATTAGTATGCTTGTAGGAAAATAAGAAGAATATAAAGTAAGTCCTAAGGCTGTGATCCTAAGATCTAGAATAATGTTCATTGTTGCTTAGGCTTAGAGGTGAGTGTTCGGTCCATATGGCTATTGGTGATTGGAGGAATATATAATTAGATAAGGTTTCACATGCTACCGTAGTTATTGCAATAAATTCCTGGGTAATGATATCTTATAGATTATGCACTTGTTACTTAATTGAAATAATAAATATAATACAAATTATTAAGGATAATTATTGGTCATAAAGTGGTTACCCTTCGTTACATCATTATTGTGTAACATGATGTAACACATATACAGAATATTTCTCCCGAATAGAACATTTATATTTTGTGAATTATAGCAAAATAAAACTACTTGTTCTCACAGTTTCCCAACGTTTTCAGGAATTCACTGTTGGTGTGCAAGAGTGATATAAAATATGATTATAGTTTTACAAAATGTAATGAATTAATCATAGATTTATGTAATTTGATAATATATATTTTCTTCCCTAAAGAGAGACATCACACTGGGCTGATTGTATGAAATGAACTGAGTCTAAAAATGATGTATGCAGCTCTAAATCTGAATAAAAATGAATTAAAAAAAGAACTGAGAAAAGAATTCTTTAAAACAAAAAAGACAACAGAAACACAAGTCATACCTTCTGTAGACATAGCTTGAGAGTAGCCGGTTCAGACGCACATGTATGGTCAGCACACATGGTGTCATTAGGGCAGGTGAGTTGGCAGGTCCCGGTATCGTTACCCCTCAGGAAACACACACAGGGTGTAGGGTGGTTCTCCTTCGTCCACACCTCATCCTTGGTGGTGGGCCTTCGGCTGATTCTTTGTGGCTCAGGTTTATTTGCTTTATGAATATTCGCGCTCTTACCCTTGGACTGTAAAGGATAAGATATGATTTGATTTGTTTATTTTCTTATTACCTTATTGTATAATTGATCGAATTGGTGATAGTTAATTCATTTGTACAAGGATTAGATAGATCAATGATAGTTGATGGGTAGTAGACCAAGTGCAACACAACAGAGATTCCGAGATGCAATTAGTAAAGTTATCTTTCGGAATTAGACAGGCTTTAGTCCATACAGTTAGGTCTAGCTAGACGAACAGCCCCCTTACCGCTATTCCGCTAGGAATAGCTCCGCTATGTTTCTCAAATCACGTGACCGGGGCACTGACCGAAGGGAGAAACGACGTATATACAGAAACTGCCCCTCATCGACCTGTTTTCATGCTTTATTTTTTTCCGGAACTTTCTAACCGATCCCAGATGCTAGATCGAGTCAAGGAGAGCAAGGTTCAAATGGAAAAATGTTTCATTCAATGAATAATTAAAAAGTTATCGCTAACCGCATATTCGAAGTGAGGGCTGTTTAAAATGGCCGCCATAACAAAATAGATGGAAGAGGCCCACTACGACTCTAAGCCAATCATATCATCCGATTCGGTCACGTGACCATGTGCGCAATGACGTCATATATAGCGGCAGGTCGGGGAAGCCCTCCGATCTGAAAAACAAACCTGACATCCGGGATTATCATTTATTCCATTAAAAAGGTAACGAAATATAGATTCTTCTGCAAAACTCTTAGTGTCTGCTGGTCGTTGGGTTGGTTGAACCCATACGACCTCGAGCAGACAAACGAGAACGAGAACGGGAATCGGGAGCTATGCGTGAGCCAAGCAGCTAGAAATAGTTTAGTAATCGGGATTCCCGGGCGGTTTGGGAGGGCCGTTTTCACGACAATGCTTCATTTGTATATATAAAAACAATATTAGGCGTTCAGAAATATAACCAAACTATTAGAACAATCCAATTCAAGGCGGTACACTTTTCTGGACTCAGCAGTGGGTGGAAGACCATGGTTATTTTGACTGAATTGTCCCCCGGGGGCTCATATCTCAATATGAATGTCTTCAATTGATTATTGTAACGTCATCGTATATATTGTGCATGTTTGATTATATTCTCGGCTGTCGTTTTACCGAGAATTTGCTGTATACAAATACAAAATAAAAAAAAAGAGTTCTGACTCAGGGATGTATGTATCTGCAGTACTTTGTTATTTCGAGATATAACTTATAGATACGGAAGTGAATCACGTTCTTCTCTGACTCTATAGTAACCAAGGACAGAGAGTCACCTGCTTATGGAAAGACAAGTTTAAAGTTTATTAAATAAAATCCGTTTTAAGAAAATGAGTCATAATTAGCAAAATATGGATTTTGAGATATCATCATATTTGAATAGATGACATTAAGGTGATTCCAATGATAGTAAACACTAGGGCGCCTATTAAGTATTTATATATTCTAAGTTTGATATTTTTTTTTTGAAAAAAATGTTTGCAATGCTTCTATATGGGTAATTACCAGTAAAGTAACTAAAAATACTCCATTATGAAGGCCTTCAGAACGCAAGGATATATTTGATACAATGTCCCGAAATTTGTTACATGAATTCATATGACTATAAGTGCTAAACCCTATAAAACTCAGATCATTCCGATAAAGAGATCATGTAAAAAAAACACTTTGAAAAATATCGATTTTGCGACTTGTGACTCATTTTACTGGAACCATCACAAATGTGATGAAGCTATGCTGAGGTATGATGAGGTATAAGCGGGGAGAGAGGAAGAGAGAGAGAGAGAGTAGAGAGACAGTGAGCGAGGGTGAGAGAGAGGGAGAGAGCTCTGCACACACATTATATGTCTAGTGTAATGCCAATTTCTCAATATTCAATATAGATCATCATACTGTGTACTCATTGTTCGACATTTCACTGAAGAAAAATGAAATGAAACAAATCAAATATATTTGAATTCATGTATTCATACAACTGGGTGCGTGACACATCATATATAATACATGATTCCAAAATGTTACAAACTTTAGCCTTACAAACTTTAGCATTATACAGGTATCTGTGAACCGATATTACCTATAGTGGGGCAGATAAGTGCATTTTTCATGTCTAATCGTTGAAATGATGGTACAAGCAACAAAATTGGCATAGATGTTCCTGAGGACCCACTTTTTAAAAAAAGCCCGTTAGCCATCAAAGATTTTTAAATGGCGGCGATTTTTTCCAAAATGGCGGCCATCTGGAATACTTGTTTTGCCACAACATCTGTCAGGATAGTTTGATTTGAATAATCATGGTGTCAAATTATGCTTTATACTATGCCATACTATCCTAACGGCATTTTTTAAAAAGTGGGTCCTAAGGAACATTTGTGCCACTTTTGTTGCTTGTACCATCATTTGAGTGTTCCACTTATCTGCCCCACTATAGTGAGGTTCAGGATACAAAAGCAAGGATGCAATTCAAGCATTACCTTCGAACGACCTATCTCATTGAATTTGACGTTTTTCTGGCAGATGAGTAAAGAACAGATTTTAATTCATAAAAAAATTGAACTTGACTAGAATTGAGAGATATGTATCTGAAAAATTGAAACATTATATTGATAATAAATATAAGCTACTGAGGAAGTTCTAGTATGAAATACACAGCTGTTAAGTGGCGAAAGGTTTATCTAATAAATCTTTCCAGGCTTGGATAAAAAAAACAGCCTGCAAATAAAGCTTACAAGTCCTTAAACAAAAACCGATATGAAGGTAACATTACCCAATGGACACACGCACTGCGATATGTTACACGAAAACAGCGCTTTTGCACCCGGACCGCGAGATTCGCTCTCTCAGCGCTGTCACACCTTGCCTTGCTACCCGCTCAGGACATGTGCGGCCGCTATATTTAGCGTCGCTCTGCGATATAACATGCAAACTACGGTGAAACATGTTGCGCACCAGAACAGCGCTATTCTACTGCGACAAGCGCGCATCAGAATAGCACCGGTAGACTATAGTCACATGTACAAGTATATAATAGCCTATGATTAAAATGCCCGCTGAAGTTATTGGGTTGCATGGTATTTGAAGAGTTTTATAGAACTTATAAATGCTGTTTCCATTCATACTTTATCAAAATTAATTGGTGATCAAATAGGCTACATTAATTTTTAACTTACATTAGGCCTACAGTAGGTGTAATAATATGCTTGAACTTCAGGAGAAGGTACAGCTAGCACATATTATTGAGCTGATATTATCCTATTCCATCAAACTCATTCAAAGCTGTTGGGAGTGTCCATTCTAGCCAATCCTGTATGGTTGGTTGTAGAGAAAAGAATAGCTGGTAGACCTGTGAATGTTCACGTATGGGACTTCCAAATGGTTTGGGCTTAGGCCTACATTAATTACCTTCCTCAGGTTTAAAAAAAAATTAATAGGTCTATATCGAATGGGCTACCCAGATCAGAGGGGATTAATTATCAATCTTCTTATGAATGTGTTTGCTGTAGCCTACATCATGTGGTGGTAGTCATAAGAAAAATACAGGATGCTGCCTTTATCCTATTGTATGTAGGCCTATCCATAGGAGGTACATGTGATTTCGGCAATAGGTGGGAGATTATGTTGGTACCCCAGGGCGGATTTATGTGATTTTGACATTGAGCTGTCATTAGGTGAGACATTTTGATTTGGAAACAGGAGGACAGGAGGAAGTGCCAAAGGGTAAAAGACAAGAGATCTCCTGCCAAAACGGCTCTGTATGGAAAAGATAATTTTTTTCAAATTATAGGCCTATGATAAATCTTTCTGTAGCCTAATATTAATTTCTAAAGCAAATATCAACAAAATATGACAGCCATTTTGAGGTGGTTCAGGGACATGACGTCAAGCTGATTCAAATGATGGTATTGAGGACATCTAAGAAGTGATTCTATAGGCCTATTTTATGTTTGATATTTTTATGTTTGAAAAAATATGTGCAATATTTTTCGGTGAGCAATTAGCCTAGGCCTACCAGCAAAGTAACTAAATTTAGGCCTATATATAGGATGACCTTAGAAACGCAAGGATAGGCCTATATTTTACACATTTTCTGGTAATTTTCCTATTGATCCAGCTTAGGCATTTTCATCTCTCATTTAAATATGAAACGTTTAGGCCTAGGCCTACAGTACATTTCGATGCGTTCAGAGATCATTGTGTGTGTTAAAAAAACATATGTAGCCAATTTTCATACCGAATCAAAACATTGAATAAAAATGTAATGTTAGACTGCGTCACATGGCCTCCCCATACCAAAAGAAAAGATAGGGACCTTCAATACAAAGACAAAGTCAAATGTTAAGAGTGACACCGGTTGAACTCCCCAAGTAAATTACGTCGTCAACAATTTGACCGTCTTTCGAAAGGCAGCATAGCACTATGACGGTAATTATACTGCAGTGCCACCTAGCGTATCAATACTGCATTGTTCTAGAACGTGGACATGTTATTCCAGCGGACAGCGCTCCCCGCAGCGCTCTCATTAGGCATGATCAACTGAGATTCATTTAGAATTTCTCACCTAACTATTTCTTGATATACGGGGAATCAACGCCAGCTAAGCAGCCCTAGTTGCTCAGCTGATAAATGGACATGTACCAATTGTACAGGAACTAACAATTACATCATGTGACCTGACCTCCATCAGCTGGTGTTCAAGTACGTTGGCTACGCTAGGCTAGGCCTAAACTAGGTAAGATTCTTCCCGTGTAAAATCACATTGATTATTACCTCTACATATCAAATTATACATAGTTATTGTACCCGTAATACACTACAGATGCATTACAGTATTTTCATAGGTGATATGCTTAAGACGTATATGCTGCATTTGAAGAAAATTACCGGCATTTTGTCAAAATCAAAATCAAAATGGCCGCCAACTGACCAATCGGCGATTTTTACCTCTGAACCAACCTGCTTTGATATGAATTTAGAGTGCAAAACAGAGCTATATCTATAGGGTGGATAGGAGCTATTTCTGTATGCCCAATGAATGATGTAGGCCTATGTTTTGTTTTGATTAGGAGGTCGCTGGGGAAGCATAGACTAACAAAACAAAGTGGGGGAAATGGACGATATGAAAATAGGCCTACGGCTACGGCTACGATTATGTCTACGAGTACATGGTCATGAACATGGACTAGACCTGCTTGGCTCCGAGGACACCATGTCATGTAAGTCTAAGGTAATGCTTCTATTCCTTCAATAAGGTAACCTGTGTTATGTGTCAAAAGAACTGTTACATTACAAGTACATTATTGTATGTAAGTGCCAGCCTGCAATTGAATTGTATAGTATGTTATTTTATTCTGAAAAACATGTGTGGCAGACAGTATAATGATATTGATATATAACTATCTGCTCGAAATAATATAGAGGTTAGTCTAAATCAAATTATTGTGTGTTTAAAATTATTGTGTGACAGACAGCTCGAGATAGTATAGGGGTTAAACTTAAATCAAATTATTCAAACGAAATCGAGCTGTGAAACCATCTATTTTCAGATTTATATAAGTTAGAATTTAGCCTGGCTTAGAGTTTATTCAGAGGTGCGAAGTAGAGGGTGGTGGAAATGGATTTTGATATATCATTTTGGGTATAACTTCAATACTCTATGATCAAAAACAGGAGTAGAGCAAATGTATTTCTTGATGTAGAATTGCTCTGGAGAGTGGAAAGATATTTCTCGGTGGACAATTACCACTAAAGTAACTATGTCGCACACTGATATAGGATATACATTTACGTACAATTTATCAACTATATTCCAATAATTCAAGCCATTATCAGGGATTGTAGTAAGGGCTTTGTACTCGTAAATAACGAGTATATTTTGCTGTGGACGAGTCGAGTACCATTGCTGGTCCACTCGTCCACATATACGAGTACCAACAGGGCAAATTAAAAGATTAAATTCTCAAATTAAATTCTCACATAAGGTTTCATTAAAAATAAAATCGAAAAGAGGCATTAAATGACTTCCATCTCATTTCACTTTCTTCCCTTCTTTCCCTCTCACTCTCTCCCTCCCTATCCCTTCCCCCCCTGCCGCCTTCCCCGTTTGCCCACTCCTACACCTCTCAACTCCCCCTCTTTCTTTCTCTCTCATATCTCTTTCCCACTCTCTCTATTTTCTCTCTCCTTACTCCCTCCTCTTTCTCTGTGACCCCTCCTCCTGATGCACACTTACATGATTACATTTGATTCAATATTTTATTCAATGATCGATCTGCTAACATGCATTCTACAATAAATGATTATCAATTATGTTTCAAACATTTTCGAAAACTTTTCTAACAAACCTCTCCCTCTCCCCCTTAATACCCTGCCCCTCCCCTTGAGGTATTCAGTACTGGCAGGGAGGTAAAATGGAAAGGGGGCAGTACTCAAATTTACGGACCAGTGGATGTTTACTATAGTATATTGATAATAAGTCCTATTTTTTCCTTGGTTTTGATTTAAAGTTTGAAATCTACAGACATAATACATAATATCCAATTTAACGACAGATAAGTTAATACCCCTTGAGGACACTCCTCATCTCTACACCCTGTAATACTACCCGGGACAACCATTTTTTTAGTCTGGGCAACTGGCCCAAACCAAACTGATTTATTTCCATTATATCTCGATCCTATTGATATAGCCACTCTTTTCTTCCATCAGTGCTATTTTCGAACATCTTTGCACAATATTTAAAATAAATTCAAGGCCTGGAAAATGGGCATTTTGGTCGAAGAGCCTGGGAGAGTATTATGGGCCTGGAATCCTGTAAACAATTTCGAAAGTTCTGTTTCATACTGTACACTTTTCCCTGACGCTCCACTTTCACTGAGTGACTTCCCAAGTATTAAATTGTACCGATTTCAGAGCTAACTTTGACTCCCGTTTTCAGCATTTTGCATGAAAAAAAAAGTTCGTTTTCATGCATTTTAATGGTAGACAACGCATTATTTAATTATTGCATTTTTGTTCTCAAGAATACGGACCAGTGCACCCACAGTGGTACGCACCCTGACTGGTGATACAATGTAATTGTATACTTACAAATATCCTATACAGTTTTAAGTTATTTAAAAAATACCAGTCAAGTTATACATACAATCAAACAAATGTTCTTTGTTTAGTCGTTGCTCCTTTTCTTGTCTCCTATATGTTACATTTATGGAACTCGATCATCTATTACGCATTAAGATAAAGACTCTTATTTTGTTTTTACTCCTACAATTGTATATGTAGACAAGTGCTGACTGGATGTGGACGAGTACCTCCATCAGTCCACTCGTCCACAATGCTAGTACTGACCCAAGGCTTACTACGACCCCTGAATTATAATTTCCCATATAAACAAAATCCCTCCAGTCCAATTCAAAGTCTCATATGTACATGGGCATGGGAAAGACATTATTTCACCCCTCTTGGGAGTTGCCTATACCTTCAACATTGTATCTCCCGCTCAGTGGGAGCGGGTGATAACATGAAAATTACCACGCCCCCAACTGATACAACAAATTGTTTTGATTTTGCGGAACTCATATTATCGCCCACTCGATCGTTTTACCGATTTTCTCTGGAAATACTACAGCTAGGAACTTAAAATGAAAAGTTCAATCGAATAATCATATATATTTCATTCATTAAAACCATGTAGTATGATGTACGGGGTGAAATAAATATGGAATCAACCACGGGTTGCGGAGGGAGACCTCGGGGCTACGCTACGCCCCTCTGTCTCCCCCCGCAACCTCGATGGATAAAAAATCAACTCACCAAACCCTAGCTAGCTTCCATCTATTTATCGTCCTACCCCACAAGAACCACAACTGGGGACCAGCAGGTTGTAGTTAATACAGTTAAAGGTTTTCTCATATCATCAATGATGTTTTGAAATCAATGGGAATCAAACTGACAAATCAAAGATTTCTGCTGAAAATCTAACCACAAGAATCTTGCTGTAATTATAGCTTGCCCAATTCTGATATTCTACTTTGGGTTTCAGGTAGAGATACTGGCACAAGTTGCTGGTACCAACAAAAGGCAGACACAACAAACAACATGAACAAGCTCATGGATTGTCACCCAGGAAGTTATTCAACCTCAGTGGGACCAAAGGGAAGGTGTCTTTCAAGACCTGAGAGCTCTATGTTGCAGTCTTCAGTAAGTTGTTACTATAATAAATATTTATCCTATACTGGTTTCAGAATTAACCAGCTTTCGAAATTACAGCTTGCCCTGACGACTTGGGAAGTAAAAATCGCTGCAGGCAAGGTGTTTTGGACATGAGCTGGCCAACAACAGCAAGCTAGTATTTCAGCAAAATTCTGGGGGTTATATTATGACCAGAAATCTTCAACATCTGTTATTCAAATGTGGAGAATTTCTCTTTAATTTTTGGTCACATTGATGGATCGATCTAGTAAATATTCATATGTCAGTTAGACATTATATTCAGGGGGTAAGTTTTTACCCAGAAATACAGAATTCCCTACGTTTGCAAATGAAGTTACCAACGTAATGTAATATATGATGTAAGATGTAATGTAAGTAATATACAACCTAATATAAGTGACAAGTTCCATAATTATTAAATTAATATCATAATAATTGCTACAATAATATTCTGCCATGAAACTACAGATACAAAACTGGTGGTACACTTCAGATCAGAATGTGGTCTTATACCAGAAATGTGTAATGATAAGTGAAGAAAGTGTTCAATTTGAGTTAAAGTTGTCCTGTTTTGTCCTATTACAGAGGCAGTCAAGACCACAAGACCAATGCAAAAGTGCAATATGAATTCAGTTATCCACACGACCATCTGCAGCAACCTGCAGGCAGCCAGATCAAAGGCAAACTACTAGAAAAAGTGTAACAAGGCTCCCCGAATCGGAGACAGGGCACAATCTATCTCCTTTAAATGTGATTATTGACAAGGAATGTGACTTGTATATTGTCAGAGTGCAATTGTCTGTAGAATCTAACGATGTGTGAGCCTCATTTTTACGGGAATCTTTAACCCAGTATTTATTAAGATACATAAACCTATTTAGGAATGTGATAGATAATTGATTGAGATACAAGTACATGCACCTATCGGCACAATTTTCTGTTTTCGTTTAGATTAGACATTTTTAAGGCAGTAACATCACTCCAGGGTAACTTTCAAATGTAATTTACACTTCTATCAATTCAAAATTGCTTTAACATTGAACATAATGGCTAAATTGCCTGAGAATTTCAAGACGGCCGCTTCGGCGGACATTGTCAATTCAGATTTTTGTTGCGCCAAGTAACTCTAAAACCTCACTGATTTTCAAAATTCTTTTAATGATTATGTTGTCCAGGATCATGAATTTGAAAAGATTTTTGAAAAATTCCAATATTTAGTTGTTTAGGGAGGTCATAGCAATTTCCTATAGTAATCATAAACTAATCTTTCTACGACGGAAATTGTCATTTCTGGTTTTTGTCACTCCGAATAACTCCAAAACTTCAACGATTTTCAAATTTCTTTCACTGATTATGTTATCTAGGAAATGCCTCCCATCATATAGATGAAAAGAATTTCGAAGAATTCCAATATTTATTTGTTTTAGGGATGTCATAGCAATTTCCTATAGTAATCATAATTTAATCTTTCTATGGCGGAAATTGTCAATTCTGGTTTTCGTCTTGCCAAATAAGTCCAAAACCTCAACAGTTTTCATAATTGTTTCACTGTTTATGTTATCTAGGAACATCATATGTACGAAAGATTTTCGAAAAAATTCTGATATTTAGTTGTTTTAGTGACCCTATAGCAATTTCCTATAGTTTCCATATGGCGGTCGAAAATTAAGATTTTCTTCTGATTTTTTACAGAAAATTCATTTTAGTTTAGTTTTTTAAGAGATATAGGCGATTTTAAAAGTGCATTTTGATTTTGAAAGTTTTCTCTATGGAAATCTATGGGCGTCAGATTTAGGATTTATCAGCAATTCAACATATGGTACTTCAATTCTAACTTTGTCTGTGTAATCATATATGATAGATATAGCAATATCTGAAATATTGAGTGTCAGCTTTGCGTTTTTTATTCAAAGATTCAAAATTAACCCAGAATACGAAAAGTTAGACAATATGATTGCATCACTTGTTCATTTCACTGGAGACCATCAGACTCAGCCTAATACCAATAATGCCAACAATTCTTCAACATTGCGTAACAGATTTGATTTGATCTATTGGACAAGTGTGTTTCGTCCTAAGCTGTTATGAATCTCAGGTAGTGTTACCCATGATATAATTGTATTTTTATTTCTTGAAAATATAGATTTCTTCTACCAACGAATGGGTTATTTTAGATGCTTAGCTTTATTAATGTGTAATAAGGTTAGAGTAATTCTCAAGGTTTAAGTGTTTATATGACTCAAAGACAGAAATATATTGTGTATTGCTGTTCACTCAGGTTAGACAATGGTTCCCTTGGACATGGCCAACGCCATTTAAAATTATATGTTGGCTATTGACCTCATTCTAACGGTAATTTGTAACAGTTATTTAACATGACATACATGTATATTGTACAAGCTTTAAAAATTATGTTATCCATAGGTTAACCTCATTTTTCTGTTCAGTCATAGATGGACAATATTGCATTATATTTTTGTCTAATCATGTATGTGGACAGGTAAACTTTGCCAGGCCAGTGAATGCTAATTATTAGATATTAAGCTGCCGAAATTCAGGGAATTAGTCCAGGGATGCAAGTTGTCCATCAGTTGACGGATTTCCTTTAATCTCCTCATTACCAAAATGTGTAATTAATTTCGTCAAATTATCTATAAAAACCTTTAAAAAGGTTGGTCGTCAATGTACTGACTGAATAGCAAGTACATCTACCCCTGAGTAGACCCAAACCTTGCATTGGAATATACGGGAGAGCTATGTACCATTAGCATACGGCAGGGCGGTTTTCTCGTTATTTTCTCATTAAAACGGCGCGGATAAATCCGGTGGTGCACAGCCCCATGTGGGAACTGGAGGAATTTTTATTAGCCATGCACCACAGTTTTTTTTGTGCATGGCCATTTCTATAGATACCAGCATCCTTCTTGGAGACCCATTTGGCAAAATCTCATGACATGTGTGTATTGCTCATGTGAATACACATTCTAAGGGATTGCTAATTTTAGTTAAAAACATTTGAATTAGTATGCTAAATGTTACTATCATTGGCGCTGACATGTTTGATTGAAATTTTAGCACAAATTTGGGTTAATTCAGGGCGTTTTTGTAGGAAAATATACAAATTCTTTAAAGCAATGTTGTACGACTTTCATGAGATTTGACTGGGGAAATCAGGCCACACATGCCCATCTCATCTTGCCAAGCCCTCTACCCCATTGGCTTTATGGCCTTTTACGACCCTCCTGGTGTTGGATATCTCCACCAGTCAGTTTTAATTTTTGGCTAAATCTTTAACAAAACCAATCAAAATGGTTCTAGATGCATGGTGCTTAAACTCACGAACATTTTCATGCTTTTTCCATAATTGTAGCTCATATATAAGATTATTTATATACATGTTTTGAATAATACAAATGGTCATTGTGCCTACCCAGAAGTCTCTCCCTCTCCACACCCTTTATGATCTTTTATGACCCTCATGTGTTCCCTCTCAGTTCCCCCCTTCCTATCTGGTAATCTGATGAGCTGTTGTTGAGCCCTTCCACTCTATCATTATTTTTTTTTTTAAATTCTAGGAATACTCTAGGAATTCCTGTGTAAATGGGTTGTGTCAAACTTAACAAGAATTTGGGTCTTTGGTTGGTAATTCTACGTCCATTATTGGGTATTTGGGGGTAAAAACTAGAATCTAATGTTCTAAAATCTAATCACATCTATCTATCTATCTATCTATCTATCTATCTATCTCTCTCTCTCTCTCTCTCTCTCTCTCCTCCTGAATGTGCTGATGTTCAGTTACAAATTAATAAGAGCTGAATGTCTAATGGAATTTACATTCAAACAGTGCTATAGTTTGATGGAATAATGAGATAAGATGAGGTGATATTTAAAAGATGGTAACGTATTAAACACACATGGAGTAGAGTGATATACTGAGTATATAGAGTATCTAAATATCTAAATCTAAATATGATAAACTAAATATGATAATCCTTACATACATGGGATTTCAAACTCAAATTGTATATCAGGTATTTGTCAAATGAGAATCAAGAGATGTATAAGAGTTATAAGCTTAAATGAATAGGTCTGCTGTATGCTAAGGTCACTTTGTATCCTTGTGAAAGTGGAAATGAAATTCCAAAACAAAAATCGGAAATGCAGGTGTTACCTCCTGGGTGGAAATGAGATTGTCTCCCAGGAGTGGTGGTCAACCCTAATGACTCACAGGAGGGGTGGTCAACCTTGATTGCTCAATTTGTATTTTATTGCCTTGATAGTGAAACCGCCCTTTGTATGCTAAAAGCCTTAGATGCCGCCGAATAGGCCGAGAACAAAGACAACACAGTAATCATAAAACCACTCCTACGTCGTGGTTTTATTCACTGTGGTGCATTGATCTCGGCCTATTCGGCTGCATCTAAGTCTTAAGTGGCCGCCTGCGTCATTCCCTTGTCAGCCAAGGTTCTGCTAGCAACTCGGTGGAGTGATAGCATCGGGAGTTTAGCTGAATTCCGCTAGTGGAGGGCAGCTTGTACGGCGCTACTAGGGTGCTCACCCTACACTGCTACCGGGAGCAGGGGCTTGCAGCCCGGCAGACGGTAGTGAGTTAAGTGTGGTTGGCAGCAGCAGCTCAGTGCCTGCCTATCATAACCAAACTTCATTTCGAATACATGTATATATATGTCTATATGCATAATACTTTCATCTCAGAACCCTTTCTGTCAATTACAGCTGGGTATCGAAGCATTATGTACTAGAAAAATCAGCAATATATAATGAATTCTATTTTTGAGGTGTTTTCAATTGCACTTCGTGCAAATGAGTACTTTTCATGAAAATCGGTCATATTATTGGTTTTAGATGAATTCTCATTTATTCCAGTTGTAATGAGCTTTGTTGTGTATAACTTGAGTCATATAGTGACAGTGTCAGTTAATAAAAGCTGTATGATGCAGTAGACTTTTGCTATCAACGACTGGAATATTTTTAGTTTCATGACGTTTGTATGTATACTTATCATATATTGTACAAGGTTACAGGGTTTTGCTCAATGTTATCGAGTTTATATTATTATATTTATTACCCAAGGTTGTGTGCCATTATTGTTCATGATTCTTAACAAGTCGTCCAAAGCTGGTGCTGATCATCCAAATAAATTGCAAATGGAAATGTTATATCATTTATGTGACTGTACTTTGAAATGAATAATAAATAGGTAAACTGTATATATTGTAGCCATTGTCTTGTCTTCTCTTGCTTCAATTTCGCCGATAATAATGCATCTTTTTTTTCATACAGCATGGTACAGTACAGTACATTAATTGCAATATAATAAACGAACCATAATTAAAGCAATTATTTTCCGTTTTCACCCCGCCGCCCCCCACTGAAATTATGAACCATAGTACACCATCCCCGTCCCCCCTGAATCCTTGAACACCACGCTACCACCGCGAAATAACCTGCAATAACGACCGCGCATAACGCACAGGACTTCACCGCGCAATGCGCGGTAGCATTTCGCGCTCCATTGAGTAACATCTGACGCTGTTCTGATGCGTGAAAATCGCGGCCGATTTTCGCGCAATTTATTAAAGAAAAAAATGCAATAGTGTTCACTGGGTATGTAATGATCTAATAGAAGAAGACTAACGAACGTCTGATCTTCATGAGAAGAACGAAGCAACTGTTTAATGGTAAAGTAAGATACAGGCTCCTCCAGGAGATTACATGAATAGTAATGAGTGGGCGGAGCCCTTACGTAATATCCATGGCCTAGCATGTATAAGTAGACTTGCACAGTCCTAGCTAGTTAAATATAATTAGCGATTTAAAGTAATGTGATAATAGGTGATAATTAATAATAATATAAATATAATGAGGTTACACAATGTTACGTAATGTTACATAACAATTAACATCGATTTCCTTAGTATACCATATTTTTCTGATTATTGCATGTACTGTATTGTAACTGGTGTTCCCCTAGGTATAAGTATTTTGGGAATGGGATTGGCTCAATATTGGATGAAAATACTTTAGAATTGAAATGAAATAAGGATAGACACTTATCGAACCAACGATGAAAGAACAATGAACTCTACTATCTTCGATAGTACAAACGTAATCTGAAGAGGACAAGGAAGGACAATAAACTAATTAAGTAAAGGTGTGAGCAATTTGGATGAGCCAGGAAACGGGGTATGGGATTTCAATTTTAACATACTGTTTATACCACGACCGGGTGTTGTACACGCTGCGAATGAGTGAATATGTGCTACTCATATATTGTTTAATCGATTCAACACGTGAAAATATGACTTTTTTAAGCCTCATTGTAAGAAGGCTCCCTATTGGTTGACGTTACACTCGCTCAGGACGTCACGCCCATTCGTGACGTCATACACAGTCCATGCCATCGTTCATTAGCCAATCAGCTATATGCTTGTCTAGTGCTTTGGCATCAAAAAACAATATGGCGGGTCATTGGAGAGAGGCGAGGTAAAAAAATAGTTTGTTTATTCATTTTTAATTTTCTGTGATTAATTGCTATTAATGGTAGAGTATAGCTTGAGAAGCATTGTTGTCTTAATTACCTTGCGACCAGGCCTATGTTGATACTACGGATTGCATTGTCTTAATATTAAATTAATATGATATGATAATTTAAAGTGTAATACCGAATTGTATATGTGTAAGAGCACGACACAAATTATAGAGATTCTTTGTTCATTGTTTTTAAATATGTTTTTAGACAAAGGTTTGATTTTGAAAATGAAGTACTATTGACTATTGTGAATTTGGTCACAGAATGGATCCATCAAGTCGAAGTTTGTATTATGTATTGAAATGATTAATATCTTATATAATTTGTCTTTCTGTGTGTTATTGAATAATTTAGTGCCTTGCGCAATCGGGCAACTTCTGAGAATATCAACGACAACGCTTGTCGCTGAAATGTATTTCTGTTGTCCTGAATAAACATAATTTAAAATCAAATCATTTCACAATGTGAGATCGTGGTATAAAAATCGTGTATACAGTAAGTCAGAAACCAACTTCATTACATCCTATCATAATATATTAGATAATGATCCGGACAACATAACAAGTGCGAATCACTTTCATGTTCTGATAAAGGTAAAATAACTTGTAATGAACTAATTGGGTTGCACCAGGTAGACCTGCTAAGCCAGAGGCAGCCATCCCAATTCTGGCGGATGTAATTGTAAATTGAACATGATCAGAATAAAAATACAATATATATGGCATTTAAATATTGCGTCATTCAATTCACTTAAATTAAACAAATTGTTATTGCTGATGTTATTACAATGGTGGATCACCTCTAACACAAACAATGATGGCAGTTCTTCCTGGGATTGTCGTCTTATAGAATTAAGAGTCGAGTTGTAACTACTGATGGACTAGTTAAGAAAGACTATCTATAGAGTCAGAGGAGATAGTGATTATCATTACTGTATGTCTTTACAGTTAGTCTGTCACTTCAGACGACAGTTAACCATAAGTTAAGTTTTCGAATGGCGTTACAACATCCACCCGTTTATATTCAACCGTCATTTTATGGAAGATTGGCTGTATAAACATTCTAAATTAAAAAATTATATTTAGTTATAGATATAGATTTTAAATGTATATCTGGGTCAGATTATCAGGAAATGTACAATTCACCTACGCCAAACCTCTCAAATAACCCAAATTTCGGACAAAAATCCAGTTCAAAATCCAGTTCAATCTAAACAAACTGATTGCTAGAACCAATGCAATGCCAAATATACTCGAATTTACCTAGTATTGACCAAATTGCAGCCTAATTTAGCAGAATTTACTAAATGTCTACAGCTGCCAATTGTACATTTTCTGAAAATCTGACCCATCTATGTATCTATGCATATCTATGTATCTATGTATTTCTAATGGTTTGAATAAGCATACTAGCACACTTATCATACACAGCTCATGGTCAGCATATTATCAGGGATGCCTGGAAGACCTGAGAAACCTAGCTTTCCCAGTAGGATGTTTATAGAAGTTTTGTGAATGCTTCTTCCCTTTTTCCGAATTGGTGTACTTGTAAATTGGAAATACAATTGATACATACATACATACATCTATATTAGGTTGGTGTAGAATACCCACAATACACTGCAATACTTACAAGCTGATGGAAATGAAAGAGGAAAGAACCACAGGTATTATATATTAAACACAATCAGAATGGTTAGTGACAGGCTGCAGATTAGGGCTAGATGTAACAATTATAATATATAGGTAACAAAAAGCAATTGGGCCTGTACAGCAAAAAGATTGGAAAATGAAGGCAAGGGTGACCAAAAGTAGATAATCCAGGTATGTAAATTTAGATGTATCAACCAGACTATGTTGATATACTGTTTAATATCGTCTAAAGTGGTAAATGATACTTATACATAAATTAATGCTCACAAGTAGGAAAATCAGAAAATTTCAAGTGAGATAAATATTTAATACTTAACTGTACCTACCTTGGCTTCAGCGCCATCCAAGACAAGTAAAAGTAGGACGGAGGCCAGGAACAAGCTAACTGTTCTCATCATTTCGACTGCTCTGCAAATACAATCTGTATGTTTAATATTTCCAACAATCGCCCACAAGTGCCGGTATTCATCTATATAGTCATGTAACATTGGCAAATTCATTAAAGTTGCATTCTCAGTCAACATCAGTCAGAAACTAAAGATTTTTTGTTTCATTCTTTTCAAACCCATCTTGAAAAAAATTGTTAATTTTTTTCCAACTGTTTTTGCTACATAAAAGACACATCAATTTTGGGGAAGCTAGTGTTTCACTTATTGTGGCTTGGACTTTTCCTCCCGGCCGATTTGACTACAAATCTTTGAATAAACGTATAATAGCAGCATAATAAAGATACATCCAGTTATATTTAAGTCATACACAGTCCTGGGTCTAAAGTCAATTTCAGTGCCGATTTTGCCCGATTATAGTAGCACATGACCGAGTGGACCGACAGGCCTAACCACAACTATGTGTGGCATCAGTAAGGCCTTTGACGATGTATAGTCCAGGCAATCTAAGCCCTCACACACACACACCACACATCAAAATAACAAACACCCCATGTACAGTTAAGCTTCTAGAGCCCTGTTCTCTGAAACCTTAGCAATTTGTGGTGAAGTGAAAATTAATTTGTATACAGGGAGAATGGAGATTGGTACCACTGCTGTGGGGCTGAAGCCAGGACTGTATAGTGGGTTTGAACAATTTAAAGCTGCATTCTCAGCTAATCTCCGCCAGAGAATGACATTGGGATCTTTTCATCCCAAACCCATCCAAAGGTAACCCAGGTAGACTAGTAACAGATTTTGACCTGTTCTTCTTGGTGTAAAATATACAGTTTTTTCATTTGAATCTTCCATTCTACAGTACCCAGGATAACGGAAAGAAAAAACTGAGAACAATATTTTCAAGTCACTTTAGCTGGGAATGCAGCTTTAGAACAATCATAGAGTAAATTTAGTATGATTCTTTTACGTCGTTACAGTTGAGAATGCAACTATGATAAACTGGAGGAATACTGGAGAGGGCTCTGTTTTGGTCACATAAAACACATCACATATATCTTTTACTGTAGGATCTTCGATATGGCAAAACAAATTTAATGTTTCGACCGACATTTTCGCTATAGTAACTCTATGGGCGGATACTTTAATTGGCCGCCGATTTTTTATAAATGGGTCCAGCTTACCATAATAATTCCACAATATATACAAGTTTAAACTGGTTTAATCTCAACTTGGTATCACTGAATACATATAATAAATCGGATAATACGATATCAACAATGTATCAATATAAGGATTACTGAACAATATTTCTTGCCGCGGAGGAATTGGCACCAATAGTGCACCATTAGGCCAGAAATGGAGGTTATTAATCCTTTTAGTCGTTGCCTAAGGATGTTACAACCGCTGCATGAGTCAAGGTAGAGTGTAAAACCTACTACTATCAGTAATCCATCCTTCATACAGCGATTCGCGGGTCCCATCCTTGGGTCTTTCACCGGGTGACTCAGTTTTAAGTAAGAAATTAATTAAATAAATTACTTACCAATAAGTTAGCGACAAATCAGAGGATGATACTGGAGGATTATTCACTCTAACCCTGTCTTGCTATCACCTTAGACGTCAATACAATCTTTTAAAGGCAAGGTTTGCCTTAGTCAGATCTGTCTGGGGTTGAATTATTGATTATGTTTTTCTCTGTTACTTCCCTTTGCCCCCCGGCAACGCTTTGCAGTGGTATAGATGGAAGCTACGTATGAAGGCACATAATTATATATTTAGTGGCGATGGATAAATAAGGAAGTACATGCTATGTGTGATGTGTTACAGGAAAATGAGTAAAAACATGCAAAAAAATGATATTTTTCTGAAAGGACAGGACTTTTCCGAAGGTTTTCATTTTTAGGGCGTTTAGCGCTGTCAGTAGCATTTGTATAACTATACGTACCAAATCTAACCTTGTATCTATGGATATCTGAGATTAAGGAGTATAACTACTTCACTAGAGTTTGACCATCAAGAAATATATAGCTAACTGTTTTTCATGCATCGACAAATATAATACTTATTAGATCTCGCTTGAATTCATCTTTTCAAATATAGTGATCTCTCAAAACCCATTTTTTTGCAACTTATGACTCATTTTTCTGACACATTACAGACAGATATCCAGACGAACAGGGTTCATCAGCAAAGCTATTGGATGAGTTACCATAAGAAAAATTGTCCTTGATTTGTAAAAATGATGGTGATATTATACAATGCGTCTCGTTATACATATATGAAGGGTTTCGTGACATGTTTACAACATAGGAAATCCTGCATTTCCAGGAGGTAATATATGCATTCGGTCTATAGAAAGGCTTTAGCTCTCTACCCTTTATATCTGAAGTAATTCTCAAATGAAGCGTTGAATTAACACGTCACTAATATTAGGAAGCTCTCACGAGGAAATCCCTTCTGCCTACTTCCTGATTTCAAGAATTATTATTATATATTATATATAATGTCCAACACAACCGCCTCCTTGAATTAATATGTATTTGGCTGTATACATAGTTGTGAAAAGGCTTACAATGATTTTACTCCATATTATATTTATATCACTTTCTGTGTCATTATACCCGGATATAACAACCACGAACGTCTTTATTCATCATTTCAAAGTAACATTGTATCACCCACCCTCTATAAGGGTGAAATCGACAGAAAATGTACAGTTTGTCTTCAGCAATCCTCTCAAATAACACAAATTTAAGACAAATATATGTTCAAAATTCAGTTTATCACAACCAAACAGTTTGTTTGAATCAAGGCAATACCAAACGTAGCTAGTTTTGACAATCTTTCAGTCTAATTTAGCTGAACTTACTAAATATGTACATCTGCCAATTGTATATTTTCTGAAAATCTGACCAATAAGCAATTTTTTGTGTGACTTGTGACTCATATCTCCGTAACACATCACATACAGGTTCTACATTCTATATAACAAAATATGGGTGAAGACTTTATTTGTACCGATCCCCTGGTTATTATAGCTTATAATTTATATCTCATTCACTGTAATAGATTATCTTCTGAAATCTCATCTTAAGAAATGTGAATAAGTCGCAAAAAATAGATTTTGAGATAATATTATATTTGAATAGAGGAGATCAAGGTAATTCATTAAGGACATCTAAGGACGGTTTCTATATTATAAGTTTGATATCTTTATTTTTTGGGAAAAAAGTTATTGATATTTGTTGGTGGATAATTAATAACAAAGTAGCAAAATATACTCCATAAGATGACCTTAGATATGCATAGATATATTTAACACATGGCCCTGAAATTTCGTACATGTATTAATATTACTAGCAGCATTATGGGCCCCAAGAATTAGAATATTCCAACAAAGATATCTTATAAAAAAATCACTTTGAAAAATATTCATTTTGCGACTTATGACTAATTTTCTTGAAACACATCATAAATGCACTCATCAATGCTGTCTATTCACATTTTGATAACATCAACATATTCCATCCAAAGTGATCTGAGTGGCAAGTGGACAAATCTCAACCATCTTATTTCATTGTAGTTTTTTTCCCGACGTTTATTTTGTTATTCAGGCAAAAACAACAGTTACACTCTCACAAATCAATTGTGATTTTCGTTATGCCCTGAAGATGCAGATCTCGTAAGGACCTCGTCCACTTAAAATATTTGTCTCAAGCTTTAGAGTTTTGTCACAGAAGAAAATCGAAGTTTTTCTTAGCACAATGTCAGTGACAAAAAAATCCCTAATGGAGGAGCCCTATAAGACTGTAAAATATATAAAAAAAAATATGCCTTGAGACACCAGAATGGCTGACGGGACGAATCTAGTCGTGCCTTTCCCCAAAATAGAAAAACTAGAAAAAAATCTCCTATTATGGTAGGTCCTAATCTGTGTAATTCCTTACCGCACAAAGAATAAAGACAAATATTTAAAAAATAGGAGCGACTGGATATTGGAAACCTAGGGACTTTTCGCGCACCCCTGTTAAAGTGTTTGCTAACCTGAGATAGTGGCCATTTATAAAGTATCTGACAAGAACAGATATTCTCTAAACGAGAACTTTGATTATGATGTGTGGTTCTGATATGAATTGACTTTTCTCGAAAACGAGAACTTTAAATCTGAAATCATTAGACTTATTTTGAAGTCATACCGGTGTTTTTGAGACTATCTACTGTTTTTATCCTTTGCAGACTACTTCATGATTATGTATTTTAGGCTTAGTGTCGGGCAAAAAACGAACAGAAAAAAATGATTCTTGTTCTATGGTAGATATGAGATTCAGTATCCTGTAATTTGTTGTGTAAAAATGTAATAATTACGCAATCAACTTAATGACTTATACTAAAAGTGACATCTTGCTCATCCTCTTCAGTTCAACTAGTATTGTTTGAAATTTTCTATCTTCATACTTTAAAGCACTATGCATCATTGTTTGTAAATTTTACATTCTCAAATGAAACGTATCACTACGTGAAATTTTGTTGAATAAAAAACATTTTTTTTTAAAAAACAGAATATATAAACCCATGTTTCTCTCATTAAAAGTTACATCCTAACAGGACAAATCTCTGCACCTTCATCAATAGAACTAGGCTACCTATAGTCTAGTCTCTCTTTCGGTTCATACTGATATATATGGGTCAGATTTTCAGAAAATGCACAATGCGCCTTCGATAATCATCTCAATAATCCAAATTTAACACCAAAATCAGGTTCAAAATACAGTTCAACATAACCTAACAGACTGTTTCAATCAAGACAATACCAAGTCTAATTTAGCAGAATTTACTAAATCATGTGTAGAGCTGCCAATTGTAAATTTGTTGAACATCTGACTCATACCTCAATACGCTACCGCTGTTCACCCTATCCATTGATACTAATGTCACCTTGCAAAAGTCTACCTTGAACTTGTTGTAGTGTGGGAAATACTCACCAGGTTGTGCCACTGTCAGAGACAACTCTAAATATAGCTATGTGTATGGACCACTATAATATAGAACAGAACCTTTGAGTCAATCACACATTCTTGATATATACACTCTCAATTGATAGTTATTTTATGGACAATATTTTGTAAAACTATGTTAGATTGTGCAGTCTTAATTATATTCCTTTCATTATGATGTTTATTGTTTCTAAAAAAATCGCTCATTATGCTAATACTAGCATGGTATTGTGCACTTTGATCATTTTGTATTCCCCCAACCATGTTCTTTCTCAAGACAAAGTTTGAACAAAATATATTGACTTCTATTGTTTCATGCATTAGTTCCTTGAATTCCCGCCTGCTGCAGTGCTGACAATGCTGGTATTTACCTTTAATACCGAAATAGAGGGTTTAGCAACCTATACAATTATTTATTTCAATCAGATATGCCTGGCAAAATAGGTATTGAGTGCTCATACTTTGAACCGGAAGCCTACCTCAGGTACTTCCGTCGATACAAACATGGTCTATAGGCAAGAAAAAAACCTCCCAGAATCTGATCAAATCGCATCTAATGCTAGGGCTTCACCAAGAGATTTTTCATTACGGCCCATCCGGTTTTCACTGTTATGTAACATTACGTAACATTGTATGACCTCATTATATTTATATTAATTATTAATTATCACCTGTTATCTCATTACTTAATTAAACCGCTAATTATACGTAACTAGCTAGGACTGTGCAAGTCGACTTATACATGCTATGCCATGGATATTACGTAAGGGCTCCGCCCACTCATTACATATGCATAACCCTGGAGGAGCATGTACTATTCAGAGAACTCATTAAACAGTTGCTTCGCTCTTCTCACGAAGACCACACGTTCGTCAGTATTCTTCCATCATACCTTAACACAGGCGGACAACCCGCTCGGTCTTGGACGATCATACCTTAACATCACCTTGCGGCTAATGGTAAACCAATTGTGCCGGATTAGAGAACCGTATCTGCCGGAAACCTTGGTGAAGCCCGAGCATTACAGCCATTATGCTAGGGCTACACCAAGATTTCAGTCCTTGCAGCACATACAGTTCTCTCATCCAGCATCATTGGTTTTCTATCAGCCGTTAGCCGCACAAGACCAGCCGTAAGGTAAAAACCGCATCGGTGAAGTTACTACTTTAGTTTGTTTAGTAAATACTCATTCTACAACCGGGAGTTCCATATCTATGATGTGATGTAGAACTAGTCCTACATCGACAGGACTTTTTTATGACATCCGCAAATGAACAATGAAAACATCTAAAGGAAGAAGGGACACATAAATTACATGACTTATAGAACTGGTTTCATCAATATTCTGCTGCTGTTATAAGAATTTGAAGGGGATTCCGCTGAGTGAAAACTGTTGACAGAAAACGCTGGAAACGATTCCAGCGGCTCCTCCACAAACTAATAAGGACGTTGTATGAGGCCCTATAGCAAAAACAAACAGGTATATTGTATTGTATAGTGTTTATTTCCAGTTTCGACATAATTAAGTACAGATAAAGATAATAGTAACAATAATTCTGGAAATGGGTCTCCCTTTCTATGGTAGCCTTAGCTCTTCCAAGGGGTCCCTTGTACATTAGTTAATTAATTACAATAAGTTTCCATGCAAAGTATACATATTCAGTGACATTAGAGTTAGGTAAGTTATTGTAGGGACATTTCCCTATGGTTTTATGTAATAAAGTTGTTGTATTACGTAACGTAAATGACCAAGAGATATTGGTTATAAATTAACCAATATACTGGTTAACCCTATATATATCTACGAATAAATTGGTTAATATATTAGTAGGAGATATTGGTTATAAACTAACCAATATGCATTGGTTAAACCTATATATATCTACCAATAGATTGGTTAAAATGACCAACTGCTATTGGTTCTAAACTAACCAATATGCATTGGTACACGGGTACCCAAATTAGATTGGTTGTTTTAACCAACACATTGGTTGGACACATATCTACCATCTAGATTGGTTGAATTTAACCAATATCTTGTTCAATTAAAATAAAATTTTAACAAATCTGTTTTTAGGGTGTAGAATCCTCTAAAGTATTGGCGAAATGACTTTTGGATGGGCCGGAAAAGAACGATACAAGGAGTATTATTTTTTGACCCAAGTTAACTGAGAATTGCCGCTTTAAATTTGAGTTAAATGAACAACGCAGTTTTACAGTGTTGAGCGGGTGTTCCTGGGTCAGATCTGCAGAAAATGTACAATCGGTGGATGTACACATTTAGTAAAGTCTGCTAAATTAGGCTGAAAAATAGCCAATACTTGGTATATCTGAGTATATTTGATATTGCCTTGATTCAAACAATCAGTTTGATTGTGTTGAACTGTATTTTGAACCTGATTTTTGTCTCAAATCTGGGTTATTTAGAGAGGATTGGTGTATTTGGGTCAGCTTTTCAGAAAATGTACACTTCATCTTCATCAATCCTCTCAAATAACCCACATTTAAGACAGAAATGAGCTTCAAAATGCAGTTTCAATTAACAGAACTGATACTTTAAATCAATGTGATACCAAAATTAATATACTCAGATATACTCGATATTCATAATCTTTTTCAGCCCAATTTGCCCGTATTTCATAAATGTGTAGAACTGCCAATTGTACATTTTCTGAAAAACACCCATTTACTGGCGATTTCACCCACAAAAGAGAATATGGGGAATACCGCTTTAAATTTGAGTTGAATAAACAACGCAGTTTTACAGTGTTGATTGGGTGGTCGGGTTCTTGGTTAAACATGTTATTGCATGAATGTTTACATGTAGCGTGCTTATTTCTGGTCATAAACCTGTAGGAGCCATTTCCAGTTGCAATACCACTAAGCAACACTACCATGGAGGAACGCTGTAAATTATAGCAGCTTTATTTAGTAAGAAAACAGGTGCCATGGATCGGCACACCAAGCCCCAACCTGACGGAGCTATTGTGGCTAGTCGTTGTACAGTTTACCAGGAATAGTTTGATTAAGCATTTGTTAACGAGAGGTGGATGTCAGGTTTCTTCCTATACGCACCGAAGAAACACTCCGAAGTGCTAACAGGGTCAGAGTGTTGGAAAATGTACACTTGCCAGCTTTACACATTTAGGAAATTCTCCTAAATTAGGCTGAAAAATGAAGAATACCGGGTATATCTGAGTATATTTGGTGCCGCGTTGATTTAAAGTATCAGTTTTGCTATGTTAAACTGCATTTTGTACCTCATATCTGTTTTAAATGTGGGTTATTTGAGTGAATAAGTGAAGGTGAATTGTTCATTTTCTGAAGATCTGACCCAACAGGAGTTGGTGCTCACTCACTAGGATATTAAATCGTCGTATTGGAAATCAATAGATTTAAGGGATGTATATTGGAATGATATTGAAGTGTTTCGATGGATACTTCAAAAAGATGTCCGATGATTAATTAATTAACTTAGGATCTGTGCGAATTAACAGCAAATTTCGATCTGATATAATTACAGTCTCCACACCTGATCATTCACTTCGTTATTTCTAAAACTACAATAAGAGAAATGGCGCTAACAGTAGGACTGAGTACTCTAGGTGTACTGTGTCTAAGTGTACTTGTAAGTATAGTTACTGGATGTACACAAATACACATCACAGCTCCAGATGCTCCACGGTTTGTCATGTCTCCAGGCTATCCTACGGATTATCCCTCCAATGCACATTTCTGCTGGACTGTCACCACAGGTATAGTATGCATATCACTATTTTTTAAATTTGTGATGTGTTTCAGGAAAATGCGTCACAAGTCGCAAGAATGGTGTTGTTCAAAGTTGTTTACTTACAAGATCTCTTTGTTGGAATATTTTCATTTTTGGGGTGTCTAGTCTTTGTGGTTGTATGAATACATCTACCAAAATTCATGACTGTTTATACATTATATCAGTGTATTACTTAGATCATCCTATTGGGTATATGTAGCTACTTTACTGGTAATTATCCACCTAGAAATATTGCAAACATTTTTTCAAAAAATAAAATATCTAACTAAAAAGATGAAAGTACTTATTAGATGTCCTCAATGTTTACATTTATAGAAATTGGCTTGGTCTCTTGTTTTCAAATATGATGATATCTCATTTTCGCGACTTACAAATCACATTTATCTATATATGTATTGGACAACACATGGGGACAATCGTTTGCCATGCTGTATCAGGGATAACACTCGGCAGGCCCGAAGGGCCGAGGAAGTGATATCACCTGATACAGCTTGGCTAACGAGCCAGTCCCCATATATGTTAACCAATTTATCACACGCCCCCATCCACCGACACGCCACCCTGATGTAACCCCACTTCAGAGGAGGGCAAAGGAGGGAGCTTCAATAATCCACTCATTTAAGTCAGGGAAAGAGAGGCCAATAATCCATTCATTTACGTCAGTTCCGCAGCGACCAACATCAATCATACCCCCAACATCCCCCAATCTACCCCAACCATTCCCCAATCTATCTATCTATCTATCCATCTATCAATGGATCAAAGGAATTCCTATATCAAAGGAAGCCTCCTCGCCTCCTCCTTTATAAGGAAGCCTCCTCTTCTCCTCCTTTTATCTCTCCAGGTGTGACTTGTAGATGGCATTAATTAATGATGAGTCAGTTGTCTATTCTCTTCAGGAGAATAGTCTGTTCTCGAAGAGTTTTGAGTTATATTTGATCATGCGAACGAAAGAAAATGAACTGAAGTCTGAAGACCAATTTGTCATTTTATTTGTAATCACCTGTTACTATAGTGTTGACAAATAAAAGATCAATACATCTAGATTTGATTTTCATCTGGAAATATATTAGAGCGGCATTTAAACTCGCTTATATGTAGTGTAGTAAAAACTAAAGAAATGCTTTATCTTGCAACATATAAGTGTGTAGAATGTTACATGTTATCACAGCTGGCCTGGGGTGGAGGCCAGTAATAGAGGATAATCAGAGGGCAATAAAAGACACATGTTCAACCTTTAGAGTAAAACACAATATGATTAATACTAACTATTATTCATACACACTGTGCCCTTCTAAAACTATGTTTCCCATGTTGCAAGCATACTTTTGGTATATGAATCATCTCCCTACAACAATTAGAACTCAAGTTAGTCACAATAATATCAATATTAATACAATAATAATATATTGGATGTGTTACAGGAAAATGAGCCAAGAGTCGTAAAGTTTTGAGTGTAATTTATTCACAAAATCTGCTCGTTGGAATGTTTCCCTATCTGGGGTATTTATTTGTTGAGGTTTAATTTCATTCAATTAAAAAGTTCTTTATTGTGGAAAACGCATGAATACATGTACTAAATTGCGAGACAGTGTATTAAATATTATATGCATTCATTTTCTAGGCCTTCATATAGAGTATACTGTATACTGTTAGCAGGCATCCACTCAGATATATTGCAAACGTCATTTCAAAAATAAAAGTATCACATCTAAAATATAGAAATTCTTATTAGTTCTCTTAATGTTTACCATAATTAGAATCGGCTTGATTTCATCTTTTCAAATATGATAATAGGTCAAAATCTATTTTGGGGGGACTTGTAAATTATTTTCCTTTAACACATCGCACATTGTATTTGACAAGATTTTATAATCGTGATAACTTTCATTTGCCAAGTGAAAAATAATCATAGACTTGAAAAACGAATTCATCCTTATACATCGAGCCCAAATATGAATATACTAGTGTTTAATTTAGTTGCTTACACGTCTCATCTTCTTATGATCCAAAGTAGTAAAGCATCATAAATGTTATTATTCAATTACTAAATCCAATATATGTGCTGTGTTCCAGGAAAATGAGTCACAAGTCGCACAATTTGTCGAAGTGATTTTTTCACAAAATCTCTTCATTGAAATGTTCTGATTTGTATAAGCTTTAGCACTTATAGTCATATACATCCATGTAACAAATTTCATTTTATCAAATATATCCTTGCATTTTGAAGGTCTTCGTATGGAGTATATTTAGTTACTTTACTGGTAATTACCCATTCAGAATAAAAATATCATACTTAAAATACTTGAAATACTTATTAGGTGTCCTAGAGTTTACTATCATTGATGATATCATTTAAAATATGGTGATATCTCAAAATCCATATTTTGCAACTTGCGATTTATTTTTCTAAAACGGATCACATATGACTTAATTCCATCATACATTATATCATACTATGATACTTATCTTACCAATAACTTCGGTATATAGTATTGCTATGAACCATAATATACAATACTATAGAGAGAATTTCACGATGTTGTGCCTGGCCGGACCTATGTTGACCGTATAGTCTAGGTGTGAGAGGATTAGAGTGCCAAATATGGCCTATTGCTTATATACCAAGCCCGGCTGGAGAGCAGTTGGGACAGATTTTCGGAAAATGTACAATTCAACATTGCCAATCCAAAATTTCAGATGAACATTAAGTTCAAAATACAGTTCAACCTGACCGAACAGATTGCTAGAATCAATGCAATGCCGAATTTACCTAGTATTGACCAAATTGCAGCCTAATTTAGCAGAGTTTACTGAATGTGTACAGCTGCAAATTGTACAATTTTTGAAAATCTGACCTAACCTTGTGCCTGGCCGGACGAATGTCAACCGTATTATAGAGGGCCAGATATTGCCTATTGGTATATATACAGGGGTCAGATTTTCAATAAAATGTACAATTGGCAGATCTACACATTTAAGAAATTCTGCTAAATTCGGCGGAAAAATGATGAATACTGGATATATCTGAGTATATTTCGGATCGTATTGATTTAAAGTATCAGTTCTATCATGTTAAACTGAATGTTGAAGCTTATTATAGTATTAAATGTGGGTTATTTGAGAGGATTGGTGAAGGCCAATTGTACTTTTCTGAAAATCTAACCCACCAAGCCCGACTGGAGAGAAATTACTGGGAACTTAGCCAAGGTACTGCAGGACTATAAACATTATACAGGATTAGGTGGCCCTGCATATGGGCCAGATTGTAAGAAAATGTACAATTGGCAGCTGTACATATTTAGTACATTCTGCATAATTAGGCTGCAATTTGGCCAATACTAGGTAAATTCTAGTATATTTGGCATTGCATTGATTCTAGCAATCTCTTTGGTTAGGTTGAACTGTACTTTGAGCTTTATTTTCGTCTGAAATTTGGGTTATTTGAGAAGATTGGTGAGGGTAAATTGTACATTTACTGAAAATCTGACCCATTAATTCTACATTCATGTTACCACTGCGTGAATGGATTTGATATTTTATGGCAATGTTTTAGACAAATATTTATAATGGTAAATTAAATACCCAAATTGTAACATTTGATAGGCGTACAAACAATGTGTGGGCCAGACCGTCAGAAAATGCACACTTGCTAGTTCTAGACATTTATCAATTCTGCTAAATTAGTCAGAATGTTGAGCTATATGTGAGTATATTGGCTAGATTGTATAAGACTAAAATATATGGTTATATTGAAGCTAATTTTTTTCTTAGATTTAGGTTATTTGAGATAAGTGATGAAAATCGAATTAAATTGGGAAATACAAAGGTGATTATGTGATAGATGGAGGTTTGCAGTCCACACAGAAATGTAAATAGAGGCAGAATAGAAAATATATTCCATAACTATCTTTTCAAAAATAAAAATACCAAACTTAAAATATTGAAATACTAGTACTTATTAGATATCCTACTGCTAACTATCATTGGAATCAGATTGATCTCATCTTTTCAAATATGATAATATCTCAATGTTTTGCGACTTGTGACCTGAAACGCATCACTTATATATATATATATTGCAGACCACATAAAGCCGACACATGGAGAGAGGTACAGGCTACTTGTTACAGTGGAGGACATAGAGCTGCAGAACACGGGGGGAAACTGTCCAGACTTTGTAACAATCCAAGATGGCCGCTATGACAACAGCTCAACCATAAACAGGTCGGTATGCCATATTGTCGACCCATAACAAAACATTTTATAGCCTACTTTTAAAAATATTATGCTCTTAAGCAACCTGTTATGAAATCTGTGAATTTGTTTGTATTTTGAAACATTTCCTAATAAACTGATTGAAGTCTTAACCATGGATGCGATCAGTATGGATCGACTTTAGAAAATGTACAATACATTCAGTAAATTCGGCTAAATTTGACCGAAAAATCGTCAACACTAAGTATATCTGAGTACCTTTAGTACTGCTTGTTTCAAACAATGTGTTATGTTGAACTGTATTTTGAACCTGATTTCTCTCTTAAATTTGGGTTATTTGAGAGGATTGGTGAGTACAAATTGTACATTTTCAGGGGATCTCACCCAAACAAGTAATTCCCATTTCATATACTATTTCTGACACAATGCATAAAAGCAAACTTTTGCCGATTGCAGGTTCTGTGGATTTACCAGTGAAACGTCTCCCCGAAACCCATCTCTAAGTACAGGAAGTGATGTCATGATCACCTTCACAACTTCCGGAAACCAAAAGGGCCATAGCGGGAGGCGGAATCTTGCTGGCTTTCAGCTGCAGGTCATTGCTGTTGCTGAGTCTGTTGCTGTGTCTACACCACAAGCAGACAATTCACTGATTGACCGGCAGGTAACGTGTGAAGACCATGTTTTGGAGTCGCCTCAAGTCACCTATTTCTTAGCATTTGAAGGGAATGATTTACATATGGTCCAAGAGGAACATGGTAAACACTGTATCAAGATTTCCATTAAAGGCAATGTGCAGAACAAAGATGAACTACTGATTAGTCTAGATTTCCACCCATTATCGCTCAGGGACATTCCTGAAGAAGAAGCAATTCATGTTTATGATGGAGAGACTGCTGAGCTATTGGCAAAACTGCACCAGAAATCTCAGAACAAAGATGTTAGACTCCTTTCTCAAAGTCAGAATGTGTTTATTCATTTAAACAAGGCCAAACCTAAATCTCACTTCACTTTTGAAGCATTTGATGCGCAGATGTTACCCACAAAGAGACGGAGAGTGAAGAGGCAGAGTCGCTATACATACACTTCCTACCGCTCCTATTCCTATAGTGGCACCTACTACAGTAACACCCGTAATTACAGATACTACTATGGATATTACGGATATTACGGATATTATTACTACCGCCTCACTCCTATGGCTTATGGTGGGATTGGCTGTGGTGTAGTCTTCATGATGGTATTGTTTACAATTATCTTTGTTGTCTATATAATGAAGCATATAAAGAGAAGGAGCCAAGTGAGCCAGGCCCAAACCAGTGCAAACCGACCATCTCCGACCAGAGTACGACCATCTAACCAGCCAGCACTATGGTCGGGACCTCGTTCGGGACCTCGTGTGGGACCTCGTTCGGGACCTCGTTCGGGACCTCGCTTCATGGCACAACCAATACAACCTCCCCCATATACAATTGGACAAAACCTACCCCCTCCCTTCCCCCATTCTCGCTACCCACCCCCTAACCAACCACCACCAGCCTACCAACCAGCAGGCTATCCTCCTCAACCTCATCCCATGTCCAATCCCCATGCCTATGCTGGCTCCCCTCCCCCACCCTATCCACCACCACACAATGCTGCCCCCATGATGACACCTCACTGGAACGATGCTGCTTATCCTCCCCCTCCTGGAGCAAGATATTAAAGTGTTTTTAACAAGATGTGAATGAATAGGGAATTTGCATATCCGCCATTTTGAATCTTGATTCGCATGGAATTATGGGACTAATGGTACAGTCTAAAATCTGTAGAAAACATTTCATGTTCAGCATGGATTCTTTATCAATGCTCTCATGTCAATATCCATGTGATATGTATGTTTTCATGACACAAGTCCCCATGTTTCCAATCATGCATTTGGTTTCCACCGATCATTTATACAAGCTCTGCTTTTGGTGAAAACATTCTTGCAATTTTCAATAAAAAAAGTTGCTAAATATTTATATGTCAGATTTCATCAGAATCCATCCCAGGATGCACTGTAACAGACATGCGCAGTTAGACATGCAACTGCCCTATTGGTTGTTATTGTTCTTCACTCTTTTCAACGTTACTAGAAGATTCCAATCTTTGCTATCTTCCCCTTCCGGTACAATTTAATGACTAATCTCCCTGAAGTCTGCATTCTATTTTTATGTATTTCACCTCAAACCATGTATAGCCGGTACTGTATTGAATGAAAGAATGTGAAAACTCGGATCAAAATAGTAAAAATACAGGATTACAGATTTCGCTAGAGAGTTGCGATACAGAGATTGTGGTAAAGTTAGTTTTGTTGTAGAATAACAATTTAGGTTATCTAAGGCATAGGCAGAGGGTCAGATTTTCAGAAAATGTACAATTCAATTTCAACAATCCTCTCAAATAACCCGAATTCCAGACGAAAATAAAGTTCAAAATACAGTTCAAACTAGCCAAACAGATTGCTATAATCAATGCAATGCCAACTATACTCGAATTTACCTAGTATTGATCAAATTGCAGCCTAATTTAGCAAATTTTACTAAATGTGTACAGGTACCAATTGTACATTTTCTGAAAATCTGACATGCATATTCCTCCTGCAGTGGCTATTGTATGAACTAAAACTAGATGGACCCTGAGTGAGATTAGGGACTGTTCATTTTTAAGGACGGAGGGGAGAGGAAATTTTCTGGAGGGGAGGCCACTTTTTTTGTGCAGATTCTGAAGCAGGGGGCATCTTTTTTGCACAGACCCTGAAATGGGGGGGGGGGGGAAGCTACGTTTCTTTGGTGCAGGGGAGGGGGGGGGCATTTTCTTTGTACGGACTCAGAACTATGATAATGTATAAAGGGGTCATGAAGTTGCGCACACACCGTCAAGGTGGGGAGCAAGACATTTTGCACCAGACTTTATGGGGGGGGGGTCATACAATTTTGCACAAAAAATCTTCACAAACTGCCCCAAGTGGTTAATTATGAACAGTCCCTTAGTAGAGTTCTTTACCAATTGGTCTACCTACTTAGAGTTATCTGACGATTTGCACTTTATATTGGTAACATTTAAGCGCATATGTGATGTGTTTCAGGAAAATAAGTCATAAGTCGCTAAAAATGGATTTTGAGATACCATTATATTTGAAAAGATGAGATCAAGCCGATTTCAATTATAGTAAACAGTCTAATAATCTAATAAGTATTTCTAGATTTTAAGTTTAATATTTTCGTTTTTGAAAAAAAAGTTTCCAATATTTCTGGGGGTCAACAAACAGTAAAGTTACTAAATGTAGTCCCTATGGGGACCTTTAAAACGATAAAATATATTACATATATTATCCTGAAATTTGATACATCGATTGATATAGCTATAAGTGATAAACCCTCCAAAAATTAGAACATACCAATACTGTGATCTTGTGAAAAAAAAACACTTGGAAAAATATCAATTGTGCGACTTATGACTCATTTTCCTGAAACACATCACATATGATGATATAAAAATTCATAAGGGTCACTACAACTGTTCGTTCAAAACATTGGAATCACTCAAACGTTGGAATCACACCTGTAAAAACTGTCAACGACTGTAAAAACTACATGAAATAAAAACTACTATACAAAGGATCTGAAAGTAGGGTTGTGATGTTAAAATCTAATATTATTTGATTATACGTTCATTCTTCAGTGACGAATTCACTAGTTCACACATACAGATGGTTAGAAGCAGGCCATAATTTCAAATTTAACAAATTGTAAATGCCATAAAACCAACTAACCTCACCAAACTCCCCATAATTGTGGTGATTATATAACAATATCCAGGAGCCTTCATATCTGATTCATTTCATAATTGAGTAACACACCAAAGTTCAAACAAACCTCACCATGTAAATCACTAGAAAAATTGATAAGATGTTTCGTCATATGTGATTTATTTCAGGAAAATGAGTCATAAGTCGCAAAATTGATATTTTTCAAAGTGTATTTTTACAAGATCACATTATTGGAATGTTCTAATCTTTGGAGAGTTTATCACTTACATATGGTATAAGTTTGTTTATTCTGTAAGATAATAATTAGCACTTATTGAATGAGTTGACGCATGATGCCTATGTAAAGAACAAGATCGTAGATCAAGTTTTTTTATTTATGCGTCTGTGCGGGAACAAGTCCTATGAGTTGATTCTTATACAATTTTGCATGTAAAATGTGCCTTATTAAAAAGATAATATAATTTACCATATCTGGTTTTCTTACAAGAGGAATATAATTAGAAACAGGTGAAACAAATACCTTTATTAAGGGGATACCAGTATATTACTTATTTGCCCTTAATTCACCATAAGCCCGCAAAACAAGTGGAATTCTAAATGCTTATTTGTCACCTTGGATGGTTGGACAAATGCAACCTGCATAACAGAAATTGTTTCATGAGGGAAGATTAGACTTTAAAGCTCTATTGTTAGAAATGAAAAGACGAATTAAATCAGAAAAATATGTTAATGAAACTAGTGAGGAAAAAATGAAAAATTGGAACCAAATCCTCTCGGATATTGCAGATGTTGCAGAAAATAGATACAGGTGATGACATACACAGTAATGTATGCTATGCGGACACCCATTAGAGCGTTCGAAATTACTACCACACCCTCTCGTGAGAAACAGTACAAACAGAAATTAAACAGAAATGTAGTGTCGCCGACTAGCGAAAATAACTAATAACCCTCTTCCGAGTTTTAAATGCAATGTTCCTTAATGCCTACCTGCTTTTTCTACCATGTTTAGTATTGTAAGAATAACAGCTTTAAAACAAAAAAACAAGATAGAGCAATTAAATTGATAGGTAAACGTCTAGAGTGACATGTGATTGATTTATATTTTCACCTATGTGCTATTTGAGCGGGACATGAAAATGTGACCCATATGACGCAATTTCATTGGTTTGCCGATGTTGCGCACTTGGTGACGTTGTGTACTGCTGCATAGCGCTGTCTTGCAGTTTCTGAAGTTTTCAAGCAAAGTTCCATAATTTGGCAAGAAATACCGTAATAAATCCACAAATCAGTATCTAATAAGTACCAGATGGCACTCTGTATGGTTTAACCTGAACCAACATCATACCATTAATATATGTGATGTATTTCAGGAAAATGAGTCATAAGTCGCATAAAATAGATTTTGAGATACCATTATATTTGAAAAGTTGAGATCAAGACGATTGCAATGATAGTAAACAGTCTAATATTTTAATAAGTATTTCTAGATTTTAAGTTTGATATTTTCGTTTTGAAAAAAAAGTTTCCAATATTTTTTTGGGTCAATAAACAGTAAAGTAACTAAATGTAGTCCATATGGGGACCTTTAAAACGAAAGGATATATTAGATAGATCGTCCTGAAATTTGATACATCGATTGGTATAGGACAAATCACATATAAGAATATAACTTTTCTTTTATGTTTCGACGTCCATTTGCAGTCCTGTGGATTTGTCCAGGGAAGGGTATATGTCTATTCCATGCATTGTTTACAATTGCGTTGTGGCATTATATTTATTGATGTAGTCCAAGTATTGATTTTGTTTTGCCATGTATATTAATGTTGTCTTTGTCCATTAGACATATTTATATGGACACCTAATCCGTAATTACAAGTTATGGAGATATAAATCCTCTTGTGGTATATCAATACCTGCATGCATAAGGGCAGTAATTTACATGTTATCATGCTTTCTCCTGATTCCTCACCCATCGCCCTTTGCCATATTATGGAGAAGTTATAGCTGGGGAACGACCCGTCTCAGTCTTGTCTTGGAGACCAAAACTAATTCCATGCACCCACAGACATGTGCCAACTCACACAATAGATTTTCAGAAAATGTACAATTCAACTTGACCAATGGCCTCAAATAACCTACATTTAAGACAAAAAAGAGCTTCAAAACGCAGTTTAACAAAACAGAACTGATACTTTAAATTAATGCGATACCAACATTAATATACTCATATATACTACAAATTTATCAATTTTTAGCAGAATTTAGCAGGAATTGTAAAGATGCCAATTGTACAATTTGTGAAAATCTGACCCATACCTGTTTGATTGTTGGATTTGATTACAATTTATTAAGACCTTTACTTGTCTGGTTCCTCAGACTGGTGAATAAGAACTGTACATCAGACTTCCGTAAAAAGCAGCTCTTGGAGAAATAATATGTATTCATTTCAACCCTAAAAGGCCCCCTGTAAGATCATTTGTAGCAGGAAAGAACGTGTTTATATTGTTATTGTTATTGTTTCTATTTACAATGTATTTGTTTAGACCCAAGAATATTGTTCTCGATGGAACAAATAGCGTCGCCGAAACGACAAATACTTAATTCTCTGGCTGAACAGCTGCAGTGTTTATCCAGGGGGGGGGGGGGGGGGGGTGTGTGGCACCAGTAGGACTATCGTCACAATTTGATGAAGGGAAGTCTTGGGCTATTTACTTTCATAAATATGGAATGTTTTTGTACGTTGACATTGCCCACCATTCCGCCCACCAACAAACGCATTAAAATCGTTTGGTTTAATTAAAGGTGCAAAATGATCGCCGATGACAATGTTTTGCACATCATACGGTGGCTGCTATGACGTCACTACAAGCATGTTACCGAGTACGGCCAAGTGCGAGGAAGAAGGCTTAAGCATTGGGAGCTGGTAGACATGCATTGGGAAACACGGGTATGTACATTACGAGTACAATATAGACCGTATGAACCCCGATGTTTTCCTTCTTAAAAATGTTGAGGAAGTCAAATCTGGCATTGGTTTTTCACCTGGATGACAAAAACATAGGAAATCGGGTGAGCGAGGCAACTATTCTAGACACTAATGCAGCCTCCGAGTTGGTTGGTGGCGCGCCCTTTTGCCAATGGGGAGAATCAGGATTCCCTCTATAAGGGAAGCCACTAGCGCCAAAACGTCAAGTTTACTTGCCTCCAGCATCCCCCGCCGGACAGGAGACCGCTGGGCGTTGACGGCAGGTGGTGCCCCAGGTGCCGACTGGCTTAAATCTTCATGGCAACTGAACTCTAGACGTGTTGGTGGACCACTCCTGCAGACGTTGGCGCGCTGTGCTTATCTATAGCTCAATTTTGGTGAAGTTTGATCACCTGTGGGAGTATGCGGCGGAGCCCTTACGTAATACCTCAGATTACCCTCATTACTATATTCATAATATATGCAATACTTATAATGAATCAATTGGGCACTAAAACAAAATCATTTGCATTATTTGTAAAGAATTATGAATGTCCCATTGTAGTATCATTGTAGTAAATGTTAATGAATACCCATGCTGTATCAGTTAAATGTCCCTTCTTAGCAGCTTATTTAGTTTACTCTCCTTTTATAAGGGTAACAAAGGGAAGAAATATAATCTATAATCACCTGTGTTAATTAATTTGGCGTTCTATCGGTGAAATCCAGTATTTCTTGCCTGAAAACATCTCAGTGATGGAATATTTTACAATTTTGAGTATATCTATATAAACTAATGTAGTGAATCAGAGGTTTTAAATAGCCCTCCGCGTCAATTGTTTATAATTTATATGGTCAGATGTCCTTGACGTCCTCAACACTTGACTGAGCATGAATTGAGCTTTTGGAATTGTCTAAAATAAGAAGACAGCCATGTTTTACTATTATCACCCATTTACAGGATTATTATAATGTGTTTAACTACAGCAAATAAAGTTGTAATAAGCAACTTTTCTGTCATTGTTATATATATTTTATAAAAATAGAAGTATAGTATGAGTAATTACTGGAAGACCGTAAAATATCACAACAAAACGGACACTGAACTCTTAAGAAAAGAAAACGATCAGAGACCAAAATGGACGTCCGGGAATACCTATGTTTTTTTAACAAAGAAGGACACAAAAATCCATTTTTCCATTTTTATTATATGATGTAACTGTATAAAAATGAGAAATAAAACTAATACATACATACATAACCTTTCATTCTATTCCTGTACTATACTGTACTACTTCGGAGGGCTGTATTCACCTTCTATGGCCAAATAAAAACTCGGCCTACCGGCCTCGTTGTTTTTGGCCATACTCGGAGAATACAGCCCCCCTCATACGCGATACTATGGTATTCTTGCTTTTATTCCATGATTCTTAACTTATTACAACTTTATTTGCATTAATTTCATCAAACTGTGTTGTCCCACACGTCTCGAACGGTTGTGACGTCACGTACAGCGTGTTTATACTGTACACCTTGTGAGCGGCAAGTATATCGATTATACTGTCTGCTCACGGCCAAATCATGGAACAAAACCTACTTTTATGTATTTATGTATTATGTCAACTGTTAATGTGTATGCCTAGTATGACACCCTTCCTCACCTCAGAGGACAGGCATGACCTGCTCCTGGCTGTAGAGTATTGTTGTTCGGTCTTGGTTAGACTTGCAATCTGGTCATGGGTGGCAAATCCCAATTAGAGCCGTTCTGTGTTGACGTACTCGGAAGACCTCCAGTGGAGAACGAATCTTGTCCTTTTCCTGAGTTATATTACAATCAATTCTTTGCCTTTGTCCAGATCTGGAGCCGGAGCCTGGGTTAGTGATCATCTAATTATTAGCGTCATTTTAAAAATGATAATACTCATTCCAAGAATGTCCATACCTCATCTTAATCTTTACCTCAAAAATACTACAGAAACATCTCTAAACATGAAGTTGGGCCTCCACTGGCTGCGGTAAGCTCTCCGGTAAGCTTTGCAATAGAAAAACAGGAAATATATTCAAGCGCAGTTCATGTGCCGACCAACCATTGCAAGGGAGACCTGTTCTGTGGTTGTATCTGCGGTTGGATTGGACTCTCCTAGATTTTCAGAAAATGTACAGTTAGTTCTACACTTCGCACAATACAGTTCTACACTTTAATCAAATTCTGCTAAATAAGAGTGAAAAATGATGAATACTAGGCATATGGGTCAAATTTTCAGAAAATGTACAATTCGCCTTCACCAATCTTCTCAAATAACTCAAATTTGAGACAAAAATAGTTTTAAAATGCAGTTTAGCATGAAAAATCTGATCCTTTGAACAAATACAATCACAATTATACTAAGGTACAAACAATAGTCATCATTTTACTGCCAAATTTACCAGAATTTCCTAAATGTGTAGAGCTTGGTCTGAAAATCTGACCCATATCTGAGTGTCTTCTGAATTGTATTCATTCAATAAATGTGACTGGTTATGTTGAAATGTATTGTGAACCTGGTTTATGTCTTAAATGTGAGATATTGGAGGGGATTGATGAAGGCCAGTTGTACATTTTCTGAAAACTTGACCCTCTTGTATCTACAGTAGAACCTCAATATTAAAACCACCCTTGGCACTGAGCAATTTGTGGTCTCGTAGCGAGGTGGTCACCCAATCTAATAGGGGGAAACCAATTCAGACTGAGAGAAACTGGTCTTAATATAATTTTAAATCAAACATAACAGCATTTTTTTTGTAGAAAATGTTATTTGTGTTCCAATTACGGAAGGGCTCATATTCTGATGTACACAATAACATATATTTAATAATTAAGATTAATGAGTGGATCTTTATTACATTAATTCCATGAGTAAGTAATTAATACATCTAAGTTAACATTATTATCCACAAGTTGTTAATGTTTAATTACAGTAGGTTAACAGTGAGCATCACCTTGTACAATAAAGAATGATATATTAGTCAGGGACCCCCCCCCCCCCCACACACACACACACAAATACATATTATTTGTTTAAAAAGTGTTCAAAGGCCAGCCTAATCTGCTCCAACACCTCGTCCTGCACCACCACCATCTCCTCCTCCACCACTCTAAGCTTTAAGGGCCCCATCTGTATACATGCCTCAAACACCTCCTCCTCTTCCTCCTCCTCACTCCTCTTCTTCCTCCTCCTCCGCTCCTCCACCTGCCCCCTATACACACCAGTAACCCTCCTACCATCAGGCAGAAACCAGGCGGGTCCATCTAGAGTCCCCGCCTCCACCCAGTCTACTATAGATGTCCAAAGGTCCTCACCAGGCTCCTCATCCACTATAATACTGCACCTCCCCAACTTAACCCTGGGACCTTCATGTCTGAGGAGTGCATTGAACAGCTCCCTCTTGTGCCTCATCTCTGATACATACAGGTAACACCCCAATATGTCTACCTGCTCCCTAAACTTACCCCGGCCTGTAGTGCGTAAGTATGAGTGTAGGGCCTGCACTACAGGCAGGCCATGTGCTGCTGCTGTGTGGTGTGGTAGGGGTGTATCACCTAACCCTATGACCAGCCTCCTACATGCAGGAAGCCTGTGTAGAACCTTCTTATACTCCTCCTGTGTGTAACACCCAGCAGATGCAACACCATAGATATAAGTGCAGTTAATGAACTGAGTGTGGTAAAGGTGAACTGTGTGTATATGTTCATGTGTGTAGTCTGCCTGGTACATCTCCAGTAGTTGAGCACAGTCAGCTGGATGCCATCCATTGACCTGCACCTCATCCCCTTGTGTAGTGGTGCCATGTACTACATGCCCCCAGCGTGCTGTGCCTGGCAGGTGGTAGTATACATGTCTCTCTCCACTGCAACACAACACAGTGGATTGTAGCAACAGTTATTCTGTGAACATAATGTATGAGGGGGTATGTGTATGATGGGGGGTATGTGGATGAGGAGGGTATGTGTATGAGGGAGGTATGTGGATAAGGAGGGTATGTATATGATGGGGTGTATGTGGATAAGGAGGGTATGTATATGATGGGGTGTATGTGGATAAGGAGGGTATGTGTATGAGGGAGGTATGTGTATGAGGAGGGTATGTATATGATGGGGTGTATGTGGATAAGGAGGGTATGTATATGATGGGGGGTATGTGGATAAGGAGGGTATGTATATGATGGGGGGTATGTGGATAAGGAGGGTATGTATATGATGGGGGGTATGTGGATAAGGAGGGTATGTATATGATGGGGGATATGTGGATGAGGAGGGTATGTATATGATGGGGGGTATGTGTATGAGGAGGGTATGTATATGATGGGGGGTATGTGGATAAGGAGGGTATGTATATGATGGGGGGTATGTGGATAAGGAGGGTATCTATATGATGGGGGGTATGTGGATAAGGAGGGTATGTATATGATGGGGGGTATGTGGATAAGGAGGGTATGTATATGATGGGGGGTATGTGGATAAGGAGGGTATGTATATGATGGGGGGTATGTGGATAAGGAGGGTATGTGTATGATGGGGGGTATGTGGATAAGGAGGGTATGTGTATGAGGGAGGTATGTGGATGAGGAGGGTATGTATATGATGGGGGGTATGTGGATAAGGAGGGTATGTATATGATGGGGTGTATGTGGATAAGGAGGGTATGTGTATGAGGGAGGTATGTGGATAAGGAGGGTATGTATATGATGGGGGGTATGTGGATGAGGAGGGTATGTATATGATGGGGGGTATGTGTATGAGGAGGGTATGTATATGATGGGGGGTATGTGGATAAGGAGGGTATGTATATGATGGGGGGTATGTGGATAAGGAGGGTATGTGTATGATGGGGGGTATGTGTATGAGGAGGGTATGTATATGATGGGGGGTATGTGGATGAGGACGGTATGTATATGATGGGGGGTATGTGGATAAGGAGGGTATGTATATGATGGGGGGTATGTGTATGAGGACGGTATGTATATGATGGGGGTATGTGTATGAGGGGGTATGTGTATGATGGGGGTATGTGTATGAGGGGGTATGTGTATGATGGGGGGTATGTGGATAAGGAGGGTATGTATATGATGGGGGGTATGTGGATGAGGAGGGTATGTGTATGAGGGAGGTATGTGTATGAGGGGGTATGTGTATGAGGGGGGTATGTGGATAAGGAGGGTATGTATATGATGGGGGGTATGTGGATGAGGAGGGTATGTGTATGAGGGAGGTATGTGTATGAGGAGGGTATGTATATGATGGGGGGTATGTGGATAAGGAGGGTATGTGTATGATGGGGGGTATGTGGATAAGGAGGGTATGTATATGATGGGGGTATGTGGATGAGGAGGGTATGTATATGATGGGGGGTATGTGGATAAGGAGGGTATGTGTATGAGGGAGGTATGTGTATGAGGGGGTATGTGTATGATGGGGGTATGTGTATGAGGGGGTATGTGTATGAGGGAGGTATGTGTATGAGGAGGGTATGTGTATGATGGGGGGTATGTGGATAAGGAGGGTATGTATATATGATGGGAGGTATGTGGATAAGGAGGGTATGTGTATGAGGGAGGTATGTGTATGAGGGAGGTATGTGTATGAGGGGGTATGTGTATGATGGGGGTATGTGTATGAGGGGGTATGTGTATGAGGGGGTATGTGTATGAGGGGGGCTTGAGTTTGTGTGTTAAAGTGAATAGATTCTAAAAGATTTCTGGAAAAATGCAGCTATATAAATACTGCTACTAATGCAAACCTACTTTTTTTTCTAAGGGAGCAAAACAGAGGGAGGCATTGGGGCGTGAAAGTTGGATGGAGGGCACAGGAAAAGTAGAAAAGTAGGGGAAAGTGACAAACATACTAAACTACAAAGAACCACTATTACACTTCATGTGTTATAAGGCATGTGCATACAGCTAACTACCTTATTCCACTACATAGGGTGATAGAAGAGCTGAATTAACAACTCACTACACTCTGTGTGTTGGTTACTGCATGCATAACATTGCTCTGCCACTACTTACAGTGATGGAAAAGCTGAACTAACAGCTCACTAGAGTCTATGTGTTGGTTACTGCATGTGTTAGACCATCATGTATACAATAAAGTCATCTACTCACCAACGTATGTAACTACAAGGTGTGATGGCCCCAATGGTTTGTGCAGCCACGTCCCCTAGGATGTCCTCTGGTAGCTCCTGCAGGCAGCTGTACACCAGTTCACCAATGGCATCACGCCCCACAATGGTGCCTCTGAACCATGTCCCTCTCTCACTAGTGATATCTATTCCATCAAATGTCTCTTGTATCTGCTTGAATTGACTTTCTGCCTCATGTATCAACTGTTCACTACACTTTCCCTCCATCAGGTCACATATCCTGGTTGTGGTGGAGAACAAGTCCTTTATTCTGTTCACAAGAGCAAAGCAGTTTGTCCTCAATGATGTATATGTTTCGTCTGTGGGCGACCTGTGTTCATCTGGCCACATGATCAGCTGACACCTCACCATGTCAGTCAGTAAGGATACCTTGGCATCTCTATGTTGGTGTTTATCTTCAGACACACATCCAAATAACATGATTGTCAGGTTGTGGAAGAGTGTTGAGGAGGACAAATAGAAGAGAAAGAGCTCTCTTATGGACAATGGAAGACACAGGGCACCCTTTGCCATGAAGTAGTCCAAGAAACTTTCATGGGTACATTCATAAATCCAGCCTTCGCCAGTCAACAAATTCTCATAGGTTTTGCTGAGGAGTTGAATAAGAGGATAGTTTTTATCCAAATCAAATTCCCTGAACAGTTTGTCTGATAGCTCCATGTCCTTTGATAATCCAGTCATGAGAAGTAATGCATAGAAGACATCCTGCTTCTTAGGTTCATCTTCTGCTTTGCCTCCTTGTGGACGGCTGGTCTCCCTTGTCAATAGAAGACTTTCTACCTTGTTGTAGATCTCACTCACATGCATGGTTCCTATAGAGTCAATCTTGATAGTCTGACGTCTATTTGGGCTAAGCGCTAATAATAACACTAACAGAAGCCTTAGTGGGTTCTGCAGTATGGCTTGTATGTTCTTATTAGTCTGACTCTCTGACTCCATGTACTCTACTACCTTCTGAGCTTCAGGCCGTGATTTAAATTTCTCACAATGTTCCCTGACATAAGTGAGACCTTGTTCAATGGTAAATCCAGTGGTTTCGAGCTCTCTCTCAAATTTATGCTTGTCCACTCCTGCTCTGTTCTCCCGAGTTGAGAGAAGTACAACTGGATACCTGGATTTTCTTGCTTCCTCCACAAATTCTTGAATCAATCTTGTTAAATCTTTGTCTCGCACTTCATCAACCCCATCGATGAATAAAATTAAACCAATTGTCTTGCTTTGACTGATGAGTTTATAAAGACTTTGCTTATGTGTACCCAGCAATGCTTGTTCTATGGCCTTCCAGATGCCTTCAGTAGGGATTCTTTTGGCCACCAAGAAGACCATCACTTGTTGCATGTCACAAACCTCTTGCTGTGATGACTGTTCATCATGACATGCTTGGTTAATAAAGCCACGCATAAAGGAAGTCTTACCACTGCCAGGTGGTCCAGACAGAAGAATAGTTGTGGGTTTTGGCTTGTCTTTATAGACATCAAGGATAGCATGGCTCTCTATCTGCTCTCTGGCTCTGAAACAAAGTATAAAAACAACAAAAAATGACAAAATATTAATAATGAATGAATAATAATTAATCAAATTGTTTGTACTAGAGTGGTTTGAAATAAGGAACATCTCTTAATTGTTTATATAGATATTTGTTGGGTATAATCAAGTGACCATTCTATGAATATCAGTATTCATTTTGTTATTATCTTTATCTTTCATACATTGGTCCACCTTAGATATAAGAGAGATGTAGTGGGATATCGAAGTACCAGTTTGGCTAAGCCAGGAAGGTGTAGTACAACTCTTATACCACGATCGGGGGTTGTACACACTGCAAATGAGTGAATACCTGCTATCATGTATTGTTGAATCGATCCACGCGTGACAATATGACAGTTTTTTTTTAAGCCTCATTATAATAACGCTCCCTATTGGTTAACGTTACTCTCCCTCATGACGTCACGCCCATTTGTGGCGTCATATGCCACCGTGCCGTTGTTGATCAGCCAATCAGTTATACGCTTGTTTAGTGATTTGGCATAAACCAAATCAATATGGTGGAACATTGGAGAGAAGCGAGGTAAATAAATAGTTTGTTTATTCATTTATTTTACAACATGAGATCGTGGTATAAAAATAGGATGTAACTCGGTTAGTTTCTGACTTACTGTACACAATGGCCACTCGTTTTTTTCAACCAGGGATCTCACTCGAAGCTGCGGCTTCTCGTGAGATCCCTGGTTGAAAAAAACTTGTGACCATTGTGTACAGTAAGTCAGAAACCAACCTTGTTACATCCTATCATATTACCAATACTTCCACATGTCTACTTGGTATTTCCATTTACATAAAAATGACAATATTAAAATTACTTACAGAAAAAGAGAATCTCCAGTATTGAGTAATATATCCACATTTATAAAATTCTGTGAGAGGTCGAATTTGGATTGATGGAAGAGGTCAGCCAATGGCACTTGCATGATGGAGTCAGCTAACCAGTAATGGTGGTCAGCGATCCCTGAAATAGAGATTAGTTTTACATCATTCAGTAGGATAGTAACTAATATTTATTGAAGGGAAAAATAATAGATACTCACTTCGGTTAGAACGATGGACACTTCATGTAAAGGTTTAACCCTACAAGTATGTCAAACGTTGGACAACAGGGATGTAAAATCATGCAACAATATCACATGCCCCCTTCTACAGTGAATATACAATGGCAGCACATCTTAAAATGTGGGAATCCTAGTGAATCGTTTTGTTAATTTAATAAGAAACGCAATGATCAGTTGATTGTTATTGGTGAGTGTTATTGTTGTGAGGTGTGGGGAGGCAGTTATTTGCTCTGAGCTATTTATTGCTTGCATATCTTATTTATTTATTGCAGTAACAATAGCTACTGTGAACTTTGTATTCATTTTGTGCCTGAATAGACAATGTCTAAAACTACTTGATTACTAAGTTATATGATTGGGGTAATGTACTCTTTTTAACATAATGATAATGTCTTTCAGTGCGAAAGACCTGCTGTCAGCTCTAAAGCTACCATGCGAGTGGCGTCACGCCTACTGTGACGTCACGATTGGCTTCCATCCCAATCAGTTCTCACCCAGGTAACAACAATTGTTACCTGGGAGGTGCGCTGGTTGTAGCAACAAGTTGCTAGGTGTTATGTCATAGGCAACAAGGTTGCCTTAGGCATGACACTGTTAAATACTACCCCACAAATGGGTTAGATCTGTAATGTTAACACTTCCACACTCTAGCTGAGTGTGTTTGGCACCACATGGTTTCGGGGTTAGGACCCTCATCAGGCATTAGCTGTATTCACTGATCTAAGTGAGTTTTATTCATTTATTGATTTGTCCAAAATTGGACAAATAAAAATGAAAAAATACATATTCATGTACTCGATCTAGGTAGATCTAAGTACTATCATATGGGTGTACCTAATAGGCAGCTTAGTCTATTGTAAAAAAAATAATGATAATGTCTGCTACTTTTATATTTGATCTTTGAGAATGTATGTCTTTGTATTTATTATAATATCAAGTTGATTATTATTAACACTTAATATTTTCAATGATGGCAATGCATGAAACAATCACATAAGCTGATTATATGTATTTCATGATTATTCTGATAAATCTATGGCCAATAAACACATTTTGAGGTGGAAAGTTGTGGATAGCTATGTGAATTTAATGTACATTTTGCATAAAGTACAATAACAAATACCAAGATTAGTTTATTATACCATATGTGATCCGTTTTTCCGAAAAAGGGGTCATAAGTCGCTAAATATGGATTTTGAGATATCATCATATCTGAAAAGAGGATATCAAGCCGATTCCAATGATAGTAAACACTAGGGTACCTAACATGTATTTCTATATTTTAAGTTTGATATCTTTATTTTGGAAAAAAAAGTTTGCAATGTTTCTGCCTGGGTAAATACCAGTAAAGTAGCTAAATATACTCGATACAAAGGCCTTCAAAACACAATGATATATTTAATACAATGTCTTGAAATTTGTTCCATGGATTTATATGACAATAAGTGCTAAACCCTCCGAAAATCAGAACTTTCCAATAAAGAGATCTTGTGGAAAAAAAACTTTGAAAAATATCAATTTTTGCGACTTATGACTCATTTTCCTGAAACACCTCACATATGATGAATATAATCAACATGTGGCAGGTGTAGAAATGGAAATTGTGCAAGTGGAAACATGTTTCCACCAATGCACTCTGTTGTATGACCTCACACATTGTGATACAATGGTGTGTCTCCATTAACACGATCTTGTATGTACGGCCTTTTTACTGTGGGATTGCCATACACCAAGTCAGTTGTGGTAATGTGAGTGTGAATATCTGATACAACAGGTATTAACATGGCCTTCTCACGGAGGACTGATATCTGATGCAGCAGGTATTAGCATAGACTTATGCGGGAGGGCTGATATCTTATACAGCAGGTATTAACATAGCCTTATAAATGCCTAAGAAATGATGACGCAAAAGAAAGGAGTGGCCTCTCAGTAGTTTATTTCCTTCCAAGTGGGCTCATTCTGCTCCAACAAAAAACAACTTCAATACTTCAAGTCTCAATCAGGAAAAAAAAAGGAAAAATGTTCACTGTAGTCTCTACACCGGCTGGTATTCTACTGTTTGTTGTAGGCCCGGTTGCTCAGCAACGGTAAACACACCCAATTCAGGTGCAGCGCTGGTATGTCTCTACATTTATACATATATTCATCTACATGAATATACACCATAAGGGAGGGTTGATATCTGATACAGCAGGTATTAGCTTGGCCTTATGAGGGAGGGTTGATATCTGATACAGCAGGTATTAGCATGTCCTTATGAGGTAGGGTTGATATCTGATACAGCATGTATTAGCATGTCCTTATGTGGGAGGGTTGATATCTGATACAGCAGGTATTAGCATGACCTTATGAGGGAGGGCTGATATCTGATACAGCAGGTATTAGCATGTCCTTATGAGGTAGGGTTGATATCTGATACAGCAGGTATTAGCATGACCTTATGAGGGAGGGTTGATATCTGATACAGCAGGTATTAGCATGTCCTTATGAGGAAGGTTTGATATCTGATACAGCATGTATTAGCATGGCCTTATGAGGAAGGTTTGATATCTGATACAGCATGTATTAGCATGTCCTTATGTGGGAGGGTTGATATCTGATACAGCAGGTATTAGCATGTCCTTATGAGGAAGGTTTGATATCTGATACAGCATGTATTAGCATGGCCTTATGAGGAAGGTTTGATATCTGATACAGCATGTATTAGCATGTCCTTATGAGGGAGGGTTGATATCTGATACAGCAGGTATTAGCATGTCCTTATGAGGTAGGGCTGATATCTGATACAGCAGGTATTAGCATGTCCTTATGAGGTAGGGCTGATATCTGATACAGCAGGTATTAGCATGTCCTTATGTGGGAGGGTTGATATCTGATACAGCATGTATTAGCATGTCCTTATGTGGGAGGGTTGATATCTGATACAGCAGGTATTAGCATAGTCTTATGTGGGAGGGTTGATATCTGATACAGCAGGTATTAGCATGTCCTTATGACGGAGGGCTGATATCTGATACAGCAGGTATTAGCATAGTCTTATGAGGGAGGGTTGATATCTGATACAGCATGTATTAGCATGACCTTATGAGGGAGGGTTGATATCTGATACAGCAGGTATTAGCATGTCCTTATGAGGGAGGGTTGATATCTGATACAGCAGGTATTAGCTTGGCCTTATGTGGGAGGGTTGATATCTGATACAGCAGGTATTAGCATGTCCTTATGAGGTAGGGCTGATATCTGATACAGCAGGTATTAGCATGTCCTTATGTGGGAGGGTTGATATCTGATACAGCATGTATTAGCATGTCCTTATGTGGGAGGGTTGATATCTGATACAGCAGGTATTAGCATAGTCTTATGTGGGAGGGTTGATATCTGATACAGCAGGTATTAGCATGTCCTTATGACGGAGGGCTGATATCTGATACAGCAGGTATTAGCATAGTCTTATGAGGGAGGGTTGATATCTGATACAGCATGTATTAGCATGACCTTATGAGGGAGGGTTGATATCTGATACAGCAGGTATTAGCATGTCCTTATGAGGGAGGGTTGATATCTGATACAGCAGGTATTAGCATGACCTTATGAGGGAGGGTTGATATCTGATACAGCAGGTATTAGCATAGCCTTATGTGGGAGGGTTGATATCTGATACAGCAGGTATTAGCATAGTCTTATGAGGGAGGGTTGATATCTGATACAGCATGTATTAGCATGACCTTATGAGGGAGGGCTGATATCTGATACAGCAGGTATTAGCATAGCCTTATGTGGGAGGGTTGATATCTGATACAGCAGGTATTAGCATGACCTTATGAGGGAGGGTTGATATCTGATACAGCAGGTATTAGCATGTCCTTATGAGGAAGGGTTGATATCTGATACAGCAGGTATTAGCAATCCTTATGAGGGAGGGCTGATATCTGATACAGCATGTATTAGCATAGTCTTATGAGGGAGGGTTGATATCTGATACAGCAGGTATTAGCATGTCCTTATGAGGAAGGGTTGATATCTGATACAGCAGGTATTAGCATGTCCTTATGAGGGAGGGCTGATATCTGATACAGCAGGTATTAGCATGTCCTTATGAGGGAGGGTTGATATCTGATACAGCATGTATTAGCTTGGCCTTATGAGGGAGGGCTGATATCTGATACAGCATGTATTAGCATGACCTTATGAGGGAGGGCTGATATCTGATACAGCAGGTATTAGCATAGTCTTATGAGGTAGGGTTGATATCTGATACAGCATGTATTAGCATGGCCTTATGAGGGAGGGTTGATATCTGAAACAGCAGGTATTAGCATGGCCTTATGTGGGAGGGTTGATATCTGATACAGCATGTATTAGCTTGGCCTTATGATGGAGGGCCGATATCTGATACAGCAGGTATTAGCATAGCCTTTTGGGCTGATATCAGGTATGGCAGGTATAAGCATAGAGTTATGGGCTAATATCAGATAGAGCGGTATAAGCATAGCTTTATGGTGGAGGATTCATATCAGATACATACAGAACTACCCCAGAGTTTTTGTTGCAAAAGAGTTGTTCGCCACCAGTGCAATACCGTAGATAGAAAGGGGCATCTAGTAGAAGGAGGAGGGACAGGAGGACAGACAAGTGACTCCAAGGAATGGGGAATCTAGAAAGTATCCGCGCGAGAATTTGTGTTGTGTAGGTGTATGGTAACTGCTTGGCTGGTTAGTTTAGTAGAATATTTTCCGGCCGCTGTATTTGTTATATCGTTGTTGGTATCGTTGATCAAAGCTTTTAAAATTATGGTTTCGGCGACTGCAGAGCCGGGGGACCCGGCTAAACTTGGCCACTGGGAACGAGTTGACTCGGTGTTTTGCTTGGTCTGCAGGCGTCTTTATGGCAATGCCATAAAACCCCTGCAGATTTTAGACTTCAGGAGAAGAATCTATATTTCGTTACCTTTTTAATGGAATAATCGCGGAGTTTCTACATGGAATATGACAGCAATACATGCACGTGATAATCCTAGGCTAGTTGTTTGTTGTTAGTTGCAAAGACGGAAGTGTCTGACCGGAAGGAGCGTGCTCAATACACTATGAGAAGCCTTACGTATCATTTCCCATACATTTCAGTCATGTGGCCCAACTTTCACGGTCGGTCGATCGGCCGATATGCAGTCCCCATTCACGCTAGTGTTAACGTAATTTGAACGAAGATTGTCATTTACTTGTGTGCATTTCGGTTAAACTGACTTAACTCAAGTATAGCTTTGTTATTTTGCTGGCTATTGATGTGCCTGGATGGATACGTTTGTAGGAAAATGAGTGCGAGAAAGCTTTTGCAGACCCGGGGCCCCCTCTCTAATAATCGCTGTACATTTATGGCGATGCGTTCGTAGTGTTTCGGAAATAGCATCCGCTTATCGAAATAAGCGCTTGGGCATCCGTTCGTCTAGACTGTTTATTCATGACACATTTGAAACCCCTCAGAAGCTCACATGCTCCTGGAGCAGGGAGGGTGTCTATCGCTGATAGGATCCGGAGAATACATGAATCATGGAGGGAAGGACCAATGCTGGTAATGGCTGCATAGCATCATCACTTGAGCTTGTAATTAAAGCAGAGGACATAAGCACAGGAACCCAAGGTAGGAGATCTGACAATACTCACATTGATGGATGTCCTGCTCTGATGGAGGTGGCGGAGTTGCAGACTCTTCAGACTGGTTGCGTTGTGCAGCCTGTGCAGGCTGTGCAGGCTGTGCAGGCTGTGCAGGCTGTGCAGGCTGTGCAGTGGGAAGATCTGGCGGGGGCATGGTCCTTTCTGTTCCTCCAACTCCTGCTCTTGCTGCAGAAATAAAAGCTAAACATTCACCCAGTGAGACAATGCTGGCTCATAACCACCTGTGACTGTACAAGGTCAGATTCTGTGGGTCAGATTTTCAGAAAATGTATAATCGGCAGCTGTACACATTGAGTAAATTCTGCTAAATTAGGCTGCATGTTGGTCAATACAAGGTAAATTCGAGTATATTCAGCATTGCATTGATTCTAGCAATCTGTTTAGTTAGGTTGAACTGTATTTTGAACTTTATTTTTTGTCTGAAATGTGGGTTATTTGAGAAGATTGGTGAAGTTGTATTGTACATTTTCTGAAAATCTGGTGAGACAATGTAGGCTTGTGTTCACCCACCCGTTACAATACATGGCTGTGGCATCTTAGGAAAACAACCATTTTCAGTGATTATGCTAATTTTAGTAAAATGGTACTGGAACTTAAATCCAGGCCATTAAAGCAGTAATAAAGATGATTTACCTGGAGTTTCTGGACACAGACTGGGTGGTACCAATCCACCTGTGAAAATGATAAATTTCATATGAGGCTGATTTCACCAACAGCGAAGAAGAATATTTAACACAGTCTCACTGTCATTAGAATACCAACTATGGGGTGCATTGGTTTTATTCTACTAAATAATGCGAACACCCCAACATAACTGCACTCCTATCAATGATGAAATCTTGGAATAAACACCAGATAACTAATTATGATTAATTTGTTTGAATAGTCACCCTTACAAACACTTTGAACTACTTACAAAGTTGCTGAATGATGTCTTGCCTTCCCATGTCTCTTAGCGCAAAGAGCAGATCTCTGTCACCTTCCTTCCCTCTGGTCTTCTTCAACTGCCACAGGATGGTAGCAGCATTGTCAGACCTTGACCTTGACTCAACCCTTAATCTTCCACTTCCTTCCAGGCTGCTTATTTCATCTCGGTGGACTCCTATGTCAAGAGCCAACTCCTTCCACTCTTTACCAATTGCTCTAGCCACAGTGGCATACAGTTGTTGCATCTGGGAACCTGCATAACAATCAGTCAATATATATTTAAGAAGTGTTCAGTATTCAATTTCATGTAACAGTAGTGAAGTGTAGCTGTGAAGTTGAAGGTTGGCTGTAATGTGATGGAAACCTCACCTGATGAACTCCGCACCCAATCAGCAAGCCCTTGCTTATCAATCTTCTCCAGCCCTGCGGCAAGTAGATTCTGTTTCTGCACATCATCTGGCACCTTACGATCCCATTCAAGCAACATGATGAGTGGCAAGTCTTTGTACACCCCATGACCAGATACATTCATGAGGAAGCTCTGGTCCATACCCAATGTTGCTCCCAAGTAAAGTGCATCATCACCGATCAGTCTTGCTATATTGAGCTGGACACGCCCATCACTTAGGTCTTCTGCAATGGCATGGAACAAAAGATCCAGACTAAGTAACCAAGCACATTTTGGCACACATTAATTGGAAAAGAACAGTTAGAGCACCTATGTGAAAGGGGAAAAAGGCAAAGTGCATGTCATACTATGAAATGATGCAAACAGATCCATTGACTTTAGGGCACCGACACTTGATAACAGCTGAACCCCATAATTCAAAAAGTGACAGATAAGCATGGATATGGTACATGAAGGGACATCATGTTTCCACAAGTAAAAACATGTACTTTGTAATCCATGCATTCAAGGGGTAGTATGATGTAGTTAAAAAAACGGTAGCAGGTGCACACAATTCCCAAAATATTTTCCCACAAGTAGAGTATGAAATAAAAATTGGTCTATATGCATCACTTTCATGTGAATTAACCCCAAATTTTGTTAAAAATTCAAACTACTACAGTATAATTTCTATTGTACATAGCCTTGCCTTTGCCACAATATTATTATTTGCGATAATATTGATATTTGGAAGAATACTTAGTTATATGGCAAGGCAGTAATGAGATGAAGTTCAACTCATACCTTTAAGCCAGTCTGCCACCTCACAGTTTTCTTCAAACACCTTGTGTGCATCAACATCTTCTGATAGGTTTCCTAAAAAATATAGGTTAACTTCATTAGTGGAAACATTTGGAGTTTTCATAATTCATGTTAATATTCACACTATAATTGGACAGAGTAGGAATTGGTAATTATTGCAATTCCGCTGCTGAAATGAGCTACATAACGAGAGTAACAGCAGGAAGAAATGCATTGATATTATTGATGCATAGGCACGTCAACCCATTTGTCTCTTTTATACTGTAAAGCTTATCTTGGACAAATAAAATATTTTCTATTCTAATCTATTCTCTAGACACAAGAGCTCCATTTAAATTAAACTAAAACCCATGCAACACCTTCAAGATTGGCATAGTAGTTGTCTATTGTAGAGAACATACCTGATGTTGAAGCCTGAGTCAAGCTTATGTAGGCATTTGCCACAGCTGAAAGTAGCAATGAAATATTTCATGTATACAACAGTTTGTAAGAATTCATAATGAATTTATAACTTTGTGTACATATTACCATAATTATAACACAATATGTTAATATGTACACAAAGTTATGAATTCATGTGTAGTGGGTTTGGTCATTTTACTGTATTGCTATTATGTGGTGATTTCATCTACATAGGCCAGAATAGTAAAGCCTTCGTTCACCATGAGGTGACGGAGAGCCTCTGATACTCTTTGTTGGGCGAGGCCTGATGCGCGGCACCCAAAAGATAGGCATATATCAATATATATCTTTTCATTGTGTTTTATTCCTAGTAGGGGTAGGCTAGAGGGTCAACCCTATTGGGCTTATTTGGGTCCATGGTTCGAAAGGGGGCTTATCGAAAGGGCCTATCAATGCTTTCTGCCCAAGCTCAGACTCTATAGATTTTGACATTTGGTTTGAGTACTCCATTGCAGACTTATGATTTTGTTCTGATGATTTTGGGATTTTGTTACTGGAATAGGATATTGGCGACCCGTATTTCAAGTAGCTGACTATCTCTTGCCACTTCTCTGTGTGCACGGCCGAGGGAACTTTAATCCTAGTGCCTAGATAATTGGGGATGTTATGTACTGCACTGTAGGTGTCTATATGAGCTGGGGCTACGTCTCTGGCCGTATGACTTGCATTAGGCCATATGTGCTTGATTGTGGACATGTAACTCCAGGGGCCGATTGGGTCTGCATGTGTAACAATTTTCGGCTCGCACTTGTCACGTGGTTCGGGCGTGGGCGTGCTACGTTCTGGGCTGTTCTGCATTCTCGTTTCCCCAATTTCATGACATTTGGGCTTGTATGGTATGCTGTGTTCAGAAAAGTCTGGTATCGGATATGTGCTGTGCGTTGAAATGGAGTCATAGCTATGTTCATAGTTCATGGGTCGGGCAGAATCTGTATTATCTATTGACCCCTGGTCGTTTCCCGTTTGTTTTTTGTTTTTTGTTTTTTGAACTTCTTATTTCAGCAGTCCTTTTCTGGATGCCGGTCGGATGCAGTGGATACTACCGTAGCTGCCCTGATGTGTTCCCTGCCCTGATGTGTTCCATTACCCGGACCCGGACCGTTCTGTTTTTATGAAACAAGAGAAGGACTCTGACTTACTATCGTCTCGGATTTTTACCATATACTGCAAGATCTCTCTGGACAGTTGTATTTACCACTCCTCTGGACAATTGTGTTTTACCATCAATACGAACATATGTGTGCAGTGATCAAACATTGGGATGTTACCAGAACAATCGTGCTTGTGCCAGGAAAAGGACTATAGGTGTTAGTTTGACCACATGGATTAACTTGAAACCATATGTTATTATATTGTGTGTGTTTCTCCTTTTCTAGAACTTTGGTTAGCATTATTTGACCCGTTGTTCGCTTTACTCTTATATTCTGGTGTGAATTCCTGTGTTTGTGATACAATAATATTAACTGCTATGTCTACTGTGCTTGTATATGTACACTTTCATCTCTTACTTATGTGATACTTTCTTTGAAACCTTATGGGTTAGTCTTCATGTTAAAGATCTAAAGCGGTTTGTCCCTCCTTTTAGAAGAGTGGGGGGGGGAGTGTGATGCACGGCTCTGGGTTAGGTTTCCTGAACCAGAGCCGGGCTCACTTGAACGATCCCGGTTCTGCTTTGAAATAATAGTGTATTACGAGAGGGCGCTGGTTGCCAGGTGTATCATTCACAGAGTTGACCAACAGAGGTCGTGTATATCCGTATGGTAGTTTTTATTTATTTTTGACTTGGTTATTCATATTGCTATTGTGCAGAAACCATATAACACTGAGTTGTTACTTCATGTATACTGTGATTGACATGTGTGATAGTTAGTTGACTAGATGGCCGCAAGCCGTCGTTGACTCCGGGTGTGGTTGAAGTGAGATATTAAACAGAGAACGCTGGTGAGGTCCAAGATTTCCTATCGTTGTCGTTGTTCTTGATCTTGATTATATTAAGTTTCCATAGTCACTTAAGGTTATCGATCGGACATTACATATACCTAGATTATTTTGTGCATTAAATATATTATATTCAAGATTAGGTTGTATAACATTTTTATGAAACACCCACCCAGATGGAAGTTCACACTTACCCTTGAAAGCTGTCTCAGCCCCCGGATGCTTGTTCTTGTCCGGGTGCACCATTCTGGCCAGCACCCGGTACTGATGTTGGATCTCTTGTTCTGTGGCATTCAATTTTAAACCTAGCACCTCATGGTCATCAGTGGCGCGGAGGATCCTGCAAAATCATTAATATTATGGACTATACATGTTGCATAAGATGAGCCTCAGGTGTTTAATAATTATACTAATTCTACATTACTACATTCACATACAAGGAACCATTTAATCAATAAGCCTTAAGACTACTTTTTATTTCGGCAAATACTATCATTCACCAAAGCAGTTTATGTGCTTTCTGTGCTTTTTAACCATATCAATTAAATGGCAGTTTCTTATGATACTGACATACAGTAGTAACCATAGGAAAAATGAATCTGATAAGTTAAAACCCTTAGTAAATTTAAAAGCCATTTATAATTTAGCAGTCAATCAAATCAGTCTGTCAGGTAATACAATATCTGGGATGCCTTGAAGAGTAAGAAAAGGCTATGCTTCATATGGTGCCATCCTGTTTTTTTATCTTTTTTTCTACCAAGCATATTCTTTCTCAAAGTATTGTGTGTGTGTGTGTGCGTATGTGTGTGTGAGGACTTCTGGGGCATAGTCTGACTCTGTGAATGGAGTTCATTGCTGAGTGAACTTTATAATATTGAGTGAAAGCCAACATGAACAAAAAAAGTCAACTTTCTTACCGAGCTATTTCAGCCTTCTGTTGTTCATCATGTAGATTGTAGTCATGCGGGTCTCCTCCCTGTGCCCCTGCTTGACCTGTGGCTTCATCTCCAGGTGTTCCCTCACTCTCTACTGGTGGGTTCATCTCCTGTTGTTTACTATGTGGGGTGTAGTGTCCACCCTCTGCTCCCTCTTCTTCCACTGTGGCTTCATCTCCAGGGTTTCTCTCACTCTCTACTGGTGGGTCCATCTCCTGTTGTTTACTATGTGGGGTGTAGTGTCCACCCTCTGCTCCCCCTTCTTCCACTGTGGCTTCATCTCCAGGGGTTCCCTCACTCTCAATGGGTAGGTCCATCTCCTGTTGTTCACTATGTAGGGTGGAGTGTCCCCCCTCTGCTCCCTCTTCTTCCACTGTGGCTTCATCTCCAGGGGTTCCCTCTCTCTCTACTGGTGGGTCCATCTCCTGTTGTTCACTATGTGGGGTGTAGTGTCCACCCTCTGCTCCCCCTTCTTCCACTGTGGCTTCATCTCCAGGGGTTCCCTCATTCTCTACTGGTGGATCCATCTCCTGTTTTTCATTATGTGGGGTGTAGTGTCCACCCTCCGCTCCACCTTCTTCCACTGTGGCTTCATCTCCAGGGGTTACCTCATTCTCTACTGGTGGATCCATCTCCTGTTGTTCACTATGTAGGGTGTAGTGTCCACCCTCTGCTCCCTCTTCTTCCACTGTGGCTTCATCTCCAGGGGTTCCCTGTTTCTCTTCCCCTTCCATTATGAGTTATCCTGTTAGAAAGATATAAACATAAACATGTACTGTGGATATATATATATGTTCCAATAAGGAGGCTGGGCACAATAGGGTATTTGCATGTCTCACTGCGCATGTCTACTGCAGTGCATGCTGGGATACATTCTGTTGAAATCTGATATACAAATATTTACCAACATTTTTATCTAAAATTGCAAGAATGTTTACACCAATATCATAGCTTGTATAAATGATCTATGAAAACGGAATGCATAATGGGAAAGATGGAGGCTTGTGTTATGGAAACATGTAAAACACTTGGATATTGACATATTGACTCTTGGTTTTAGAGATAACTGCTTGACCCTACTGAAGAATTATTGTGTTGACAAGACCCAGATAGTCAAAATTGGTGATATTATATCTGATGAGGTTAGTCTAAGGGTCGGAGTGGCTCAGGGAAGCATCCTTGGGCCGATAATGTTTATCCTGTACATGAACGATGTCATGGGTATGAACTTCTCTTCCAACGTCCAGCTATATGCTGATGATTGTGTGATTTGGAGACCAGTCACTAAGCAAACCGATGTTGACGAATTAGAATGAGATATCTTGAAATTTGAAACATGGTGTTCGCACAATGGGCTTAGACTCAACACAGCGAAGACTAGACATCAAAGAATATATGGTAAAAGAAAACAGAAAGTAAATGTTCCAAAATATAAATTGCTAAATAAGGAAATACAGGTAACCAATTCATTCAAATACCTTGGGCCCCTCATTGATTCCGACCTACATATGGACCATATGATCAACCATACAATAAAAAGAGCCTATTTTGAAGCATACAAAATTAGGAAGATTTTACCATATATTGGGTCCAACATTGCTATATAGTTGTATAAGTCTTTTGTCTTGCCGATCATAGAGAGCTGCATAGTCTGTACGGAACTGGGTCCACAAAATGTCCATCAATGACTCCAGAAAACTCAAAACAGGGGGCTTAGGACACTCTTGAATGTGAGAGGACATATCTCAAATTTTGACCTCCATATGAGATGTGGATTACTCCCGATAAGACTTAGACGATTGAGTAGGATATTAGCTTTGACACTCAGAGTGGGCACTTTTGTTGAGAGAAGGATTAACATGAACATCAGGGGGAATATGGGGAGGAGAGTAGAAGTTTATAATTGGAAGAAAGATGCTACCTCTTGGTCCTGCTTATCAAAAGCCGGTGCTGTGTGGAATGACTTACCTTTGGAGCTTAGAAACATAGTGGACCTTGGCGATTTCAAAAAAAGAATAAAAGAAAAATTGTGGCTTGAGTCTAGAGAGAGTGGGGAAGTTTAGAAAGGATACTAGGATTATTTTGTGGACCCAGACCCGAACCAGTTTTAATCATTTTTATCTTATGAGAAAACATATCAAAATTGTTCTTTCGTTTTTATTGATATGTTCTGCTACACCACTAGGATAGCTAAGTATCTGACTGTAGTAAAGAGTAGTTTGACTATAATCACCAGGTGGCGACATAGCACATGTAAAGGAAAGTTGCTGTTGTTATCTAACGGTAGGGGGAGCCTCTGGTGTATGTAAGGCCGGCTGAGCCATAGAGTCTTTGACTGCTTTATGATGTCTAGTAATTCTTAAATTGTTTAAATATTTGATTAGTACTTTTTCTCTAAGATTTCTGATATGCTGAGAACTATTATCATGTAACTGATAAAATGCTATCAATAAAGAAAACAAACAAACAAACATTAGATTGTTGATAAATAGTCCATGCTTAACATGGTCTGTTTTCTATAGATATTATACTGTACCATTACTCCCATAATTCCATGCAAATCAAGATTCAAAATGGCGGCTATGCAACTCCCCTATTCCCCGCTTTCCCCGCTTTCCCATTCTGTTATATTTTACAACATACGTGTAGTGGTTTTTCCTCTTAAGCCACAGACCAGGTTTGGCTTTTGTGTTCTAGTAAAAAAGACACAACACAGACGTAACTTAGTTACTCTAGTTGCCTTCTTTATTACTTCATCTGGAAATGAAGCTCTCCTGAAGCTTAGTTATACCTGGCGGGCGTTTCATAGCACACGCTATTGGACTTAACAACAGTATTTCATAATGCTTCAATGCAACCACAAATTTGTACAAAACGCTTGTTAATGAACAACAATTGTAGGTTAATCAACGCAACGCAGAAATCGTTGTGTTAATATAGTGCGGAATTTTTCATTTGCTTATCATTAATATAATCGTTGCATTGTGTCATCTAAAATGTTACAAATATTAACATTAGTAATTTATCTCAGTGCAAAGAAATTTAAAATGGAAAATATATTCGGGGGAACATAACAAATTTTTGTCAGGCTCTTGGATAATATAAAAACAATGAGCTACTATAAAAAAGGGCTATAGATGGATACCTTTTAAATGGGGACTCCTACAAAATAAGATAATGGTGAAAAATGGCCCAAAAATGGTCCACAGGTGATGTTCAAAGGTGAAAGATGGCCAATTTTATTATTCAATGCATGGCAAACTATACATTTTCTGAAAGCTTATTACATTCGGAACACATTAGAACAGACTTTGTGTAGATTAAAGAATAATTAAGAGCAGGGTGCCAAGTGCAATGGTGTGAGAGCCAGTTTTGACCAAGTGTCCAGTTCTGGGCGAAATGACCCATATATATTCCGAATCAATATCCAATAGTATCACAAGGATTCAAATGTATTCGAGAGTTTGGTAGAGAGTCGGGGGAACGATGTTTGGCTAATATAATGTAGAGATAAGACCAGAAATGTCCTTAAAGTTATAAATCAAAAGTAAATATATTATTGTATCATATATAAGTGACTTCTAGGGCTCGCAAGGTTAACATGGCAATTACATTAAGAGATGTGCTCTTTGGGGTGGAGTAGTAATACTTATTTTAGGATTATAAATTGGTTGATTCTCCAGATCAAAGCCTTAATACACAAACAAAAATTATTCGACAAAGGCCGAATAGACACAAAATGTCAGCACTTATAGTTCATGTATGTTGTATTCATCATGTTGCAACAAGCGTCTTTCTGTGACAATTTTAAGTGAAAATTTAATGAATGCCAAAACCAAGTCACTACCATCTCTCCAATAAGATATCCAAGTGATATTTCAAGTCAACTGATATAAGTAATATGACATTGACCTTGGAATAATGACCTTGACCTTTCAACCAGGTCAATTTCTTCAATATATTTGTTGTCCCATCAAATATTCTATAAATGTGCAAAATTCCAGAATTATATGTAAAATATCCTTTGATTTGTACAAATCTTTGTTATCCCATTAATTCTTCCCTATTTTCCAGAACGGTTGCCATGGCAACAACCAAAATTTCATATCTAATAAGGATATTAGGAATGAAAGTGAAAGTATACTTCATATTCAACAGTCATCCTCTGTAAATAGTGGCTCTCAATGACAAATATTTCTGAGGACGAGCATCCATATCTGGCATACCCCTATGTTTGCCCTCATTATGGCAACACAAGGTATGCCATTTCTTCCTAGTTTGACCTTGGCAAAATGGCCTTGACCTTTCATCAAAGGTCAATTGCTAGAATATATTTGTTGTCCCATTAAGTATTCTATAACTGAGCAAAATTCCAGAATTCTAGGTAAAATATGTTTTCAACTATTCAATCTTTTGTTATCCCATGATTTTTTACCTGATTTCCAGAACCGTTGCCTTGGCACCAGTAAAAAAAAGATATTTAATTAGAATGTTAGGAATGAAATTGGAAATTCATATTCAACATATACCCACTGATAATGGTCATTCTCCCCAAAAATATTTTCTTGGAAGGGCATAGATATTTAGCCAACTCATATTACTGGCATCCTGGATGGCAACAGGACCTATGCATTTTTGTCGTAGTTTTCTAGTTGCTATGGTAACAGTATTGTACTTTAGCAACTTTACGTCAGTGAATCTCATACTAATGATGCTTTGGCAATTTCCTAGATTCAAAATATCAAGATAGATCAAAAAATTACCTACTGAGGGGTGAATATGTTTGAGGGGAAATGGCATTTTGTGGGTTTTTTCTGGGTTTGACCTTGATAAATGTGACCTTGACCTTGATCAATGGTCAAATGTCATATTTATTCACGCTACTCATCTACCTCTGACTGAGGTTCATTTAAGTAATTTTACCTAAGAATTTCCATTTTTTCTTCTCTTGCCATGGAAACCATGGAATAAACAAAATGCCAAAATGCCAGAATGCCAGAATGACAACATTGGTTTTCTTATAGGCCAGTATGAATGCTATATGGTGGTATGTGTTGTCAAGCTCTAACCAAAATGTTTAGCAACCCCCCCATTTTGGGCCTTGTGCTCCCTGACTAATATAGTTATTTTTAAAAAATTGTATGGGAACTGAGATGGAAAGAGTAGGACGAATCCTTCTAATACCTGGGTAGTCTACCATTAATTTATCACTGAAAGTTTGACTACTCTTGACCACTTTGAAAAAAACCCCAACAAATTAAAACAGCTTCAGGGGAGACTGGGGAAATCGGGAGAGCAGAACATGATGACAGATTTGGGTGTTTTATTGGTAAAAACATATAGGCCTCTGCAGGGAGAGGGGATGCAGGGGTTGGGGTGGAGAGATATATCGCTGGGGAATATGATGGTTCTGAGATGCTTCCTTGCTTTAGTATTACTGTCTAACACAGGATGAACTTTTAAATTTATAAAACATAATTCTCTCTTGAGAATAGGATAAGAATGATTTTTTTTTTTTTTTTTTTGGACGAATTTTATTCAGGTTGGACATACTGGCTGCGGCCAGGGAAACTTAATGTGGCTCGGGTCAGACCCGGTCTGCCTCCACACCCTGAAATATTAATTATTGCAGTTGGAACAATAAGTGTGTGAGAATCTCAATTCAGTTTAAGAATTTACATTACAGAAAATGAATTGATGGGGGGAGGGCAGGGGGAGGTAGGGAAGGGATAAAAGGGGGGGGGGAGAGTTAGTTTATGGGATGAGATGAGGGTGAGTGGGGATTGGGGGGTGTGTGTGAGGAGGAAATGGGCAGTAATAGAAATCTTGGCAAAATTAACTCTTCAGGTAATAGTTCAGTGAGGGGTAAGCCTCAATACTTGGGGTTACATCAAGTCGTTAGTTAACAGTTCCATTTTCAGCCTTGTTTTGAAAGCTAAGGGAGTCGGTAACCGTTTATATTGACTTTGTAAATTATTCCACCATGCAATCCCAGCGTAGCAGAAGGATTTCTGGTACAGTGCAGACGTAGGTCTGCTCAACTCGAAGTTTAATCGTCGATCCTCTCTGAAATCATAGTTCTTGTCTAGATGTTGGAGTTCCAACCATGGTATTCTACAGAAGTGTAGCTGCTTATAAAGAAATTTCATGACATTGAAAAAAATTCTCTTTCCCATGGTCATGGTATTTGATATATCATGTAAATCATTGACATTATGCCAGCGTGGTTTTTTTAATGCGAAACGAAGTGCTTTATTTTGGAAGATTTGTAATTTACTAAGGAATTTTTGACCTGTATTTAAATAGCAGATATTACCATAGTCCAGGTAACTTAAAACCATGGTTTTTACCAAAAGAGATCTCGTACTAATATCTAGGGCGTGTCTATTGATGTATATGTTATATAGACGAGCATTTGCTTTTTTAATTATATTAGATGCCATGTCTTGGAAGTTTAGCTTGGAGTCAATTGTGACTCCTAGATACGTAAATGTACTAACCCATTCTAGGGGAGTACCTTGTATAGCAATATTCAAATTTAAGTACCATAAAGAACTCATTAGCCTTAATCTCTATGAGAGCTGTCCGCAAATTGTCAATTCTTAACTTTATGGAAGGCAATAAATTAGGAGATGGACATCAGGTAGTTGGCACTCCTCCTGTGTGATCACCTGAAACCACAGAGGGGTTGGGGTGGGGGAGGCGGGATGTCATGGAGGCGTGTGATTTGTCATGAAGTAATTAATACTCACACCCTTCTCTAAGTGGCTGTTGCCAACTGGTACGACGGCCAATGTGTAGACAGTATTTACGATTATTGCAGTTTATATATTCACTATGTTATGTATTCCAAACAAGTTCAAATTCCTCATTGCAGTACATGTATACTGCAGGGCTAATCGGGTCGATGAATGAATAGCTATTGTTCAAAAGTGTGCGAGATAGCTATAATTTTTCTGCGTTTTTTCTGAGGTTTTGTCTCCTTTGCGGGTAGGCGGGAGGAAAATTTTACACAAATGTGGGAGTTTTGGTCAAATTGACCGGCGTGAAGAAGGCAGAAGTCGACATGAAGGTTCTTGTATTGGATATAGGTGTGGGGAGAAATATGCTTCACTAATTTGGTTATGCAGCTATTTGTAGGTGGCACATATATACGGTTCTTCTAAAGTGGGGTATCCACTTAGACGTTGGTTTTACCGACCGTCAAGAGGGTCCGAAGGGGACGGTCAAACCGTTACCACCGATGGCCACTTTTGACCGTCGCTCTTGACTGTCCTCGGTATTTACTTGCACGTCAAAAAGAGCCCACATGGTCACCGTCGGACGGTCCCCTAGGGACCACCAGACATTTGATTTATTACTGTATGGGCATTTCTGGTCATATTTCTATATATATAATATTATTAGCAAATCATCGATCTCCAGACTCTACCAAACTCTCCTTGATATTACTAGATATATTAATTTGAAATATACATTTTAAAAATAGGCTTGGCAAACAGAGCCATGTTCACTGCCTTGTGTTATGGTACTGGATTTTTAGCAACTGGAGAGAGTGGGCTAGTGAGACTTCTTATATTATTCTTATTGTTCCTGATTGACCTGCATATTATTTAATATTGATATGTACCTTTGCAATGATTATTATTTAAATCATTAATTAATTTCGAATTCTAAATTAATTGTTTTTTCTGGATTTTTTTGCCAAACTAAAGGTGCTTATGATTTTGATGAGCCTCCTGTTCATTCCTGTTCACTTCTGTGAAGTTACCAAATTCCCCACGAATGGAACATACCTGGGAATGGCAAAAATGGGAAATACCTTAATTTTAAATAGAAAGAAAGCTTTAAATTCTCACTTAAACTGGTCCGATCTGAATAAATCTAGATTTTAATCAAAGAACAGAACCTCCTTGTCATGTCTATGTATGATGGCAAACTGCCCCACCCTAAGGGTGTTTATCAGGGGTAAGACATGGGTGATAGGTTTTAGACCAAAACACGGTTCACACTTGCTTAAATATATGATTATTTATTTGATGTTTTTTCATAATATAATCAGGGCCTAACTCAAAAATTGTTGTGTTCAATAAGTTAGCTTCTAATGTCTCCTACATCGTCAACTTGGTTGTTTTAAGGTATTCTAGAAAATGGAATTTATATGAATTCTTTTAGGAAAAAATAGAACATACTGCTGGTCAACTGTAATGACTCTTCTAATATCATTATGCATGTATGAATTGCTTCTTGTGTGTGTGTGTGTATTGGCAGGTGGAGAGGGGGTCATAATGGAAAATGTGGGTAGTGATTTGATTTTGATTTGTAAATATTTTATTCAGGACTATTAAACATTTTTATACATCTAGCATAAATATTCTCAGAGTAGCCTGATAATTCAGTCTATAAGCTATACAGCCATGTTGCTTGTTGTTAGTATGTGAAACAATTGTATGATTATATATACATTTATATTGATATCCTTACATGATGACCCCCCCCCCCCCCGGCACCCATACATCATACATCATACACTATAAAGTGAAATTCTTGGTCATTGATGCGCATATTTCAGTAAAAGATGCGTGTTTAACGCATAGTCCACCATTTTTTTAATATTTAAAATAAAATATTAAAAAAGTTAAAATATTTCTTGGTAGAAATAAGCCTAACGACTCTCGGAATGATTTTTATAGTGATATATATATGAGATATGGAATCGATTCTTTTATAGGAATAATGTCATGTCGAGAAATAAGAAATAAATATGGTATAAGGTGATAATTTTTAGACAGAATAGAAAGATTTCATTCTCATGGAGAACATCAAAATTGTTGCTTCTCAGACCTACCAGACCCCCCCCCCCCCCATATTACCTTTCCAGAAACTGATCGTTTTTAGCGTTTTCAGACATAAGAGCGGCCGTCACAGCCAACTAGTGGCTCTATATGTAGATACCTGTTGCATAATGTCTGGCTGAGTAAAAATCTTAAAACAAAAATACCTCTATAGGTATATCACTGCATTCAGGCTATACAGGCTCCTCTGACGAAACTGGATTTATCAGTGAGACTTTTCTTATATTGTTGCTATTATTCCTGATCGATCTCCATATTATTTATTATCAATATGTACCTTAGTCACGATTATTAATTAAACCATTAATCTGATTAGATCACATATTTAGTCTGTTTGTGCAAGAGCTATCCTCGGTAGTATCCACATGTTGGAAACTGATTTAATATAGACAATTCTTAGACATTATTACATCGTCATCACAGGGGACACTAATACAATGCTCAGAGTAAAATATTACTTAATACTAACAAATATTCATACATATTTCCAATTTTTAAGTCGAAATAATCACTAAAAATATCACTAATTAATCATAAATCAATAGAAACGATAAAATAAATGTACAGATGAACTCCAAACCACTCACCAAAATGGTAATAAGCATTTTTGGCACCAGGAAAACACCCACATATTGAAATAGGCAGTAAAATATGCCCAAAACGGCCCAAAATGAATAAAAATCAAGTGAAATGAAAAAAAATAAACTGAAATTAAAGGTCCAAATGTGTTTCACATTGTTTGCAAATGTCCATCAGACGTATCAGAGTTAAAAAAATACTTCAATAGGACAATAAACGACCAAAAATGGCCTAAAAACCAAAAAAAAACATAATTCCAGAGGCTCCGGTTTTAACCGTCCACCCACACGTAATTAATGCTCTGTTTCATTCTTTGACCGGAGGTGCGACGGTCAAACGGGAGGCATGGACGGTTAATCGGTCACCTGCGACCGTTTGACCGTCCCTTTGGTATCCACTCGCACGTCGGTCAAAAAACGCGTGCGACCGATTGACGGTGACCGACGCATTTTGACCGACGTGTAAGTGGATAAGGCGCTTTTTAACGCTCGCTCGCTGACATTTGCGGACGCTAAAATCTGGAATCCCTGTTGCATTTAATTTATAAAGTTACTGTCTAAAGAATTGCCCAATGGTACCTGTATTTTCTCTAAGAAGTAACCGGTCCTTTTGCTAACGCTAACCCTGACTTCCCATATTGTCTGTTTTGATTAATTATTTTTAAACGTCCAAGTATATAATTATCATTACAAACCACATATGACCAATTTGACAAAATGATTGCTGGGAATAATTTAATATGAATGGTACTTCGTTCATATGAGGCATTACTGGACTGACTTCTGTGTTCCTTTAATAGTGATCATTGGCAGGAAAGGGAGGGGACGAGGAGGAGGGGGAGGGGACGAGGAGGAGGGGGAGGGGGAGGGGACGAGGAGGAGGGGGAGGGGGAGGGGACGAGTAGGTGGGGGAGGGGACGAGGAGGAGGGGGAGGGGACGAGGAGGAGGGGGAGGGGGAGGGGACGAGTAGGTGGGGGGAGGGGACGAGGTGGGGGGAGGGGACGAGGAGGAGGAACGGAACTGAGAGACATCCTGCGCTTTGGAGGCTGCGTGTACGATGTGCTGACTACCGCTCTCCCTCTGTCACCAAGGCAGGCTGGGAGAAGGGACCGAGGCAGGCCGGGAAGGGACTGTTCATAACTAACCACTGAGGGTATGGGGAGCGGGGAGGACCCCATCCCGACCCCGTCCCTCCTCCATTAAAGGTTTGTGTCATGACCCCGGGGTCATGACGCCCCTCATTGTAATTGCGTGTAAAAAGGATGCCCCCCCCGCTACCCCGCCCCCTACACACACACTCTTTTAACAGTGACTCACCGCTCCTCCCTGGTAAACTATAACGTCATGTAACGTAGCTGTCTGTCCCTCCTCGCTCAGCCTTCCTTCTGTCCTCTGTCTCCTGTCCTCTGTCTCCTGTCCCCTCTCTCAGTCTTCCTCCTGTCTCCTGTCTCCTGTCTCCTGTCTCCTGTCTCATGTCTCCTGTCTCCTATAATATATCTCACTCAGCCTTCTCCCCTCCGCCCTGTCTAAACACACTCATCTCCAGTGGATTCTGGTGGATTCCTCTCCTCCTAATGCTATTGTATAAATACTGGTCATGGAGGAGATAGCAACATAACCACAGCGGAGGATGTGGAGGATGTGGAGGTGGTGGGGGAGGAGTAGGGAGGTGGAGGGGGGGAGTAGGGGTGAGGGGTGAGGGTGTGTGTGTGTATGTGGGGGGGGGGGTATGGAGTAGGGGGAGGAGTGGGGGGAGGAGTGGGGGATTAGGGGGGAGGAGTGCGGTTAGGGGGGGGGGAGGTGGTGGGGGGAGGAGTAGGGAGGTGGAGGGGGGAGAGAAGGGGTGAGGGGGGAGTGTGTGTGTGGGGGGGGGGTATGGAGTAGGGGGAGGAGTGGGAGGATTAGGGGGGGAGTTGGGGGAGGAGTGCGGTTAGGGGGGGAGGAGGTGGGGGGGGGGGGGAGGAGGGGGGAGTGGGAAGGGAGAAGGGGGGGGGGAGTTTGAACCACTCTCTCTCTGTGCAGATATCCTGTTTTCTCCTTGTCGATAAACTATTCAGATATAATAAGAAATGTAGATCAGGAATATCTCACACTCACACACTGAAGGTTCAAAATCTCACAAATGAAATTATATCTAATAGACTAAATAGAAAAACAATGGGGGAGGGCAGGGGGAGGCCCGGGGGAGGGGTAGGTGGGGGAGGGGGGAGAGAGGGAGGGGAGGAGGGAGGGGGAGGGGGGAAGCTCGAGGGGAGGGCCAGGGAGGGGGAGGGGGACGTGGGGGAGGGGGACGTGGGGGAGGGGGACGTGGGGGAGGGGGACGGGTGCAGGGTGGGACTCACTCGGACTCTCTGCTAATGTGTTGTATTGGAATATAAGCCCGGCATCTGCTCTAGTTACATACCGTACCTCAAGTGTTGTGTGTCTCACATTATGCATAGAACAGTCTGGCCGGGAGTCTGGCTCATGAGAGGACCTCATAAACATATCACAAACATGGGGCAGTAGGTCACATACCAACCACTGCACTCATGCAGTCTTCATGCATTAGATATTGTGAAAGAAACTAGGGGGAGCTAGGGGTAGGATCGGAGTAGGGATGGGAAGAGGGGTTTCGAGGGGGTTGGAGGGGCAGGGGGAATAGGAGAAGAGGGGTTGGAAGGACAGGGGGAAGAGGGGTTGGAGGGGCAGGGGGAATAGGGGAAGAGGGGTTGGAAGGACAGGGGGAAGAGGGGTTGGAGGGGCAGGGGGAAGAGGGGGAAAGGGGGAAGAGGGGGTTGGAGGGGTAGGGGGAATTGCGGGAAGAGGGGGTTGGAGGGGCATAGGGGAATAGGGGGAAGAGGGGGTGGGAGGGGCTGGGGGAATAGGGGGAAGAGTAGAAAAGCGGTTCAATTGATTTCAACAGAAAGGAATTTAAGTCCTATCATAAACATAAATTCTTCATATGTTTGTTCCCTTTTTAAGGAGTGACTCGCTCTCTCTTAAGGGACTTCAGATAGATTAAACATTAGCTTTTATTAATGTATTATTACCATGAGTCAACTTCCAGGCATGTAAGTCGATATAATATTTAATCACTTATACATGTGTTTGTTCAGTGATCACTGGTTGTATGATATCGTTGATGCTGTTTGAGATTTTCCAATCTTAACTCGCAATATATTCCATTTATGGGTCTGATTTTCAGAAAATGTACAATTTGTCTTCAACAATCCTTTCAAGTAAGACAAATTTAAGACAATAATGATGTTCAAAATTCAGTTAAACACAACCAAACACATCCTTTAAATCAACTTAATACCAAATATACTCAGATATACCAGCTATTTACCATTTTTCAGTCTTAATTTAGCAGAATGTACTAAATATGTACATCTACCAATGACTCATATATACCATAGAAATGTTGCGAGATGTGTACATTATTATACTCTATAATACGCGGTATATAAGGTCATCACGCTTACAAGAAAGAACCTCCGCTATACCGCAATGGACACTAACAACACTCACCGACACGTGTGGAACTTCTTTACCTGCAGCCATAATTAGAAGATGACTCATTATTGTATAGTCACTGATTTTATTTTTTAACATTGATGTAGTGTAAAGAATTGCAATTCTTGCGAGCGGAATTTACCACTAAAGTGGCCGTTCCCCCCTCCCCCTCTCTCCCCCCCCTCCCCTCCGCCTGGGCCTCGACCGCCATGCAGGACCTGGGTGGAGCGGGGGAGAGCGGGGCGCTGGACATCTGTTGTTATGTGTTTACCTGTTTGACTGTCTTAGCAACCGAAATAGCATCGCCACTTGTTGTCCGGCGTGACTCTCATTAGTGGGTGGGAGGAAGGGACTGGGGGAGGGAGGGGACGCTACATGCTTGGGTCAGGGATAATGGGAGGGGAGGGGGGGGTTGAGGGCAAGGGATCCTCCGCGCATGCGCACAGCGTATGACCTTGGCGTGGGAGAGCGCTGGGGGTCATGATCATGTGGCAGGAAGATCCCCCTCAGCCAATCATAAGGGTGGATCGCCAGGAGCACACTTTGCTATACCCATTTTGATGCTAATGAATAATTAACGTGTGACTATAAATAAAGGGGACAGAGTAAGCTTGGACACACCTTGCTGCCTGGCCGAAGACTACTATCATCCGACTTCTCTGACTTCATCATTTACATACCGAATCTCTGGGCAAATTGCCATTGCATTTTCACAGTAAGCTACTATTATATAGTTTAATGTCCCCAGGATAGCCCTGACGACCTGCATAGTTTTTTTTTCCTTTTCTGATGTGCTGTTTCGATTACTATCGGAATAAAAATAGAAGGTAATATACTCTACCGCATAACCTTAGACACGCAGGGATATCTTTAATGCACTGTTCAGTACGGTTTCAAGGGACACTTCACATGTCCTGAGGGGGGTGGGTGGGGGGGGGGGTGCGTTGCTCCGTTTCCCGTTAATTATTTCCCCATTGAAAGTGCATGGGAAAGTAGTTAGCGAGAAACGGAGCAACGGGCCCCAGGAGCGTACAACTTGCACTAATACATTTGAGACATGAATTCCTACGAGCGTCACTCACTCCAAACATGACAACTTTCCAACCTTGACCTGATGAACCTTTTTTCTTTTTGTATTATGTCTTCATAATTATTGTTGAATTGCAAATTTATATAATCATGTATAACTGACAATAGCGTCCGCTAGGATGCAGTGATATTGCAGAATAAAGACTTAAACAAACCAACAAGACCTTAATCTATGAGGCTTTCATGCAGTACCAATTTACATCAGTAAAAACAGGTGTCAAAGTAAGTCGTGCTTAGATATTTGGGTCAGATTTTCAGAAAATGTACAATTCACCTTCACCAATCCTATGAAGTAACCCGAATTTCAGAGGAAAATAAACTTGAAAATACAGTTCAAACCTTTCTTTTAATCTAAGTTCAAACTAACCAAACAGATTGCTAGAATCAATGCAATGCCGAATATACTCAAATTTACCTTGTATTGACCTGCTTGCAGCTTAATTTAGCAGAACTTAAGATAAGATAAGATAAGATAAGAAAAGAAAATCTTTTATTTGCCTATGTAAGATACAAAGAAATGACAAAGGGGTCTATATGTCTATATGAAAAGTTAATTCCATTTCTACCGACAGTTACCTTTGATTTAGAAGGCTTTTTGACTGTATATGACTGAGGCTAGGGTTAAATATATAGGATAAAAATATAGAATGTAAAAATAAAATAAAAGAAGCGAGATGGTAGAAATATCTGATTGATCTACAACTAACAAGTGTTTACACATTTTTCCAATAATATACTTTATCGGTCGGTATAGAACAATTTGTTTTGAGTAATATAAAATAACTTGTGAGTAAAACTGCATTTGATATACTTTCATAATGCTTACATAGATCACAAAGAACTTAATAAGTATGCGATTCAGTAATAGGCAACTTATGTGTACTATATTAGTTAGTTGAAAACCTTATTTTACATAATAGGGTTGAGGAAAGCATCGGATTTACTTCCAGAAAGCTTCACAGATCATGACAGATGAAAATAATTATAATTATATAAGTGAGCATAACATGTGTACAGCTGCCAATTGTACATTTTCTGAAAACGTGTCTTTTTATCCGCGCGAAAATAAAGGCTGTTTATCTGAGAGTATTTCCATCCCGCGCCTTAACGCTACTCGACGTGAAACATGCGCCTGTGGGCCAGCAGAGATGTACCATCTGGTGGCAGCACTGTCTAGTCCCTGATTGTATGCCGGGGCGCCATCTGTGTTCTAGCATAGACACAATAATGCGCCCGGCCCCAGTCATGGACCATTCAATGCTATTACATTCTCTCTTACTTTCTCTCTCACAAAAGGCATGATATCTCAGCTTGAGACATATATTTAAGTGAAGGAGGTTAGTAAGTATTTCTCATGCTATCATGCTGGTCTGAGACACTTTGAGTTTCTAGTTACTACAGGAAAGAAAAAGGATTACTAGACGAAAAGTCGCCAAGTGGCAATGCCATGCATAAAAAACCTCAGCTCAGCAATTCGACCCAAGCTCATTGGCCCAACACTATTGCGGAAATCTGCAAATAATTTCCAAAAATCCCTACGTTCCCATATGTACACACATTTCAAACCTGTCCCAGTCTCACGCTTATTGATTTTAAGAGACATTTCACCGAAAAATGTAAGGTCTTACTAGTATAATTACTGCATAACAGACCTCTCGCGTTCACACTACATTTGGAAGTACACTTGAAAGCCATGACCATGCTTAATGTTCCTCCAGCCCCCTGCTCCTCTACCTATGGTGTTGTGGCTCCACATCCTTGAAGCGAAGATGGAAGGACTACACAAGCAGCAAGTGGTAGGAATCACCGACCTCAGAACATGGCGGCTTCATGTTCAATTCATCAAAGATCATCTACCCACTCCGCCAGTTCGCACAAAGCGAGCTTTGCTGGGCGTGGTAGGTATCAGCAGATCTCTCTTCGGTACCGCTACCACAGACCAGATCGACGAGCTCCGAGCGGCAGTGGAGGCATCGCAGGCAGGCCTCAGTGTGATGTCTCACTTCCAATCAGAGATGGTTTCTGTGGTAAACCAGACCCGTCTGTTCCTACGAGAGAATCGAGTCGACATCCAAAACCTGCAAGAGATAAGCCAAAATCTGACTGACCAGGTATCTGAAATTGTTCATCATTTAAATGTTTTTTCTAGAGATATACATCGTATGCATATGAGAAGAGAGGTTGATCAGGCCCTAAGCCAAGTTGACTGCATTATGCTGGCATATTATAGGCAAATTGATTTATTCCATCGCCAGAGAACACACCTAGAGCACGGGTACTTGACTGATGAAATATTACCTGAAGTACATTTAAATGAAATTCTTCACCAATTGAGTGAGAGGGGACACCAACCTATAGACGATGTTCGTTGGTACTGCAGAAGCGTACAAGTTCAAATCATATCTGAGTCAGACAAGCAATTAGTTTATCAGGTGGTCATCCCTGCAGTTTCCGCTACTAAGTATTTACACTATAAACTAAGGTATTTTCCTACCCCTTATGGGCCATCCTACCTCAAAATCATCAAGGGCATTGCTGAATTAGCGATGGACAGTGTCTCTAGTGGTTCCTCTTTTGTTCCTAACCACTGCATGGGATACAGCCCGGCTGTATGTTCCTCTGCGTTGGAGAACCTAAAACCAACATGTGAAACAGATTTTTTTTTGGGTATATTTCCAACAGTTTTCATACCTAAGAAACAGTTTCAGCGTATAGAAGATATGGGGCACCAATATAGCTTTGACAAGAGGTAGGGCATTAATAATATGGATTCCAAGCATTTCCTAGAAGAAAAAGGAAAACGGTAATAAATGACCTTCACTTATTAGTTTAAAAAGTTGTTGATGTTTAAACATACAATTTTGATATATAGCTTCAGAGGCGTCGCTGGCAATTTCCAAGTGGGGGGGACATATTTTGGGATCTTGGACCTTTTCCCCATATTCATGTATGAAGTGTACAACAAAATGAATCAATTTTAAAGTCTAAAAATTAGTTTAAAGATGCCAATATCTTATGTAAAAAACTGTAAAAATTACAATAGTGTCAGTTCCTTTTCTTTGATTAATCAATTCAAGACATTCAAGTATACTGTTACAAATCACTAACTAGAATCAGAAAGAGGTACAACAATCATTAAATAATCATCATAGAAGTATGAGAAAATTTCAAAACATATCTAACCTATGATATAAGCAATTTTATTAATGCAAGGGAAGGTACATAGGGTAGGGTTGAAAACAGGCTCTCGCAATTGCTTCAGTTTTTTCAAGTGAGCTATTTTCCAATTTGTGGGGCTTGGGTAATGATCAAAATAAAGTTAAACAAGAATTATATAACAGAATGTTAGTTTTCATTTCACGGAGCTCTGAAATGTATTACCGTTTACAATAGGATTCTATGGGAAAAGGACAATTTTTTTCCATCTTTTCAGTATAAAAATAAATGGAATTTAATTTTTTTATAATTATATTATTATTGCTTCACAAGCAATAAAAGAGGGGGATGGATCACCAGCTTTTTTAAAAAAAACATCATCATTTAATTCTTTTATAATTATATTATTATTGCTTTACAAGCAATAAAAGAGGGGGATGGATCACCAGCTTTTTTTTAAAAAACCATCATCAGCTGAATTTTCATTCTGATGAGCTAAAAACAGGAGTATTGGTAATTTCGTATTGACCCCAGGCCTCCCGAGACTTCCCAGAAACCCACTACTGTAACAAATGGTAAACATTGGTGGTCCCTGAGATGAAAAGGAAAATATGTTGAGAACCTTTTTTTTTGCTTTTTGTTATCACCTAATCATGTTCTGTCTCAAGACAATTAAAGTTTGAAAAAATTATTATTAATTCCAACTGTTTATGCAGGAAGACATTATGATATAAAACATACACATGTCTAAATGTTAGAAATTCATTTAAAACAATAATAATATGTAATTTGACGGAACCAGCAGGAACCTTGCACATGGAAATTATCACTTTTCTATGAAATTGACAACAAAATTATTTGAACCTAGATGGGCTTTTTAAGGGCGTTGGAACACAACGGACAAATTTCCCAAAAGAAAAATTGAATTTGGAGAAATACAAAATATTTTGTGAACATATATTTTGTTTCTGGGTACATTGCCAACCGATGGAGGTATAATTTCAAACAAAAAATGTAATTATTTGGAGTATTGTATGACCTGGTGTTAATAGTTTTCATGAAATTGTGCATATCTTCTTTGAAAAATGAGCAATTTTATCAGGTTTATTGGCCATAAAATATTTAACATTTATTCTAGATACACAAACCCATACTTCCCCAGAAAGCCCTATTTGCACTGCATCAGTTAATATTACTTTTATTTAAAAACTATCAACCCCTCACCCAAGGACATCTGGGAGAGCCTGTGGGCCTATTTCGTGAGAACTGACCACAGTGCGACACACATATTATGTAATCACTGCTAATTATAGATACAGACATTGGTGGGAGATCAATGAGATGAGTATATAAACATTTGATTATGATTGTTTTTACATCAGCATCTTGATTGAGGACCAGACCAGTGCCAGATCAAGTGGTTCAGACCAGTGCCTCTCAATTCAAATTTGAGGAAACTATATTTTCAAGACTCCTTAGGGTATCCAATTTAAACATTTAGAAATAATAATACGGTAATTTGTTTTAGTAATACTAAAGCATCCTTAAAGTGCGCATTTGTAATGAGGTTTTCTGATGCAAATAAAGCTTACACCTTTCAGATTAAAACAAAATTCTACAGCCTTGGACCTTTTGTACTTTGTATTAGATATTAGAAGGCTACATAATGAAAGTTATTCAGAGGGCCTTGGACCTTATTTTGGGAGGAATTTTTTAAGAGCCTTGGGCTTGGACCTTTTTTGGCTGCCACCAAAAGTGGGGGGGACATGTCCCCCCCGTCCCCCCCGGCAGCGACGCCCCTGCTTACCAGATGAAAAGCCTCCACGTCGGCAGATATCAAACTAATAATGTGCCCCTGATTTGCCTTCAGAAAGGCCTTCTTGCTCAGTTAAAAAATCTGTGACAATATTGAAAAGAATTAAAGCATTTCCCTCATAGTGAAATTTGTGGTGTGGATTAACAGACATGGTGGGAAAGGGTAATCCTGGTAACTCAGATGGAAAGGTTAGTCCTACCAGGGAGGTATATATAAGGGAGTAGCAACAACTCATTTTAATACTGAATCAACATATCTGCAACTGGGACCTAATTTAGACACTGCATGCTAGGTGACACTGCAGTATTGTAGTTTGATTGCCCTTCACCAGGGAAGAGCATACTAGTGATGCACTTATAAATAGTTGGTGCTATTAGTAGTAGTGGCATTACTTTCAACTATATGCCACCCACGCATATTATATATTATTATTTCCTTGTAAATACCTCCCTGGTCCTACCATACATGTAATATAGAGGTTGTTCAAGATCCACCTGGGTGTTATGTATGGTTATTGTATCCTAAAAAGAATACAGAGGTAAATCCTACTCGTCCACATAAGCACTCTGCCAACAGCACCGTGCTTATGTAGATGTACATTTTGTATTATTGCCTTCATATTAGTTCCATTCTCTATAAATGTTAAGAACAATTCAACACAAACTCAATTATAACAATAATGATAGCCTGGCTTTTGGTGCCAACATGGCCGCCTTTTATTAATAGAATAAAACAAACATAAAAAAACCGGTTGACTGTTGATGTTTAGGAAAGTAGATTTGTATCATTTTTTGTTTAAAGAGAAAGCTATTGATATGGACAATCACTATGGAGTATGGACAATCACTATTCTCTTAGGATGTTCTTAGAAATGCATAGATCAAATCAGTACTCAGTACTAAACTTGGTACCTTCCTACAAAGAGTTCTTGTTGTAAAAACATTTGAAAAAGATCATTTCTTTTACTTTAGACTCATTTCTTGGCGACACATCACAAACAATAAAAACCAACTTACTTTTCTGTAGATGAGTGTACTACATAACAGCTTGATCCTTAGTTCACATACCATCATATTCCTAGTACTATGGGTGAATGCGAACACATTCACAAGGTAGAGAAACAAGAACAATATCAAAAGTATCCATACTTCTGTAGGTACCTGACCAGATGTATCTGCTTCTAGTGCACTGACCATGAACTTCACAATCACAAATAAAGCAAACCTTGATATTTCCTGCAACAGAACATGTGTGTTTCAGGAAAATGATTCATAAGTCGCAAAATTGATATTTTTTAAAGTGTTTATTTTCACAATATCACATTATTGGAATGTTCTAATTTTTGGAGAGTTTATGACGTATAGCTATGTCAATCGATGTATCAAATTTCAGGACAATCTCTGTAATATGTCCTTTTGTTTTAAAGGTCATCATATGGACTACATTTAGTTACTTTACTGTTTATTGACCCCAAGAAATATTGGAAACATTCTTTTTTCAAAAATCAAAATATCAAACTTAAAATCTAGAAATACGTATTAGATTGTGAGACTGTTTACTATCATTAGAATCGGCTTGATCTCATCCTTTCAAATATGATGATATCTCAAAATCTAGTTCATGCGACTTATGACTCATTTTCCTGAAACACATCACATATTTCATGAGTTATGATTTTCTCTATTTATCTCTTAGTATAGTGATGTATGAATGCCATGTATATGTCTCTCATGGCTATAACCTAACAAATATCAATAACCAAGAACAATGAGAATACATCTATGACAATGACATATGTCTGGCCAATAGAAATATTTAGCATATCATGGATATTGAATGTAGTCCAAAGAATTGCTAGTTGCAATTAGTATGGCATGTATAAGTTTGTAGTTTAGCTCATATTATTAACTAAATAAATTAATGATATGGCTTCTGATAATTACAGTTACTTACTGAAAGCAAGCGGAGGAAGATCCCTGATAGTATCTGACAATGGTAATGTTTGAACAGTAACCAGAAGAAACTCTCCTTCTTAGCTTTTTGATTTTCCTCAAGTATTTGCCATTTTCTGTGGAAATCCAAAGTTTATAACATCAAACATGTCTGCCTGATATACATGCAGAAAATGTGAGGTAGTTTGGTAAATGTTTATCGTGCATAATGTGTTACTCAATTCTACCACTCCTGAATATAGAATTTGAACAACAAATGTGGGTTTTTTTCCCATTCCACATCCTACAATATCTGGAAATAAAAGATGGTGTATCAATACTGAGAGGTCCTTAGAGTCACGGACTCCGTTCCCATTAATTTTGTGCCTTGCCAGATCATCATTACACCTAACTTAATTGAAATATTATTGCTGGAGTTCCATTCTTTATTCATTATATGAACAAAAAAATTGACCATATGTCATCAGCTATCTCTGAAAAAATATTAAACGAGTATCAGAGAGCCCCGCTGCCCCACTGAGAGCCCTGCTGATATCATGCGGTATTTAGGCCTACTGACATTGTTGAATTAAAACGTTCATATCGCAGATATTTTTTGAGCTACATTAATAAAGCTTATACCATTCTATAGAATTTAATTTGCTATTTAATCATGTGCTTCTTATTATGTATTTTGGGGTATTTTTATGTATATTTTTTTTTATTCAGTTTAAAGCCAATACAATATTTAAGTTTGATAGAAAAGAACGTAATATCCCTCAGGGATGTTTTCACACGGTGCCTAATAGTATGAGTATTCTCATATGGGTTTGCACAGCTTTCACTCAGTGTGTTGACATGCTTCACGGACAGCCAAGGCTCCGCGAAGCATATCAGCAGAGCTATTTTTAGAGAACCCCATTTTTATATTACGCATACCATGAGTTTATTTTGATTGAACCCCACTTATTTTCAAAAGGGATGCGCATATAATATATATAATAAAAACATTATGTAAACAATTTGAACATAAACATACTGCAAGGTTGGAATTAATCACTGTGTATCATGACTAGATATCTAGACTTGATACTTACGGTATAAAAGCTGAATAGTTGTACTCAGCTTTCAAGAAATCAAGAGGTTCAGGAACATCATCTTGTGTGAGTGGTCTTTTGTAGGCAGTTTTAAAAATGCCTAGTATCCACCTTGAACAAGAGAAGATCTTTATAATATCTACTGACAGACAGTGCACAGCACACTCACAAATATAAACGCAGATATATTATATATACATGTATCAAAAGCATATCAACAATTTAAGAAAATATGTGTCTAGCATATATCCGCATTTTGTTTGTAAAACACCAACAAATAAGTACAATATAACTTGCTACAAATTATTGCGCATATCATTAGAAGGGTTCATGCATAACCAGCTCGCCCATTGCTGCGGAGGTCTGTGTCGCTTTTGTATGACCCCCTTCACCCTGGTACAGTCTCTACACCCACCGCTACTTATCACTGTCCTGCGGAGGCCTGTAGACTACATTTGATGGATACTATGAATTAAAGGAAACCCCTCACCATATTTGAGTTGTTTTGCTGTGGCTACTTCGTCAGGTTTTTTTCTACTACTTATCAAGCGTATGACAACCTGACCTGAAAGACATTCATGAATTTCTTCAATTTGCTCCCTTAAGGTGACTCAGTACTGATCTTGTGTATTCAACACATATAGCTCAGTACTGATATATGTGTATTCAATACATATAGCAGGGAATATCAGCATCATGCAGACGAAGTATGTATGTTAAGTCTTGATATAAACATTTTAGATAGAAAATTTATGCTGATTTTTGGTGTGGGAGTTAGTATCTACGATCCCTATACATCCATATTAAATTTCATTAACATTTATGGAGCCATATGTGTATAAATCAAATATTTGTTAAGAATTTTCTCATTTTAGCCAATTTTCTCATAATTAAGTTGTAACACAACAAGATCGGCCTGGAAATTCATGCTGATCTTTGGTGTGCGAGTTAGTAACTATGATAGCTGTGTCCATATAGAATTTCATCAAGATTTATGAAGCCATTTTTGTTCAAATCAAATATTAATCAGGAATTTATTTTTTTCCCCAATTTTTCTCATAAATAAGTCGTAAGATAGAAAAATTTAGCCTGGAAAGCCATCCTGATTTTTTGTGTATGAGTTGGTAAATACGGTATCTACATTCATATTAAATTAAAAAAATATTCATCAAACAGTTTTTTTTTAAAATGCTGATTATCATCAGCCAAAGTCAATTTTGCTAGTGCCCCATACTGCCACTAGGGGGCTTCCAGGGTGCTAAGTCAGGATCTGAGGAAAAAAACATTATCTGATGATAAGTATATATATGTTGAATGTCTGGGTGAAATTTGTTGTCTGAATTCATGTCAGAACCATTTTAAACGAATTATGTTAATAAATCACTCAAATGTAGTAAAATTACTCAAATATGATTCATTATTTCTATCTCCATACTGCCATAGCATGAAAACTAGCCTGGTGACCTATGTTTTTTTTTCACTCAATAATGATTATTTCATGTCAACTATCATTGGTAAAAATTTTTAGAAAAATTCATCAATAATCAAAATCACTACTGAGTCACCTTAACCTCCTTCAACATTCTCCCCATATTGTATGGCTCTAATCTCTATGACCGTTTCTTTTACAAAGAACTGCATGCAGTTGTCATTCCCAGCGAATAGGCGTTGCCTATGTATAAAGTTTTCAGCTTGGATGAATATCCAGTTTACAACATTATTCTTTACTCCTCCATCCACCTTTGCCAATATAACATGCTATGGTGTCACCAAGCTTGAGAATTGTTGTTAAAAAAATAAACTCTCTTCCAACCATTCCTGAATACATTTCAGATTTTAATGATTATCAATATGGTATTAATGATAGATACTAAAAAAATATTAAAAACTGTTGTTGACTTACAGATATGTAGCCTTTGAAAGTAGCCCAGCCTGTGCATACATGTTTCCTTTTCTCCGTTCCATCATGATCTGCTATATTGCAGCAACCCAGCCATAACGTAAATAGTTCATATACAGCCGAAAATAGTACTCAACATTAAGACCTTGTCTCACTCCAATTCCCAAGATAATCACCACCACAAATGTAAATGGGCCAACAAATTTTATACACTTTACCTTTAAACAGAATGAACAACATGTTTTTTTTTCAATCCGCTGGCAGCAGGAATCTGTAGTATCAAGCGGTGTATTGTATTTGTGCACTTTTAAATACAATTTGTTTAATCTGTGCATGGGGCTCATGTACGTGTCTTAGGATGTTTACTGTTTCACACTCTAATTATACTCTCCTCAAAGCGCCAACATTTCACCATACATCAGAATTGTATGTAAGATCTAATAGATAAGCTTTAAACTAGTTGAAACAGAGACTCTATGTAATATGAAAAGTTGGCTGAACACGGAATGGACTTTCAGATTTGTACTAGTTCAAAGACAGCAAGGTTTTAGTATTATCACCCATTTACAGGATTCTTGTAACATATCTAACTGCAGCAGAATGTATATTATGTAAAATCTTTCACTGTATTCCAGAATGACCAAATGTGTATGGAATGTGTGATTCGATAATGTGTATGCATGGAGCAACACCCTTCTTAGTGTAAGAGGACAGGCATGACCTGCTCCTGACTGTAGTATTTGTTGTTCGGTCTTGGTTCAGACTTGGTTCAGTCTTGTCGTGGGTGGCAATAAATCCCTAAGGAGACTTGTACCGTGTTTGAGACTTTCTTTGCATTCATCAAGATCCAGAGCCATTGGAAGAGAACCTGGGTTGTTGTTCATTCAGTAATTAGTGCCAGTTACTATGAAGCAGATTCACTAAGTTTGGGGCCGTGACCAGTTCATGTCCTCACAAAGCTGAATTTGCAAGTTGTGTGACTGTCCCATATTCCTTTTTTTCAGAGGAATAGAGTCTGTTGTGAGCAGAAAGCCACAAAGGCTAGATCATGTTTTGTTTTCAGTTGCCATAGCAGAAAATCCATGCAAAATGGCGGAAGCAGATCTTATGTTGCCTGGTCCAAAAGGATTGCATCCTTGGAGTAAGAGATATCTCTGTGATCACCTATGAGGATGAGGACGCTAGCTGCCCCACACTGAAAGGTTTGGAATGGATAGACCCCAGACTGAGAGTCTACTCACAATTAGGTCGATAACTCTTCTAGAAAAAACTCTAGCACTACGGACCACTTTTGAACCATAAGCCATGAGACCATATTCACCCCCAAATAACCTTGAGTCCTTTGCACATTTACGAAACTGTGTTTGTCTTTTACTTCAGCGATTTTTATGATAATCTAGTTGTGTAATAAAGCAAAAAGCAAGCAAGATTTTTTTCTATGTATTTTTACAGCTATAAATATCGTATACGGACATACTATTTATAGGGAGGTTTCCATATTCACCCCCAAATAACCTTGATGTGACCTTCGAACATTACTAAACTGTACATTAAATACAATGCTCATGACTCGTAAAATTAATATTTAATCAAAGAAAATAAGTTAAAACTTTTTCCTCAGCCTCAGAGACTCATAGAGAGCAAAGACACCATTTGCAAGACTGTTCCGAGCATGGCCAATTTTTAGGACATAGAGATTGCATACCCTGAGGTTCTCAAGTTTTAAGTGACTACAATAGATATTTTCTGAGATCTAGAATATGATATATTGGTGGGGAGAATGATGGATGGCAAATTGGCAGTGGGAACATGGATAAGAGAATGTACAACATGAACTCACTCAGATGGGAGAATGACTGATGGGAGAATGTCAATAGGGAGACTGTCCACTGGGGAATGACCTAGAATGCATACAAGACCTAATGTTGCACTTTGTCTCAAGGCCTGAGTGCAGATAAATAAACCTTAGAAGCGATTTGATGAGATTCTGGGATGGGTTTTTTCTCTATAGAAACCAGCTGTTTGTTACGACTGAGCTTGTGCAGTTAAATACGGATCCATGCAAGCACCTCTGGGTCAGGTCACGTAAACAGTATGGCGACTCTCATGGCGTGTGCTGATGTTTTTCGGCCGTAATAAAAAAAGTTTGTCCATCCTTTTCTCCCAGAACTTGAATATCATCAAATCACCTCTAAAAGCAATAATTGCCTTGGTTGTTTCTGCTCACAAGTACTCTTGCCTGACGGAAGTTCTAGGGCAAGCCCTCAAACTTCCCTCAGGCAACAGTATCCGCAAGCAAACAAAACCTTGGGAAATATTTCTTAAATAGATTGACAAGGTTTGGTTTGTCCTCATGTTCAGTAGAATGTGCTTGGTGGAAGGTGACAAATCACTACAAATGTGTATAATCACAATAGTGTGTGAGAATAAGAAGTCCCTGTTGTGGTGCATTAGCTTCAGGCAGGAAAGTACCAGGAGCTTAATCATTTATTCAGCTAAATAGAAAAAATTACATGAAATGGTTCACTTTTTGACAAGTGTTCTAAATCACTATTTATCTTCCCTAGACTTTTAATCGCTGAAAATTATTTCTTTTCATAAATATGTGTTATGAGAAAGTTCCACTTCAGCTTTCATGTTGGACCATCAAGTGCTGTTTTCTGTTTTGTGATTGTAATGTTGTACGGCATCCTGGAAATACTTAAGATTATCAGGGCCTAATGTCTCAACCATCTTGTAAAGAGCACCGGTTGTATTTTGTAGTAAGTTATAAGGACAATCAAATTCCACAATAATACCATCCTCCAACACCTGCAACATATGAAAGCTTTTTAGAATTATAGAAATTAATTGAATCAGTTTTAATTTGTTGTTGTGAAAATGGCACACCACTCAGAATAATACTTCACAAAATTACACACTGTATAAAACAGTTTATATCTGGTTTTACCTTATTTACTATATATCATGTTTTTTTTATATTACTACTAACTCTCTGGAAGACATGATTATTATAGATGGGGATGCCTACTTCTGTTAGTATATCATTATTCTTATGTACTTATGGACATGTTTGCCAAGGTCTGGTAGTATATCATGATTGGTATGTTATGATATGATATTACTATGTTTTCATATTCTATATTTTAAAGTCATACACTCTTTAACTGAAACTCAACTGCTCTCCTAAAACCACCTACCATGATTTTATCAGAGCCTCTGAGTGTCTCCAGACGGTGAGCAATTGTAATGACTGTGGCTTCACTGAGTGACTCATACAGGTTCCGCTGTATTATTGCATCAGTTCTGTATAATAGATAAATCATTATTGGCAGGATCATCAAGTAGAACCCTTCCTGTGATGGACTTTGATGAAAGTTAATTCTACATCTATTGCCATTGATGCCAGGATGATTGAGGGCATTTCACAAAGTAATCGGATCAGCCTAATTTTTTCACACTTTGTACTCCAAATTATGCTGATTTTAAATATAATGGTTTTAAGGGGATCTCTGAACCAGAATTTTGCTATTTCCATTTGAAAATAAAAAGTTATTCAATTCGTTTAATATGGCCGTCCATGGAGAAAAGGGTGTTTTTAAAACGTTTCATCAATTTTAAACCATGCATTGTAAATACAGTTGACTTATTTTTTAGTATATTATAGTTTAAGGAATATATTTTTTGAAAATAACATGAAAATTGGTGGTTTCTGAGATGTCATCATGGAACTTTTGTGTATACCTTTGCCCCTGTGTCAAAGAAGCCTTTACCCAATAGCGGAATTATTTTTCTTTTAAAAAAACCAGCAGTTTTTCATGAAAACGCACATTAGAATAGTCTTGAATCTTGATGTAAACAAGGTGGTTTACGGTGTTGTAAAAGAAAAATAAACAAGAAAAAAAAATATACTAATCTGTTCAACCTTCAGAACTGTTTCTTTTTAAGTACTGAACATCACTAACAAAAGAAATGATCAAAACATGAATAAATATGAGCATGGTCAATGTCCCCGCCATTATTGGCAACTGAGAAATACCCGCGATCATCCTTAACTGTATGTAAACATGCATTAAAACAATACTGTCAGAACAAAGAAAGAGGTCTGATATTCAGGTCCAGGATTTTCAAACAAACTCAGAGTTTTTATGAAAAGAACACAGAAAATCAATCATTAAATTATTTTTCTTTAAACAACTTACCTATTGTCTACATTTGCAGTTGCTTCATCAACCAAAACTATTTTGCTCTTTTTGAGGGCAGCTCTGGCAAGACATAGCAGTTGTTTCTCTCCAACACTAAAGTTGTTGCCACTCTCCCCCATCTTTGCCTCAAGTTGGCCTGGCATTTCACTCACTTTTGTTTTGAGATGCACCTGGAAAAACATAAACTATGTTTATGTATGTACAAATTGCAGTGACATGAAAAATGTCCCCCATATTCATGTATTTAACTTGAAAACTAACATAGGTACTCTGATCCCATTAAATTATTTCAACATTAGTTGAAAAGCATTAAAATTTAAGTTACATTTTCAGCAATTACAACCAAAAGGATGTTACCAAATATATATAATATTTTCAAGTTTGGTTTGAGATATAGGACTAAAGTTATCAATATTTTGGTGCTGCTAACTGTATATGTAAATAATGTGAAGTTGAATCAGCTGCAATCATTATAAAGACAGTCATTGCTCCAAAGTTGTTAGACATGCCAATGGAAATATAAATTAAGATTCCCTGCAAAAATAACAACTGTGTGAAATGCTCCACAGTTTTGGTCTAATGACTTTAGATGAGCAGGAAAAGAATGGATGAAAATTAGAATAAACCAGTAACTCACACTGTCTAACACCTCCCAGAGTTCCTCATCTTGGTAGGCATCAAATGGATCCATATTTAAGCGTATTGTGAGGTTAAACAAAACAGGATCCTGTGGGATGAATACAAGTCAATCTCACACTGAACGTTACATACATGTCACTGATGTCACTCAATGTTATAACAAGCTCATACCTGAGGGATTATAGCAAGATTACTTCTCAGATCACTCAAACCAATATCCTTGATGTTGATCCCATCAATCAAGATCTCTCCCTCTGGCTCGACCATTCTCAGTAATGTTACAAATAGCGAAGATTTTCCTGCACCAGTGCGACCAACAACTCCTATCTAAAATAAATAATGATATTAATTCTATTCTAATATTGAATGAAACTGATAATGATTAAGAGATCAGTTCCTTTCCTCTATAGATTTCTTCAAAACCTACTTTTTTTCCAGAATGAATGGTGAAGTTCAAAGGCCCTACAGCTGATTTTTCTTGTCCTCTATAAGTCATTGTAACATCCTTGAAAGTAATCTTCCCCTTGTGTGGCCATTCTTTTGGTGGTCTGAAAGCCTGATAGTCTGGTGCCTCCTGTTCCAATTTGTGATACTGCTGTATCCTCTCAACAGATGTCATCTGAAGGGTTACCAATAAGGATAATAATCTGCTATTTACAAGAATATTACCATGCACCCAGCTATAAGAATAATGCATTAAAACTAATTCCGAAAAAAAGGAAATTAAAAACTGTTATAAAAGTTCTCTGCCTGCACTTATTTCGAAAGCCTATTCTTCCTATTAAGCTCATCCTGAAAATGATGATTTCCATTATACAATTCAATATCTATGTCTTTGATTTGTACCGTAACAAAAAGGCCTGCACAAGGCATTTGATGCATCAATTGACTTACCATGGTCATAAAGATGGTGAAATAGGTAAATCCCATAGCCATGTTGGTGAGAATATCTGGCAGGTATACAAATGCCAAACCTACTGTTTTTTGGTTGTTGCCTCCTGTAAATAATTGGCATGATGTGAACTGTCATAATCTATCAATACAATCAATGTAAGTATTTTTATTTCTCTAACAGGAATTCTACAGGAGCCTTCCTATCAATATCAAGCATGTGTTCATATTAACAGGATTAATTTTGTTGATGTATATATATCTATGCAAACTAGGGTTGGTAGTCACCGCTTTGCCAAGAACAATTGTAGAGGAAGGTGGACCATTAGCCTCAATTTACTATGTTGTTGTTGATGTGGTGTGGTGAACATTTTTTCTTTTTTCTTTATATAGGTTAACAGAAGAGCCTATAGGAGAATATCCCATATTTGTGTAGCATAAATTATTGCATACTCAGCAACTTTAATTATCTTATGTCCTTTGTGTAATGCTTTTGATACACCAGCCTCAATATTTAATTAGTGTGTCCAGGCCTGCAACCAAACTATTCATGTCTTTGTCTTACCAATACATAATAGATATCTAAACAATTTCGCTGTTTTATATTGTTGTTGGAGAGGTTTTGTATTCAGATTTCAATGGTTTATATTTACCGATAGTGAATACAATGAAAATCAAATTCCATGTGGCAACAGATGTTCACATGTGTCCCTAACAATAGGAGTAAAAGGGCGACATTTGTTTCAGGATGCTTTTTTTTTTAAAGAAAAAAATGAAATTGATTGAATCTCTAGAACGTTTTGCATACATATAGAAGGGAATATAAACATAATGCAAACAAAGTATTGGGACACTGGAGCAAATTTGTTGATACCTTGAACATTTCATGTATGATTTTTTGATGAATTAAATACCTGTATCATAATCCAATAGCAAGGCAATGAAGGAAACAATGAGTAACAAGGATGATGCCATATCAACAACAAAAACCAGCGCTCGCTGACAACAGATGAAATTAAAGAAGGATATGGAATGGCGATCCATCAGTAAATTGCATTCTTCAATAAACATCTTTTCCTTTTTCATTCCTTTGATAACGGTGAGCCCATCCAGTGTTGAGGAAATATGTGAGTATGTTGGGCTCCTCACTATTGTAAAAGAAATGTATGCCCTTTCATATATGTAAATTAAGATATTATTTGGTATTAATCATCTAATGTAATATGTGTGGTCAAAATTATAAACTGATTACAAATTATAAAATTGTAATGATTGTCTCGAAAAAAGTTTTTTTGATCTCAAGTGTGTGGATCTGAGATTACAGGAGGATTCTACATTCAGTAATATGAAAATGGGGAAATAGTATTGAATGTATATGATATTTGAAAAGGCTTTGACAAGATAAAAGTCACTACTCCACAAAGAATACTTAACCACTGGTTTAGTGGAACTAGATGTGAAACTGATGCACATTGTTGTACTTACTGCTTGCTTCTAACCTTTTAGTGTCCCTAATTGCAGGTAGGATCAACTTGTAGAGGACCATCAAGAAGACCACATATAGGATGGCAGCAATGGAGCACCATGGGTTGGCAATCAGTACATACACTAAGTCAGGCAGACAGTTTCCTGAGTCCTAGAAATACATGTAATGTTTGCATGAGATGAAAGTTAACCAAAGTTGTGATGATTGAACTGTTGGACCATTGGACGAAACATGACCGAATGGGGGTTCATAAATTGCACTTAATGTTAACACTATAGTAACAATTACTTTCATTCAGGCCCAAATCTAATTATGGTGCACTGAGATACCTTGGGAAATAACAATAAGTGGACAGAAGTGGAACTATGGCCAGATGTGACTTTGAAAGAAAGTGCTGTCCCAGGTGCCGACTGTGTTTAGAGTTTTACATTATGCCTGTAATAATATAAATGCAGGAACATACCATATATCAAATTAACGCTTAAAAAATGTCCTATAATTGTAGTGTGTGGCTTTTGGTCATGAATGAACATGTCATGATTCCCTACCGTTTCCCACATTATTTCCCTCACAATGACTATATAGTCAAGCAGACTCATGGTGTACAACCCTCGGGACTGCTGGATCATATTGTCACCACTTGGGTACATTTGGAAATAATCCTTAATCTAGATGCCCCCGTACTTCTCAGCATGTACTTTCTATTCAATTTCTCTTCACCCTTCCCCTTCATCCCCTCAGTGACATTGCATCAGTCCAGTAAAGCCCAGCTGCTGTAAGTGGGTTGAAGCATGTGCAATCTTCCGAATGGATATAGCATTGAAATCTTCAAGCTTCAAAATAACTTGCTTGAAAAAATTATTTTGGGGAAAACAATACCAAGGTAGGGTCACTAGAAATCAATCTGAGCCACCCTGAAAGTTAGAGCCTTCCACATGCAGCCAGTAAAAAGCTTTTCACAACTATGTGCAGATTGTTGAATGTTGTAAATCAGCAATCAATATAGTGTGGATAATCCATAGGCAATAAGCTCACATCATATCCAATGTGAATTTCCAATGTGCATATAACAGAAAATGAATACAACTTACAAAGAACACATAAACAAGGGGCAAGATGAGATGTATGTCCATATAAGAGGTATCTCTTGAGAATCTGTTCAGAATATGTCCTGCAACAGATAAACTTTTTTTTTACATTGAAACAGGACCATGAAACCAGGATACTTGTATGGATCTATTTGATCTAGTATGTCTGAATATAAAACAAGATTTCATATATTTACAATTATTGTAATTAAGCAGAATATGAATTTCTTTGATATAGTGAGGCTTACCAACTGGTCTTGTTTCAAAGAAATATGATGGGGCCTTGAGTAGCCTCGCAAACATCACATTATAGAGGTTATAGCTAGCCAAGGTTGTCAGGAGCATCAGTAAAACAAAGGCAGTGATGAAAGTCATGAAGATTATCACTACTAAAACGCTTAGGGACTTAATGAGCTCTAACACCAGACTTGTTGGCATGAAAAAGTCCACAGAACGATTTTCAGCGATGAGGTGTTCAGTAGTGTTCCCCTTCTGTGGTATACTTGTGCTAAGATAGACAAAGATAGACAAAGATGAAGGTATGCTATAGTGGGAATGATTTGTTTTCAATCGCGTTGATTGATTGAGTTGTTAATAACTATAGTATTTACCTGCTTAAATCTTAAGAGAAGTTCCATGGTTTCTCACAATTGAAAATCGGATTAGCTGATTATTATCAAAAGCACTGTGACTATATATCATAAGAATGAAAATATATCTTTTGAAATTACCTTGAGACCAGCAGCCAATCAAAGTAGACCCCAGTGCCCTGTATGAATGAAGTGGGATAACTATAAGATGATAATGAGCGAGAAAGGAAATGTGATGTAATATAGACAAAGTTCATCACTTATTTTTTTAAACAATAGGACAATTGGAACAATCAGGGAATTTGTCAATAGAGGGGCTAGCAGTCGGTGGCAGTGAGTATTAGAAGGATGCCACTGCACATGTTTGTTGATGCAAACAACAAAACTCCCATAGGGTTAGCATTGTGAAGATAATGACTCACTGTCCTTTATGATAAGGATTCTATTAAAGAATATTCTATGGCATTCTTTTAATGTTAGTGGCTTAATCATTTAAAAACACCATAACAATTGTGTGTCTTGTACCCTCATCAAATGGGATGAAGACTTACCGTAGCCCCGGCATACATTATGACGAATAAAGGCAACAGAATAATTCCTTTTCCAGCCCTTATGTATCGCAAGTAAACAAGGTTATCTACCCCTCCTCTCTCATTCTTATCTTCTTTGTCCACAATCATATCTGTTTTCTATATGCAAAAAGCCACCATGTTATCAACAGATTTATTAATTTAATATGAAAGTAGATGTGATTTACTGTGTTGTTTACACAGATATGCAAATATAATTAAGATACCATTTTATTATATTCATAGAAAAGTGGGTTTAAATAGGTTACAAGTTTTACACAAATTTTGAGTTTCCTCATAATGCTAATTCCTTGATTCTGCTGTCAAAATGTTTACCAGAGAGCAAGAACAAGAATACAAACTAATATTCTTTACTAGATTACTCAGTACCTGAACCTGCACTGTTTCTATCTTCCTCAAAATTGTCTTTACAAGATTACAAAATTATATTCTGTACCTGAGCCCAATCGTTTCTTGTATCCTGCCTATCTTCCTCAAGAAAGTTAAACATCTGATCTGTACTATTCTCCTTTTTCTCAGCTTCAATGTTCTCTTTGATGACATTTGCTATTTCATTATAATGGCCACTCGCTATGATTGTACCCTGCAAAGAGTATGAGGGATTGAATCAATGGACTGGTCCTGGTACAATATAGTTCATCTATTAGAGTAGAGATATTAGTTATGGGAGCCTATCAAACATCACAAATGTCACAAGTGTTGTATATTTCAACTTAAGGACATTTATAATGAAATAATTTTTGTGACAGGTCTCCCATCCTTATACTGTCCAGCTTAATTAAATACTTCTTTGAACTAATTAGTACTGCTTTAGCTTCATTGGTGGCTGCGTTTAGTGGATTTTGGCCAATGGAAATGCTGAGAAATCAGCTTATAATGTCATCAACATAGTCTCACCTCTTTGAGAAGATGTACTCTATCTAAATATGGTACAAATTGAAGCTGGTGGGTGACAATTATTCTGGCTTGGTCCATCAACAGTCCATTGATACATCTGGATAGGAAGTGAATGTTTATGGAAAGGAAAACATTTACCTTAAATACTCTCTAAATTTTCCTTTTAAAAGGAAATGAGAAATATTAACCATACATTAAGCATGAATTTTAAGGGGCTGGCAGGAAGACTACTATGTACAGTCTTCTGTCCCTTTCTATTTCATTATGGCAGAATGAAAATTATATCATCAAAAGTGTCTCCTACTAATTTTAACTAGGAAATGTTCTTACACGCTTTCAGGTAGGCAATATGTAGGCCATAAAATACAATCATAATAATATGTCATGAAAATTACTTCTTTATTACATGATCATGCCTTTTTTGTTACCTTGATGATAGTGATAGCTTTCTTTACATTCACAGAACTTACTCAAAAAATAAAATCTTTGCAGTCTTCCCATCTACTGCAGAAAGGGGATCATCCAGGAGGTACAAGTCTGCATCTTGATAAACAGCTCTGAATTAAATAGCAAGGTGATGAATGAGATTTTCCCAATTCAAATTAAATATTACAACCATCATATTTTCAACATTATGATATCCTGACTTTACCCACCTTGCAAGGCCAACCCTTGCTTTCTGACCACCACTCAGAGTAAGGCCTCTTTCTCCAACCACAGTTTTATCGCCATGGGGGAAATTGGCTAAATCCTGAAAAAAAAATATTTGAAAATTTAAGAATACTGTATTTCAACGATAGAACGCCGGGTCCCAAATAAAGGCCTGCCCCGAAAAAGGGCCTGGTCATTTAATATCATGAAATAAATGAACGCCGGCCCCAAATGAATGCTGGGTCTCACCTCCTAGACCCCTCAAAAAGAATATTATGATGCTTTGGATAATTTGCTATATTGTGGAAAGCGGCAACAACATAAATTTGATAACATCTCACTGTTATGGCATGGGTATTAATTATACATGTGTAGTGGATGTGACCCATAAGAAACTGCTCTTAATGTCTGCCTGTTACTTAACCTAATATCTGTCAGGTCTCACTGCTGTTCACTATATATAAGAGCTATGAAAGCAACTAGAGTAACAACCCTATCCGGGTGTTTCTATGAGCTACGAGAGAAAAACCAGAAAAATAAGTCAAGAAGAGACAGAACTAAAAAACTAAAAACATTCACAAATCTTATATATAAGATATCAAATATATATATATATTCTTGCTTAGATATCCCCTTATCAAACCAGTGTTTTAGTTACTGGTGAGGTCTGGGCATTAACAATCTTTAATGTAATCCTGTACTGAAATATCAAACTTACACTAAACACACCAACTGCAAAAATATATACTCCATATTAACAATGACAAATAAGGAAAGAAAAAGAGTAGAAATACAGGTACATTAAATACATAAGGAGGAGGACATTATGATTGTTCTTGTTCTAAATGTAGGGTCCATGCTCTATTGTTAATACCTTTTATGAACTGTTCCCTACTTTCCTCCACACATAGGTGCTCTGTTAAATCATTCCATATCTGTTTTCCCTTATAAAATACACTCGTCCTCTCATAATTCTTTACATGTTCGCCTGTCTGTTTCTGAAGAGTCTACCCTCAGGAATATATACATGAATGACGTTGCCATATTTTTGCGACTTAAATTGTCAGCATAGGTTGATAATAATGTTTTGGGTTTTGGGTTTTTTTTGGGGGTTTCTTTTATTTAGAATTTTTATACAGCCAATCTTCCGTGAGATGACTAATGAACATAAATGGGCATGCACAGTGTACAAATAATATTATGAACAATGGATGGCATGAACACATAAGGATAATGGGCTCATGGGTCATAATTCAACAGAAAAACCATGGTCTTCCTCCCACTGCTGTGTCTAGCTAGACTATGCTTTATGTAAAAATACTCGCTTCATGTAAAAATACTCATTTGGATCGTTTGTAGACAAAGTAGATGTTTTGCCCTTCTTCGATCCAGTAGCTCCAGACCTAGAGCTGGTAGCATGCCTGCTACAGAGTCATGTTTTGTTGTTAGTGTGATGATTCTGACTGCTCGGGTTTGGATGCATTCCAGTTTGTTCATGTTTGCTTGTGTTGCAAAGTTATATAATGTTGAGTTATAATCAAGGAGGGGTAGAATCATTGCTGTGTAGATTTTCAGTGTTGATTGCTTGGTGAGCATGTGTCGCATGCATGCTAGCATGTAGAGTTTGTTGTTTGTGGCTTGCGCTATTGCATTTATTTGTTTCTGTGAGTTTACATATTCACTTGCTGAATAGAATTCATTAAATAGAAATAGAAGCTTTAGTAATGTGGAACAATAACGACTGTGAGATGCCTTGACATCAGTTATGAATTTGCCTGTGCTAGAGAGGTGTACTATCACATGCCTCCTAATCAACCTTATTAGGCACTGTATAGCATTTGTGCATGCCTTGTGGGTCAGATTTTCGGAAAATGTACAATTGACAGCTCTACCAATTTAGGAAATTTTGCTAAATTAGACTGAAAACTGATGAATACCAGGTGTATCTGAGTATATTTGGTGTCATAATGATTTATAGTATCTGTTATGTATGTTAAACAGCATTAATATTTAAGCTCATTTTGGGGTTAAAGTTGGGTTATTTGAGGGAATAAGTGAAGGTGAATTTTACATCTACTGAAGATCTTACCCTTGTGCCCTTTGGCTGTTTCTCTTCTTATTTTTGTACAATTTCAGGTAAAATGGCAATTGTTGATCAAAGCTAGACTATAGCATATCTATTTAAGAAAAACTCATACCTCAACAAGTGCACAAGCTCGGATGACCTTCTCATACCTCTCCTCATCATATTTTTCACCCAACAATATGTTGTCTCTGATGGTCTCTGACATTATCCAAGGCTCCTGTGGTGCATATGCTATTGTGTTTGGTAGTGTAACCAAGCCTTTGACATGGACCAGTTCATTCAGGCAAGCATGTAGTAAGGAACTCTAAGTGTTGAACCATCAATATTTTAATTGAGTGATAATGCTTAGAAAGATCATCATAATATACATTGGTGAATCAGAGAATCATGATAATGTCATGATAATCAATTAATGATGAAATGAAGTAACTTCATCCAATAATGCATTACATGACCATACAATGACAGAGGAGGAAACATACCTTGCCAGATCCAACTTTCCCAACAATGCCAATTGCTTCACCCTGTAATCAAAAATACATAATTGTCATCTTGAAGGTAGGTATGTCAACATAATGGGGTACATACACTAGAGAGGAAAAACGGGTCCGACAAATTTTGTTGTTGCCCACTAATTTGTTGCAACAAATATCCATACAGAAACCATAGTTCCCAGAGAATGTGGCAACACATCTGACACTCCTCCATTTGCATTTTCATTGCAAACATGAAATGAAATAATGTTAGTGGGCAACAACAAAATTGTAACTGACGTTTTTCCTCTAGTGGAGTCGCCTTATAATAGTTTCATTATAAAGAAGTCTCATGAAAATTAAATAGGATCAAAATATCCATGGCCTACCTTTTGAATTTTAATGCTTATATCTTTCAAACAGAAGGTTTCACCATCCTAAAAGAGACCATTTTTAAATAAGTATCAAATCCTTTTTTAATTAGGAAATATAGTCTTTTCATTCTGTCAATGTATTTTCAGGTTAGAAAGAACAGAACGAAAATAGATGTTATAGATACTATGACCTATGGGTCCTCTCTAGAAACAAAAAAGTGAACAAAATTATCATGAATATTTTCTAGAAATCAACCTTTTCTTGCTCAGGCCATTTTCCAGTGAAGGATGAGTACTCTAAAACTAACTCTTTGGGCTGTGTTGTTTGATGTGTGTTATCATCCTCCTTCAACTCTTCCATCATTAAGAATTTCTGAATATATAAGACTTAGTTTAGCATTCCCAGTGGCGGTACCAGGGGGGGGGGGCTGGGGGGCACCGGCCCCCCATAGACCCCCTAAAATGGTCCCTGTGCCCCCCCTAACTCAGAGGGGCAGAGGGCCCCTCAATGGCTTCTAAAGCACTGCCAGAATTTGCACTTTTCTTCAAACCGGTGACTCAACATGTACCGCACAACACTCCCAATAACCCCATATTTTATTTTAGCTTAATCATTTTTTCAACATTAAACAATATTTCTATAATACAGGTTTAGGGCCTCTATTCAAAAAGCATTTTTAGACCCAGAATGTCTCAACAGGGTTTTAAATTTCAGACGGTCTCAAAATTGGTTTTCAAACAAGAATCAGTGAGGGTGAACAGACCAATGAATCAAATTTTGATGGATGGCAATGGACCTTGCATTTATCGGGTGAAGAATTTTATGATGTTGACTGGAGAACTGCCTTCTCCTTATCATATAAAATAATGTCTGGAAGTACATTGCAATGCCTCCAATATTATGTATGAAGTGATGATGCACAAAAAAGTAGGCGTGTTTCCGATTCACCCCTCTACTTAGAAAAACCTTTCCCTACCTAAAAATCTGTTTGACCATACCTTACCTTTCTGTATTTTTTCACAAAAGAAGCTTATACAAGCAGGAAGACAGGTTTTCCTAACCCGGAACTGTCAAAAGCCACATTTCAACAACTATTGTTCTGAATGTATTTTCAGTTCCACGAAGGTGGTTTCCTAAAAAAAAAAGCTTTTTAAAAATATAAAAAAAAGAAAAGAAATAAAGGTTATCACCCCATACCTAGTTTTGGCAAATAATTGGTTAACTAATGTGTAATGAATATTCAAACTACTTCCAGGTAAAATCAAACCACCAGTGTAGTACGTGTCTGTAGTGCATCTGATGATATATGCCATTTTTGTCTTTATTGTAAGAAAATGGGGGAGCTCTGGTCTAGAGTATTCAAATGACTATGCACTCGATGGGGTATTCTGACCTGGATTCCAGGATAAATAAGTTATAACTAAAAGCTATGGTAAATTAATGGCGGAACCTTCCAGGATTTTCTTTGGTTTCAACGACATTAGTAATGATACCAAGATAATATATTGGGTTGTATTACAAACATGGCCTACATCCATAACAGAAAATCTTGTTCAGAGGTGAATTTTCTTTTATTTAGTTTGGATATAGATTCATGAATGATTAATATTGTAAGAAGGTAGGTACCTTGAATGAAAATGATTTTAAAAACAAACATAAAAAATCTGGTGATAAACTACAAGACAAAGATACGTCTGAATGACCTGATAAAGGGCACACCATAGCCTGAAAGCTAGTGATTAAATAAAAATACCTCAACTAATAACAAGGGTTTTTCAATCCATCATCATATGACTAACTATCAACCCCGGCAGATGTAAGATATACATGCAACCAACCTTACTTTGATAGGTGTGAACTTATTCACCTTTTGAACAATATTACCATATCTATACATACTACTCATTTCCCCTATTGAGGTGCATTAATATAAGTTGGAAAATGTTCCTACCTTTATTCTCTCAGAACTTGATACCATCTCCTTGTACACAATGAAGCTGAATCCCATAAATCTGAGTGCATTGTACTCAATAACACGGGCCACACTAAGCAGTGAAAGGCTTTGCTGAAATTGATTTCATTAAATTATTAAACATACTGGATCTCTCTAAACTAAAAGTATGTCTAATTTTCTAAATGCTTTATATATAAATATGATATATAATTTTTGTTCTCAATGAAAAATGGCCAAAATATGAGGTTTAGAGTGATGTTCTAAAGGTAAAATGTATTTCACTTTACATGAATTAATATATAATCCTGTGAAAACCAGAAATCAATAATTGAAACATTTCATGAGAATCAACCACGTTCTAATAAGAATCCGACTATAAGAGTCATATTGAAGTGATACATTATGACTGATGACATATTTCTCTTTATTCCCCTGAAGAAGGTCACCGCTTAGACCGAAACGCGTAGGGATACAGCCCTATTTCATCTAGCAACAATAAAACAACATATACAGAAACTACAGGAGTCCTTGTTTATACGGAGATTTTGAACATAACTACATATTTCTATTTATGATTGCAATCACAGTCACTAATCCATCTAAAAATGCTCAACCAAAGAATTCTCATTACTTACAATGAAGTTCATGGAGTTCCCAGTTAGGATATACGTAATAACTACTAGATACACAACCAATTTTATAACAGGATAACCAAGGAGAATAGACACAACCACTAGAACAGACCTTCCTAAATGCACCCTGAGCTCCTTTCTGTAATGAAGATGGCATAATAAAAATTAAAGTCAAACTTGTAGAATAGATTGAACTGAGACAGGAAAATTCTCATGATGTTCTAAGAAAGAATATTTACTTTCTGAGCTTCTGTGCTTGTTCAGTATATGTCCTCTCCAAGCAATACATCTTGATAACCTTCATTGCCTTGATGATTTCATTCATCAGCAGAACACGTTTATCAGTCCATCGAGCCTGTTTCAGTCTAGGGAAAAGCAAAGTTAAACGATGCAAATAGTGATCATTATTAGCTCAAGCAATGTACTATCAATGACCCTCAATGCCTCACCTCATGCAGACTTTCCAAATTCATTAGATGAGACAAGATCTTTTTATTTATAACTATCCTCACTGTATTTAGCATGCCAGACAATTACATTTCTTTACCAAGAGTATATTTCCTAATTTAATTCAATAGTCAATGTTCCTGTTGCTTTAATTCAAAGCCAAGAGTGTTACCGTAATTTGCCGGCTAGGATCCCCAGTTGATATTGCATTAGTGTTGTCACTATGATAACAGCCAAGACCAGCACAATAGCACTGCCCATCTCCAGTCCTCCATACACTAGCGCCATAGTGGTGATTATTGGTACAGTTACCCAGCCACTCAACATAGATACACCCTGAAATTTTGAGAGCACAAGTGGTATGTATTATTTTTATGTCATTTTTGTTTAATTGCACATTGCCTTGTGCTCATATGATGTTTAGAAAATCTTGAGCTTCAACCAGAATACTAAAAATATGTTATCTTTCCTATTGCGAAGAATATTTCAAAACATGTTCTTATATGATGGATTCTAACATCACTTTTGGGAGCATTTGTATTTTTGTATGTGCAGTATCTATATGGCAAGATAAATAGGCACAAATACATATTATTTAGACATGTCAGATAAGAACACAACATTGATGTTGTAGGCTGAACTATTAAAAAAGGATATGTCTCTAGTCATTGATCAGGAAAGATGCCATAGCCAAAACAATCTGTTTCATGATCTACTTGCCTGGTGAATTTGGTGCTATGCAACATCTGCTAGCTACACTGTTACAACCCCAAAACAGGGCATGTTAAAAACCAAAAGAATCATATCAGTGACAAAGATGAGATTGTAAAACATGATGTGCATGCTTCTCATTGCGTTGTCTGCTTCATGCAGTGCTTCTCAAAAAAGAAGGGTAGGCCATGTGACATCTCACAATTAAATTCTAAGTAAGCCAGAAATATGGCCATCCCACTTACAGTGGCTGTATGTGAGGAATGAAGTTAAGATATTGTTATGTTGTGTTTATATCTCATGCAGTATGACTATGTATTACTGCTTAAGACACAGGAATGAACCAATATGCTTTGATTCATTGACAGAATGCAATATGAAGCATAATGACGGCTGAGTCTATCAGGAAAATTGCTTATAAACATAGAGTGAAAGAGGAGTCCAAGTTCATGAATTGAATGAATAATTGCACACAAAGAGAAAATAGGATATGTTGGAGAAGTGTGGCTTTGACCGGAGGTAGGGTATTAATGATACATATTTCCCTGAAGGAAAGGGAAAATGGAAAATAATGATATACACTGATGAGTTTAATATGTGGTTGATCTTCAAACACACAAGTTTGAAGTATAACTTACCTGTTGAAAAGCCTCTACGTCAACGGATATCAAACTAATAATGTGCCCAGGATTTGCCTTCAGGAAGGCCTTTTTGCTCAGTTTAAAAATCTGTGACCAGAATTAAAACATTTCAAACATGCTGAAATACATGGTATTGAGTTTCAGAAATGGGAGAAGGGTAATCCTGGTAACTCAGATGGTTAGGTAAGGTCTATGATACATATAATATAGAAATAGTTCAAAATCAACCTTTGGGGCTGTTGTGTGCTATTTCTTCATCTTTAATAATTTTTTTTTTGTCTTTACTAGTTCTAGTACCTTTTCAATGTTAAAAGGAATACAGAGGAGCATTCCTAGGAATAACAATTTTGTATAATTAATTTTATTGTCCACGTTTTTTCTCATGGCCTGTGATTCACATTATTATTAGTAATATATTTAGGACTGAAGTGTCCCAAGTTGAGATTGGATGAAAACGGTTGGTTGAATGGTTGATTGATCTGTCGCGAAGTAATTTTGTATCATTCTACATTTGAAAAAAGGTAGTGATATTGCAGTGTGGACAATCTCTAGTAAAGTAGTTAAATGTATTGCCTCATGATGTCCTTAGAAATGTACAGAACAGTTCAGTAATTTGGTATCTTTCTACAAAGAATTCTTGTGAAAAAAACATTTGAAAAATATCATTCCTGTTACTTAAAATAAAGTACGGCCTTCAGTACAATGGTGCCGCAATAGCTTCGTTTATTAAATAAAAACGTACCTGCAGTACAGAAATATCCCTAGGATCTAATACAACCTTGATAGAAGCATTTGAAACATCCAAAATAGGTTCGATTCAAGATTCATGACTGCCGCCATTTGGGGGAATATTACCCAGAATCCTCCTTGATTTTGACGTCATCAAGGCTGAGCCAATCTTGGCTCCATACCGGCCGAGTGAGCTGAGGGCGTGGTTGGGTTAAAGTTTGGATCAGGTTTTCCTCCCTTCAGATCCCTAATAAGCTATTTTCTTTGCTAATAGTGAGTGAGAGAGGTTATAACTAGACTGGTATGGGTTCGTTTGAACTTAGATGGTTTGAAATGAACCCTGTATAGTCCCGAAAGTTCTTTGTTATTGTGAGCGATAATATAGATGGTTTTAGAATGTTGTCAGTTCCGGTTTGGGCCAGACTTGTTTACTCCTGACAAAACACCTTCTCTTTCATAAAATCACGGTTCAAAAAGTGAAATCTGGCCATGAATAGCGTGTAAACATTCATATCTAATGAGGACATGCTTAGTTCTGCTATATATCATTGCAAAAACTGCACTAGGAGGAGGAGCATGACCACGGTGCACTCGCCTTGCTATAATGGCTGGCCGGTTTTGCTCATGAGGTCATAAGTTCTCCGAAGATGTCTGCCTTTATTAAACAACATAATCCAAGATTCTAAGCCCTCCAGGACTCTTACTGTTCACCATATTTATGTTCGAACCTAGCTGAAATTGATTTTACCTCAAGAAGTAGGGATAGGGCTATCATTATACTGAAGGCGGTGCTTTCTTTTAAGGCTTATTTTTTAGTGACACATCTCAAATGACAAGAACCAACTTACCTTTCTGTAGATGAGTGAACTACATAATAGTTTGATCCTTAGTTCACATACTAACATATTCTTTGTAGCATGGGTGTATGTGAACACATGCACAAGGTAGAGAAAAAACATAACTGTCAGAAGTATCCATACTTCTGTAGGTACCTGACCAGATGTATTTGATTCTAGTGCACTGGTCATGTACTTCACAATCACAAACATAGAAAATGTTGATATTCGCTGCAACAGAAAATGAAAACAGTTAATGAGCAAAGATTATGTCTATTGATCTCTTAATGACATATTCATGCAATGTACTACAACTCTCATGGCAATATGCCTAATAAATATGATTAACCAAGAATTATGAAAATAGATGACAATGAAGAATATCATGGCCAGTGAATGTAGTCAAAATGATGGATTAGTTACAATAAATATGGTTTTTCCTTAATATGTAATATTATTGCCAGTTTACCTCATTATAACATGTGAATATATAACATTGCTTCATATGATTATAATTACTCACCGCGAGGAGAAACATGAAGTAAGCTGACAATATCTGACGATGGTAATGTTTCAACACTAACCACAACAAACTCTCCTTCTTAGCTTTTTGCATCCCCTCCAATGTTTGCCATTTCCTGTCGAAAATCCAAGTGTATTACACTAAACGCATCAGCTTGATATAGTTGCAGAAAACATGAAGTAGTTTTGTATATATGTGATCCATTTCAGGAAAATAAGTTATAAGTCGCAAAATATGATTTTGAGATATCATCATATTTGAAAAGAGTACATGACTCTGATTCCAATGATAGTAAACACTAGGACACCTGATACGTATTTCTATATCTTAAACTTGGTATTTTCATTTTTGAAAAGAAAGTTTGCAATGTTTCTGGATAGGCAATTACCAGTAAAATGCTTAAATATACTCCATACAAAGGCCTTAAAAACGCAATGCATATATATTAATACAATGTCCCAAAATTTGTAAAATTGATTCATTTGACTATGAGTGGTAAACCCTCTCAGAATTCGAACATTTCAATGAAGAGATCTAGTGAGAAAAACCCTTTGAAAAATATCAATTTTGCAACTTGTGACTCATTTTCCTGGGACACATTATATATGGGACTGATTCTCACCAAATGGGTGCAGACCACACTTTTGCCCATAACTTGGTAGATGTCTACATACACCCGCCTTGGAATGAGAAGTAATTAGATATATATATATTCCTATCCATCTATGATGTCTTTTTGATGGTGATTGTGCATAAAAATGTTCAAATGGGCGACATTTACACGAGAACAACAGAGGGCATATTTGAAGCCTCATAAACATGGAATGAATTAAAGGCTGAGCAACGCTGTTTATATCCTAGTTATTAAATATATCCATATCAAATAAGAGAAATCATGGTTATTTGAAGATAGGCATGTGTGACGTTTTCACACTGAATTCTAACCACAGAGAAGTCCCTAAATTTGAGATTTTGTGGCAAACATGGAGATGATACCACCTAAATTCTACTTCTAGTCCTCCCAATTCTCAAACTGAGGGAGCTAAATACATTTGTGATCCACTTTTAGCTGCACTGCACCCATTTTGTGAGAATGAGGCATATTTATCTGACATAATGTATTACTGAATTGTACCTCTTCTGAATAAAGAATTTGATCATGACAACAGTTTCATGAATTCATGAATTCATAGCTCATGACCCACATTTTCTCAAAATGAAAGATATAATTGTGTTGATGAAGTAACTTCAAAAGTTTGTTGTTTGTTTGTTGTACTTTTATAGGCCTGTACCATATCAGCGGATACAGTGCTCCCCAGTAGTGGGAGGTTCTCAGACGCTGCTGGACACAATGGCTTTTGAACATATTAAATGAGAAAACAATCTACCAGCAAGTCAACGCCTTGTTGGCAGTTCTCATTTGAAGTTGGACGATGTAAATAAACTTTCAAAAATGCAATAAGACGAAAGAGAAGAAAACATATCATCAGCTCATTTAAATTATAATATTAGATGACGATCATACTTGTATACAAGACAAACTTGTCATATTTACATACAGGGAATACATTAAGGGGATATTGGGTAGATGGTTACATAAGTAACTGGGTATCCAATTAATCAGTACAGGAATTTTTCCTCCTGCCATATACAATTCTCTCTGGCTTGGGACGCGAAATCACATGGTTTTAGGATTTGTTGATATGGGGTGGCTAAGCCATTGCAATAGTATGGGATTTTATAGTATATGGAATTACAAATTAATTCTGATCTGGGATTAGGACATAACATTACAGTCCTGTCTGGGTGATGCTGGTGTGTTCTAACCTCCCTCAAGTCACGGTACTCTACCAAGGATTTCATTTGATTTCCCTGCTGGAGTAAGTGCAACCTCCGACGTTGCTTTAAAGGAAGAATCTTGAATTGATCGTGGAATTGATCTACACAGTGAAATCTGGTAGACCTCGTAATAATACGAAGTGCTCTATTTTGAAGTACTTGTAAATGGTTCAATTTGGTTTTTTGCTGCTGAGTCATAGCAAATGTCAGCTTGATCTAGTAGGGGAAGTATAGTAACCTTGAATACTTGAGCACTCAAATTTTGGTTTAACTTGTTTACGGAGGTGCTTAAACAGTCAAATCTTGTGGGCTACCTTCTTTTTCACAGAGGCCAAGTGTTTTGCAAAGGTTAGGGAACCATCAACGATGGTCCCCAAGTGCTTGTAGTCCTCAACTTCTTCAAGAAGGGTATTTCCCAGGTAGAGTCCATGCTTTGGTGCTGTTTTTTTCCATCTGGATCTCTTTGTAGGCTTGTCAAGAAATGACATGACTTTAGATTTGTCTTCATTCAGTGATATTTTATTAAATCTGCACCAAGCTACTATATTTGCAAGGTCTGCTTGAATTTTGGTTGATATTAATGTCATGTTTTTTCCTGAATAACTAATTATGGCATCATCTGCAAAAAGTTGCAGTTTAGAATTCTTGACTTGACACAGGAGATCGTTAATGTAAACAGAGAACAAAATAGGGCCCATGGTAGTTCCTTGAGGAACACCACATGTCACTAATTTTGGAGTAGATTTTAAGCCATTGACCGAAACTTTTTGGTTTCTATCACTTAGATAGTTAGTGAACCAATTCAGCTCATGACCATGAAGCCCAATTCTTTCTAGTTTTTTCAATAGTATAGTATGATCAACCGTGTCAAACGCCTTTCTAAAATCCAGATAGACAGCTCTACAATTCTCATTATTATTTATTGCTTTGTAAACATTGTTGAGGAAGGTAGTGACAGCATCACCCGTGGACCGGCCAGGCCTAAATCCATACTGAACGTCGAAAAGGATATGTCTATCTTCCAAATGGAGAAGCAACTTCTTTTGTACAATCTTTGAATGACAACTCAATTAAATACTTCAATTGCTCAACCAAGGTTATAAGTATTTTTTTCAACAATACACTGCTAAGATGTCTTAGCCCTGAAGACATGTATTGTGGCAGTTTGCGAATAATTGCTTTCAAATCTTCGGTGTCTAAGAATCTCAAAGTTTGGGTAGACAGCATTATCTAAATTTGAAATGTACTCATTTTGTTCAATATCATCTAGAGGAGTGATCTTCTTTGCAAGCTCAGGTCCGATTTTTGCGAAAAAGCGATGAGGAAACATGAATTGAATTTGAATATATATGATCAAGGATGTTCGCAGTGGAGGAGGTGACTCTGGTAGGATCAGAGATATACTGCTTTAATTGGTTTATCTCATACGGGTTGTCGGTGGTTATGATTAAGGAGGCTAGCTCTACACATCCAGCGGATAACGCTTTCCTGTATTGGAACGCCTGCTTGGCTGAAGTGAAGCGGGCGTTAGCATACTAAAACTCACATGGGTAGAAGTTGGAAGTGTAAATATACTCCCCTTGATATGCAAAACCGTTACCATTATTGACTATTTGAGATTTTATGTCCTCAGGTCGTGATCCTTCTGGTAGGTTTTGAAGATCTTTGAAATGGTATCTTGTGCCATCGTAATCAATGTGAGCCGAAGAGAGTGTAGGCTTTTTGTCATTATCTTTCTCCATTCTCTTTGAGACAATTTGGCATAGCATTTGCGTATCATCTGAAATTTACGCCTGGAGTCATCTGGTGTGTCCTTATTAATCCAAAAGTTGACGTGTTGGACTGATTGCTTAATAAGTTTGGCTTGACTTAAAGAGATAAACCACTGTTATACGCACTGCTGCAGGCGGGAGTTAAAGGAACTAATGCATGAAAAATAAGGATTGACAGTAATTTTTTCAAACTTTGTCTTGAGAAAGTATATGGTTGGAGGGTAACAAAAAGCAAAAAAAAATGGATCTCAGCATAATTTTTTTCTTTCTAGAGACCAGCAAAGTTTAGTACTGAAGTATGTGGGAAAAATGGATATTTTCTCAGTTTTTCCAAGATTTCAGACAGACAAATAACATTTTTCAATTGAAATGTCTTCTAAACATAACCACTATAGATATTTACCCTCATGTATGAAAGAACAGGGTATCAACATATTTTGAAATATATTATTTAGCATTGAAAATCTTCAATATTCCTGTTTTTAACTCACCGGGATGCAGATCCAGTTGAATAACTTTTTTAAAAGGTTGGTGACCCCCATTTTTTATTGCTTGAAAGGGTAAAGCAATACGTTAGCTATGTTTATAGAGATTTTTAGGAGAAAGTTATTTTCAATTTTTTTTTCATACTGAAAAAACGAAAAAATTGTCCTTTTCTCATAGACTTCTATAGTGAACAACCATAAATTTTGAGGTCCCCTAAAATGAAAACTAACCCGGTGACATATTGTTTTTATTGGCTTTTTGAATTCACATAACCTTGTTCTTTCACGAGGCAAAGTTTAAACAAAATGTTATTTTCAGTTTTTTTCCCAGTTGAACTGTGGTTTATCTCTTTAAGATCTGGTCTCTCATCGTCAATGAGGATAAGGTGACCAGAACTGACCTAACTTTATTTTCCTTGAACTTGCCCAATCTGTAGGTAACGTCAATTTGGTTTTCAGCAAATGCATGGACTGTGGGGGAGACAATATTGATGAGTGTTTCTTTGAGATTTTCCCTTTTCTGCCCTGGGATGCCATCAATGATAATATTTCTTCCTCTTATTTTTGTATCAAGTATTTCAGTTTTCCCTGAAACAGTGTCCATGGAGGAGAAGGCCTTTCTTATGGAGACAGCGTTTTGTGTCATGTGAGTGTATATATGGCCCTGCCAAGCACTAACTTCATATAATTTTTCTTTCAAGGTCATACTCTGTTTTCAGATTATCAAGCTGGGTTTTGTAGGGCTCCACTTTCTGTTCCAAAGAACTGATTGCTGCTACCTTCCAGTCAGTAAGCTCATGCTTAAGATTGGTAGCTTTTGAGTCAAATTCTGCTGTTAATTGATCTACGATTTCTGCTGCAGCGGTGTTGACTTCAGCTGTAATCTGCGCTGAAACAGCTGTGGGGGATAGCATTTCGTCCTCTACTTTCTTAACTCTTGCTTCCACTGTGTTCATATTTGTTAGTTGTTCATTTAAGATGGCATTCATTTTTCCTACATCATCAGCTAGTCGATCTAATCTCAAATCTATAGCTTCCTTTGCAGATCTTTTCTGTTCATTATGAAGAGAATCAAAATGTAGTTTTATTTCATGGGCCAATTCCCTTAGTGATCCTATCTCCTCAGTATTTTGAGTTAAAGAATTATTTGGATCGGGTGGAGAATATAACTCTTCTTCAGTAATGGTTGGAATCTATTGGGCCTGTTGGGGATTAGTTGCACCAAGTGGAGCGGGAGGCTTGGTTGGAGTGCTGTGGGTCAGGGGGGGACCCATATAAAGTTGCATGACTCCTTGTAAGTTAGTAAGTTTCTAATCTCTAATTAAATGAAAAGAGTTGGAAGGTTAAGGAATCATCCCTTCAAATACAGAATTTCAATAGAACTTGATTTGTTTGCCAGAAGAGGCAGTCACAACATTGGGTTTTGGGCTTGCATATTCTGGTCTAGGTGAAATTGACATAGGTATGGTTATGGCTATTTTCTAGTTAATTGAATTTGGTGTTTAAACATTCACATTCACTCAATACTCACTTGATTCACCAATATAAGAGTGGTTGTATAAATGAATAACAGTTAGGCTAGATGTGTGCTACCTTATACTGCCGGTGGTAATGGTGGTCTGGGCGATAATACAAGAGCATCCATTCATTCTGGCACAACACAATAATAAATTGTCCAATTTAAAGTTTTAGCAACACAATTCTAGCTAGATTTAAGTCCTAGGTGTTCTGTGTGATATCCCAATATAGCTATTCCTTGAAGTCCAGTGATTGGGGTATTGCGGGTATATATCCCTGTATGTTTGGTCTAGTGATCTGATTGATGTCTTCTCAGTTCAGGCACCATCTTAGGGACTGTTCATTTTTTCCCACTGGGGGGGGGGCTTGAGCCCATTCGTCCATCGACATAATTGCCATCTCCCTTCCATTAATTGTATAGCACAATTGGCTCCTAGAATGATGGTAACCTTTTCCAGGACTTTCTGAGCCAGTCTGTTTGATATGTGCATTGGCACAAACTTGGACACTATCAGCCTTTTTGGCATCCTAGCCTCTCTGATTTTTTTTTTTTTAAACATATTTTATTTCGAGAGACAATTCCATACAGGTTATGGTACGTTTCATGTTCACAAAAATCCATATGCGATGAGAATGATACAAGCTATATTTTAATTACACAATCAGTTAAGCATATAAGAAAGACCTTTGAACCACATGGCTCTCTAGAATAAAGGAAGAACATTTTATCAGGTTATCTATACAACATGTTTTTGTGTGTTTTTGGCCGTAAAATTAAAACATACATACATACAAGTCAGTCCGCAATGGCTAAAACCCCGAGGTACTTATTCTTTGCCAGTTGGTCTATGTAAGTCAAATCTGAGTGGCTGTTTACATAATTCCACATAAAGTGCAATGTCCAATCTGTTCTTTACTCAATAAAGTTCAAATTTAATTGACTAATATGACTCGGTTGTACTCTAACTTTAGAAGGTCTGTATATCACGAACCATGCTACCGCAATGTTGCTTTAAGATATTTCTTTACCTCCGGCCAATTCTTGATTTTAATGTCCGGCGGGAGTTTGTTCCACATTGATGGACCTTGGAATTGAGGGGTTCTTGCCAATTTCTCAGTACCAGCATTTATGCAAAGTAGGTTTGGACCTTCGGCTAGCCTAGTAATTCTTGGCATAACCTGTAAATATTCCTGATCGTCCAACCTGTTGTACATCAAGCCGAGGATGGCTATTCTACCCCTGATATCTAGCTCTTTAACACCCATTATTGCTTTCATCTCCATCGTAGAGTAATTACTGTTTAAGAACACTAGTCTTATTGCTCTATTTACAGTACTCTGTACTTTTTTTATGTTCACTGCTGAGGCAATATTATACAGGAAGAGGCCATAATCACTAAGTGGTATGATATGGGATTTCACAACAAGTTTTGCCAGGTCTTCATTGATATAGAACCTTATTTTCGCAAATCTGTTTACTTTCGACTGGATAATACCCCTCATCCTCAAGAAGTGTTCATTGAAGTTTAACCAAGGGTCGATGGTGAAACCAAGGTATTTTACGATCTTCTTTTTAGTGATAGCCATACCGTTTATATAGATTTGTGGCATATTCTCGTCACAAATCCTCGTGATGAGGCTTGGTTGTTGCCTTGACCTTCCTTTTATTTGGCACCAGGGACCCCCCCCCCCCCCCCCCCGAGAAAAAGAACACAAACAAGGTTAGCGAGGGAAGTTCAGTGATTATATATTGCAATTTCAGCAATGTTTTTATTGTAAGGTGCTGTCATATGGATCCTGTGATGTATCACAGTCACTTTTGCTAGCAGAAATGAAAACATTGCATGCTGTACATCGCATTATATTGGTTCTGAGGGTATTTCTTGTACTAGTTTGAAGCTATATCGGCTTTTGTTGCTTAGAAATATATTTATTAACAGAATTTTGCATTAAAACTTCAAATTTAGGCAACAGATATTTCAAATCATGTACCAACAAGTTTCAGTGACCAGAACTAACATTGTCATGGCAATAACAGAAATGGTAAAAGACAACCACACATCAACCCTCATTAGGCATTACAAACGCCTGCAGCTATTTAATATAAGTTATGACTTTCCACGATTGACACAATATAATTGATGATTAGAGCTCCTTTACTTCTTAAGATTACTAAAAATTGCATACACTCGAACATTGAACTGGAAAATTCTGTGCTAAAGATATATCTATGTCTATATTAGATTAGGCGATGGGAATGACTCCTCTTGCAGTTTTGTGAGGGAAACAGCCTTGAAGACCCCTCCCAAAGTTTGCAAGCATTTTTTCTGGTTGCAAGATTTTTGAAATTCAGCAATGTTTTCAGAGAATCAATTTTTCTCTGCAGGCTTTTATTCGCAAACCTATTTCTACGATGTTTTTTCCTGTGATCATTTTTTCTCACTGGGGTACCAGGCCTTGCTAAAAGTCATCTGCCTCATTCTCTGTGGTGGCGCGGATCCCCAAATCTTTTGATCACATTGTTGCACCTCCTCATGTTCAACTTCCTGCAAGCTGTTCTTTCCTGCTTTTGCACCTTCTGGAGGTTTGCCTCCATGTGAGGGAAATAAGCATGGACCTGCAGGCCTCCCTGCCCCAATGAGATAACTGCCAGTATGTTTCTTGTAACACAGCCCTCTTTAGACAATGCTGTTGTCCTCTGATGACCTATGTTATGTTTGTCTGTCCACATCTGGAATCCAAAACCTCCAGTTTCTTCATCTTTCCAATGGATTAGCTCTCACCACTCAAGTGATTGTTCTCTATAGCTATCAGCTTTCAGCTTTCAAAAGGCATCTCCTGAAACTCTGTTACTGATTTCCATGTGTAGACCCACAAAGTGAATCCATGTGTTGTGGTATTTGAAAAATGATATATAACACTAAGCACAGCATCAACATTACTCAAACAAGTACAATCATAATGACATACACCTGTGAGCGAATCCTCCTAGGTATTTCTGGAGATCTTCTCATCAGGAAACATGTTAATCAACTGATTAAATTTTAAAAGAGATTGGGCAAGATGGGAGAAATTAAACGACTTAAAAGAACTGAAAATATTAGATTTCTGCTGTAATTTGATTGCAGCTAAGTGTGATACAATAAACCCACTTCTAAGTGACAAAATCCGCGTATGAAAGGGTGCTAACATAAGTGCACATATAGTGCTTTGGTGATAAATATTGTCATTACAAATAAGAGAAATCTCACAAAAGTCATACAGTGCATAACAAATATTTCTAGGAGATAGTCAAAAAAGAATACGTTAGTCTATGAAATTAAATAACTAATCCAGGTTCTAAAACAAGCCTTTATTCAAAGAATTACGCCTGAGAAATACAAAACACTCTCATCACTTTTGTATACCTTTAGTAAATAGTCAAGTTAACTAAAATATATGTATACTGAATACGTAAATACAGGTAAAAACATGCAATTGTTTAAAGAAACACCGATTGAAACAACTGATGCAGACACAAGAGAGGGCTTGATGTAAAACAATTGGTATCGGCCCCTGTGTGATAGTTCTGTTGAAAGGCTGAATAAATACCCAACGTTCGGGAAAGAAAAATCAACTGATTAAAAGGTAAATAAATTCCTATTGTGTAAGTATACAAACATTTATGTAAACAATTTGAACATAAACATACTGCATGGTTGGTATTAATCAGTATGTATCATGACTAGATACTAGGAACTTACGGTATAAAAGCTGAATAGTTGTATTCAGCTTTCAAGAAATCAAGTGGTTGAGGAACATCATCTTGTGTGAGTGGTCGTTTATAGGCAGTTTTAAAAATGCCCAGTATCCACCTTAAACAAGAGAAGATCTTTATACTATCTACTGTCAGACAGTGCATAGCACACTCAGATTGACAAATATAAAAGCAGATATATTATATATGTATACAAAATGCATCAACAATTTAGGAAAATGTGCGTCTAGCATCTACCCGCATCTTGTTTGTAAAACACCAAGAAAAAAATAAATTATAACTTGTTAGGTTTCATGCAAGCTTATTGTTTGTACCTTTACATTTATATAAGGGACACCCATAACTGTCATGACAGCTGGCCCATCGCTGCGGAGGTCTGTGTCCATCCTGACCCCCTTGCGTGTTCTGGAAAGGCCCATACTGATTCTGGCTTTGTGCCATCATTATGATTATGTCATACTCATAATTCGATGATTAAATGCTTTTAATAGTTGTTAACATTATGCAACATGATGTAAGTGGTTATTAAATATGAATTTATTATATGAAAACATTATGAATATATTATATATATATAAAGATTTTTATTCCAAAATTCTGTTACATACATTTGACATTTCATCATACATTTCATAACAACATTTCGGAACCGGGCTTTAATTTATCCTGTGAAATCAGGTCTTCCTGATAGCACAACATAATAAAATAAGGTAAAAGTTTGTGATGATTAATTATGTGATTGTTCAAAGTTTTATGATTTATAGTCCTTCTATGAAGTTTGTGTTTGAGATTCAAACTATGGTCACTTTTGTTGTCTTGTTTTTGTTGACTTGTTTTCTTTGATGGATTTCCCTACAAATATATCTGTTTCAATTGTCCTTCCTTTTGTCAAGATTAAACCAGTTAAGTTAGTTTACTTTCAGAGTTATTTCCCATTTTATTGAGAAATTTTCAATTGTCTTACATTTACATGCTTTCTCTGTGTATTACATATTACAAGTTAACAGTTCCTACCTTAATTAATGTAGGATTCGAAATTGTAAAAGATCATCAGACTTGATGTCTGGTAAATCAGTTCAACTGGATCGACTGAAAATTCAATAAGGGTCCCCCCTCCCTCACCATTGATGTATTGATATTCACTTTTCCTGTGTTTTTTACAATTCACAGATTTTTCCCCCCATACATGTTTTCCCTTGCAATGAATTTTACTTGGACGGTTCGGAATTATCATTGGTTTTCAGAAAGAGATCGAATTTCAGGTGGTAACTTTGTTTAAGATACACTTTGAAGTCTTTTCTCGCCTGAATTAATTGTACTTTCGGCTCAAGCCTGTTCCACAGAGTTGGTATAGTATATAAATATGATCTTTTAAATAATTCATTTCTAGGATGGGGGTAAATAAGTTTTTCCCCCTCCGAGAGTCCCCGCAGTTGGACTTTCCTTTTGTCTACCTTCTCTTCATCCTTACTCATAACAAAGGCCCTGTCCAAAATATGTGTTTCCCTTCTCGTTTGAAGGGATGTAATATTTAATCTGGAATGGATGTCCTTTGTGCTATAGAGTTTTGGAAGATGAAGTATTATTGTTAATGCAGAATTCTGCAGTGTTTGCAGTTTCATAAGATTTTTTTGTGGAGCGGAATTATAAAAGATATCTCCATAGTCAATAATTGGTCTAATCATAGTCTTATATATTAACAGTAGGACTGATTCATCACATACTTGATACAATTTAGATAGTGCCCTCACTTTGGTTCGAACTAGGTTCACTTTTTTCGTGAGGAATTTATTAAAGTTCAACTTCTTATCGATTTCGATACCCAGATATTTATAAGATTCTACATTTTCCAGCTCTTGCCCTTCGATTAGATATCAAGTTGAGTTTTTGACATCATCCCTTGATCTAATAGTGAGGCTTTTACATTTGTTAATATTAAGTGAAATTTTGTTTTGGTCACACCACCGCACTATGTTAGTTAAATCATCTTGCAGTGTACAAATGCTTGGGTCTTGCAGAGATCTTTCATAATACAATACCGTATCGTCTGCAAATAGTTGTATATTGCTGTGATTGACAACTTTAGGTAGGTCGTTAATATATATACAGAAGAGCAACGGGCCTAATGCAGTCCCTTGTGGAACTCCGCAAGTTACCGGTCTTAAGGAAGAGGATTCTCTATTTAAGATCACTTTCTGGGATCTATTAGTCAAATAATTTTGAAACCATTGTAGTGTTTCCCCTTCAACCCCATTATTTTGTAATTTTGTAAGAAGAATTTTGTGGTTAACCGTATCGTCTGCAAATAGTTGTATATTGCTGTGATTGACAACTTTAGGTAGGTCGTTAATATATATACAGAAGAGCAACGGGCCTAATGCAGTCCCTTGTGGAACTCCGCAAGTTACCGGTCTTAAGGAAGAGGATTCTCTATTTAAGATCACTTTCTGGGATCTATTAGTCAAATAATTTTGAAACCATTGTAGTGTTTCCCCTTCAACCCCATAATTTTTTAATTTTGTAAGAAGAATTTTATGGTTAACCGTATCGAAAGCTTATTTGAAGTCTAAGAATACCAAGTCTGTAGCTAATTTATTATTCATGTTATTATATACATTCCCCAAGATTTTATTGTGTGCTTCTATAATAGATTTCCCCTTCCTAAAGCCGAATTGAGAATTTGATAACAGGTCATTTTTCCCAAAGTAATGTGTTAATTGAGTTTGAATGCAACTTTCAAGAATCTTTGCAGGGAGATTAATGCATGAAATCGGGCGATAGTTGCCCGGTTTCTTTTTGCTCCCCTCTTTAAATAATGGGGTGACATTTGCTTTTTTAAACACAAGCGGTACAGTTTTCGTCTTTAAACTGAGATCAAAGAGGAATGCAAACTGGGCGCTTAATGCCCTCATACTCGGCTTCAGAATTTTGGTTGGAAGCATGTCTAACCCTGACGCTTTATAATTCCCTATTCTTGCGAGTGCCCCCTCTACCTCGAACCTATCGATTCTGTTAAAATTAAACTTCTCTTCATGGTTTACCTCTATCTTCATTGGATCTCGACTTAAGTTCTCATTATCTACTTCAATATTTTTAGCTAATTCTGGACCAATATTGACAAAGAAGTCATTAATCGCTTCCGCTGCTTCTTTCCCTTTGAGTTGTAAATTGTCTTTCTCGATACATACTTCCTCATATTATAGATTTATCTTTATTCTCAGAAATAATTGGTTTCACTATCTCCCATAGTTTATGGGGGTCAGATCTGTTTTCATTTATTTGATTATTTAAGTACTTATTTTTTGCTTTATTAATTACTTCATTAACTTCAAGTCTAAGTTTCCTAGCTTTTTGCCAGTCAACTTCACTACCAGTCTTCTTTGCTAAACATGAAGTTATTTCCTCCCGTTGAAGGTTTATGTACCAGACATTATAATTATCTAATATTCACATGTTTCCAGGTGTGTCTACAGGTATTATCTTATTAGATTAACACTAGCAAATACCTGTGCTACACACAGGATTTGCTAGAGGCACAGTGTAAGTAGAGTATCAAACATAGTTGACAAAGAGTCAATAACGGCTTGTTGCTGGTTCATAGCACCCTGTAATCGCAAATACTCCTGAGTGGGTTTCACCTCTGGGGGAGGTAAATCTGCGTCATTCTCGTCAGCCTCACCCTCCATTATATATGGTCAGACTTACCTGGGTCTGGGGGTGCCGGTAAATGCAGCATGTATTCAGACTCATCTACATGTAATTCAACACATTTGGCATTCACTAGTTTCACATACTCATAACTTGAACCTCATGGGTAAACATGTTGTTGCTTGCAACTCCTACAGTGCCTGTACAACAATTTCTAGTCAACAACATTGTGCAGGTGAAAAGTTGGTACATGTGTCGCAGGTGAGGCCCAGGCAGAAGTGGTGCAGCTATGACCTGGCCTTGAGAGAAGGGGAGGGGGGGTGCAAGTCAGCAGCATGCGTGAGTGAACACCTCATGAGACATGTCCTACTGTGGCTGTACCAATAACCACATTCATAGTTAATGTCAGTCATCTTGTTGAACATTCAACCCCACTACTTGAGACACAGCATGTCTCTCTGCCATACCTTTCTGTTGACCTTGCCCCTCATACACAAAATATGAGTTGTTTTTCTACTACTTATCAAGTGGATGACAACCTGACCTGAAAGTCATTCATGAATTTTTTCTATTTGTTCCCTTAACCTCCTTCAACATTCTCACCATTTTCTATGGCTCTAATCTTTATGAGTGTTTCGTTTACAAAGAACTCCATGCAGATGTCATTCCGACCGAATAGGCGTTGCCTATGTAAAACTTTTTTGGCTTGGATGAATATCCAGTTTACAACATTATTCTTTACTCCTCCATCCACCTTCGCCAATATAACTTGCTATGGTGTCACCACACTTGAGATCCGTTTATAATTAAACTCTCTTCCAACCATTCTTGAATACTTTTCAGATTTTAATGATTATCAATATGGTATTAACAATAGATACCAAAAAATTATTAAAAACTGTTGTTGACTTACAGATATGTAGCCTTTGAAAGTAGCCCAGCCTGCTCATACATGTTTCCTTTACTCCGTTCCATCATGATCTGCTATATTGCAGCAACCCAGCCATAACGTAAAAAGTACAGTTCATACAGCCGAAAATAGTACTCAACATTAAGACCTTGTCTCACTCCAATTCCCAAGATAATCACCAATCTATGGAGATTTTAATTTATAATTCATTAATTTGCTTTATGGCTGTCTAAAATATGTATTTTAATTCGCTGGCAGCAGGAATCTGTAGTATCAAGCGGTGTATTATATTTGTGCACTTTTAATACAATACAATAATACAATTCTTTTAATGTGTGGATGGTGCTCATGTAGGTGTTTTAGGATGTTTACTGTTTCACCCTCTAATTACACTCTCCTCAAAGCGCCAACATTTCACCATACATCAGAATTGTATGTAAGATCTAATAGATAAGCTTTAAACTAGTTAAAACAGAGACTCTATGTAACATGAAAAGTTGGCTGAACACGGAATGGCCTTTCGGATTTGTACTAGTTCAAAGACAGCAAGGTTTTAGTATTATCACCCATTCACAGGATTCTTGTAACATGTCTAACTGCAGCTGAAGGTACCAAATTTATTACTGAATCCATAAATGACTTAGTAGCCGGTCACAATGATGTTGCAAGTTTAGCAGAAGACACGCAGCAATGTGTTTCTGATCTTGCTATTTCTCATAGAGAAGAAGTACGGTTGACAGTTTATCACACAAACTCAGACACTAAATTACGTCAAAAAGCAGTGGTCATTAGTGGGGTGCGCGAACCACATAATGAAATGATAAACAAAACCTGTGCTGATATTGTGAAACTCATTATTCCTGGTTTCAATGAGCTGAGAATTGATGACAGCTATAGAATAAGATCGAAATCGTATGGCAAGAATAAAAGACCTGATCAAATAGTACTCACCTTCAAATACATGCATGATAGGAAGGATTTCATGGCTGGGAAGGGGAAATTGTTTGATACAAGGCAATTCCCAGTGGATAAATTCCCTGCTCATCGCTTCTGGACTATAGAAGACAACGTCAACCCTGATGTACGGAGATCTCGTAGCCTTCTCCGCCTGATTGCCAAAAAAACATGTGAGTTGAACATTGATGCTGATGCAAAAAACAAAGGTGACAAGATTCATATCAAAGGGATATCATACGGTATAAATGATCTAGACTGTATCCTGGAAGAGGTGCAACCAGAAACATATATAACTATATATAAAAGAGGTCTAATATCATTAATGGGTCTGATGTACAACTTTAAAGATATACCAGACTATGTACAGGCCATGCCTAAACCAACCAGGTTAGCCGAAGGTGTCAACCTGGTGGTACCGCGTCCCAGAACGGAAAAACTGTGTAACAGTCCACATATGTTAGGTCCCACAATGTGGAATAAATTACCAGTTGAGTACAAAAGAAAGACATGGACTAAAAATCTAAAAATCTAAAAATATCACTAAAAAATGAGGAAAACTGGATGAAAGGCTGATTGTTATACTGTTATAACTTGTATATGACGAGGTTTGAGAAACTGTATATGTGTAGTTAAATGGGTGCATACTACATCTGATTCTTTTATTATGCGGTCTATGTCATATGATTCTTGTATTATTCTGTTTTTAACTGGGCAAAAAAAAAAAAAAAATGTTATGTCACAAAGTGCTGTCTCACACATATAAACTGTGGTTCGACATGGCTTAAGGTGATTATGTTTCAGTTCTCTTGAAGGTATGTAATGTAGATAACTGTGTTAAAAATAATCTATGGTATCTTTAAAACTTAAAACGTTTAATACAGTACTTGTACTATTGTATATGAATTTTTGAATAACTTTCCACTTGGCAGAATGAGAGCTATCACAAACTGTGAATGTTTTGTCAATAAAATTTATAAAAAAAAAAAAAATAAGTCGCAAAAAATAGATTTGGAGATATCATTATATTTGAAAATATGAGATCAAGCCATAAGTATAAATAAGTATAGATTTTAAGTTTGATATTTTCATTTTTGAAAAAGTTTCCAATAATTCTCAGGGGCAATAAACAGTAAAAGTAACTAAATATACTCCATATGAGGACCTTTAAAACAAAAGGATACATTGAATACATTGTCCTGAAATTTGATACATCCATTGATATAACTATAAGTGATAAACTCATCAAAAATCAGAACATTGCAATAAAGTGATCTTGTAAAATAAAAACTTTGAAAAATACCATTTTTGCAACTTGTGAATCATTTCCCTGAAACACATCACATTTGTATGGAATGTGTGATTTGATAATGTGTATGCATGCTGCAACACCCTTCTTAGTGCAAGAGGACAGGCATGACCTGCTCCTGACTGTAGTATTTGTTGTTTGGTCTTGGTTCAGATTTGGTTCAGTCTTGTTGTGGGTGGCAATAAATCCCTAAGGAGACTTGTACCGTGTTTGAGACTTTCTTTGCATTCATCAAGATCCAGAGCTATTTAGTAATCATACCCCGATGGTTATGGCATGAGATTGGTGTACGATTCCATATACCTGCGGCCTCGTGGGTATATAGAATCGTACACCAATCGAATGGCATAACCAGAGTGGTATAATCATTTTAGTCCATGATGGGTCAGATCAAATACAAATAGAGAACATTACAAAACCATTACATTACACAAAACAACAAGCCATTATTTTAATAACCTTTCTGCAGTCGGTTCATTTCTGCGTTTCGGCAATTAGATTGCAGGAATGGGTCCAGTTTTGCAGCGTCACTCTCGCAGAGGGACCTTCGGCATGACCCATATAGCCACTTGGTGCTCTTTCAGTAGCAGTAAACAGCCTATTCTGCGCACATATGCTTCCTTTCGAAAGTGCCCGCAGGCTAGCGCCGATCGCTTATGGCATAGAAAATAGACAATATAAAGGACGGACATTGAGAGTTGAGTGTATTTTAGACAGCCATAAAGCAAATTAATGAATTATAAATTAAAATCTCCATAGATTGACAGCAAATGATGCTAGAAACAAACGAAAAAAAGCCTCTTGAAGCTCTATTCACAGCCTATCGTTATAGCCCTGTCTCCACCGTGCTTCCGGCTTCTTGCTCGACTGTCAACACATGTGTGATCCTTCACGCTTATCGAAGGGGAAAATGGCTTTTTACATCCTTTATACGTTTGTCATTTGATGAATCTTTGGCGACGACCAAGAATAGAATATGGAGATTCTACTACGGGAAGATTTGACCGTAGAAGACTCAAAAATACCTTGGATTGTTGATTTGAATGGCAAAACATGTGACAGTTCTGAAGCAAGATGGCGGCCGCCCCTGCCGTCCAAGGAGTGAGAACTCTCTCGAAGGAAATATGGATGTTTTAACTTTGACTGGATTATCATAGGAAGTGATATAACGCAAAGGCTATTATGCCTGGAACACTGTGCATGAATTTACTTTTGGATTATGTTACCTGGGCATTTGGGACTCGTATAGCCTCAGAGGTAAGTCATGTTTCTATGAACGGTTGAACGGACGGGACCCGCCTTGATCTTCTGTTTGTCTGCTGGTTTCAATATTAACATGGGCAGCAAATGGAATATTGAGTCAAGGTGTTAGTCTAAACTTCAAATTCTTTTAATCAATGTTAATATATGGTTGTTCATGTCGAATTTTATCACAGATTTAGCCAACAAAATGGCCGCCTTATACAGTCGGTAACAATAACCGTGGTGGGGGTGGGGGTGTTTGAGTGGGGACCACTGGGAAACGAAAAACCCCAAATATACCATGGCAAATGGGGGGCCTCAGGATTATAACCAATCACCAGCCAGAAAGTGCCAATATACCAAAATGGACTAAAGGAAGATAACCTGGGTTGTTGTTCATTCAGTAATTAGTGCCAGTTACTATGAAGCAGATTCACTAAGTTTGGGGCCATGAACAGTTCATGTCCTCACAAAGCTGAATTTGCAAGTTGTGTGACTGTCCCATATTCCTTTGTGTCAGAGGAATAGAGTCTGTTGTGAGCAGAGAGCCTCAAAGGCTAGACTTTGTGCAACCGACCCGCCCCCTACAGGGCGGATTTAGACCACCTTTAAACTTCCTTATATTGCTCAAATACCCCTGGTCTTCTCAGTTATACAGAACTGCCAGCCATGGACCTGTTTTTTATGTTTTCCCATCTAAATGGGTACCATTACATCATCTGAATGGCAAGTTGTGTTCCTCCTGATGCCTATTTAGGGGACAACTTATGTATAATGTGGTACAGGAAAGTTGCAATTTTAAATATAAAGATTGGTTTAGACTCCCACCACTGTCGCACCTCTCACACACGCTGCACCTTCACTCACTCACATAGCCCAGTACTACACACTGCCCCTCCCGCTGCCTGCCACTGCCTGCTACTGCCTGCCACTAGTGTGTGTGTAGCCTTGCCTCAAGGCTACACACACACTAGGCAGGTAGGAAGTCAGGTATCAAACACTAACCCATGGATTCTAATGTGAAGGGAGGAGTGAAGGGTGGGTGGCTGGTGGGTATGCAGTGTCATTCAAGGTGAGAAAAACGACAACTATAAGAACAAAAACAAATAAGTACAGCAAGCAAAAGTACTAGCGGGTAAAATTTCTTGATCTTGTCTTTTTTTTCAGTTGCCGTAGCAGAAAATCCATGCAAAATGGCGGAAGCAGATCTTATGCTGCCTGGTCCAAAAGGATTGCATCCTTGCAGTAAGAGATATCTCCGTGATCACCTATGAGGATGAGGACCCTAGCTGCCCCACACAGAAAGGTTTGGAATGGATAGACCCCAGACTGAGAGTCTACCCACAAGCAGGTCGATAACTCTTCTAGAAAAAACTCTAGCACTACGGACCACTTTTGAACCATAAGCCATGAGACCATATTCACCCCCAAATAAGCTTGAGTCCTTTGCACATATACCAAACTGTGTCTGTCTTTTACTTCTGCGATTTTTATGATAATCTAGTTGTGTAATAAAGCAAAAAGCAAGCAAGATTTTTGTCTATGTATTTTTACAGCTATAAATATCGTGCTACAGACATACTATTTATAGGGAGGTTTCCATATTCACCCCCAAATAACCTTGATGTGACCTTTGAACATTACCAAACTGTACATCAAATACAATGCTCATGACTCGTAAAATTAATATTTAATCAAAGAAAATAAGTTACTATTTTTTCCTCAGATACAGAGACTCATAGAGAGCAAAGACACCATTTGCAAGACTGTTCCGAGCATGGCCAATTTTTAGAACATAGAGATTGCGTACCCTGAGGTTCTCAAGTTTTAAGTGACTACAATAGATATTTTCTGAGATCTAGTATGTGATATATTTGTGGGGAGAATGATGGATGGGAAATTGGCAGTGGGAACATGGATTAGAGAAAGTATGACATGAACTCACTCAGATGGGAGAATGACTGATGGGAGAATGTCAATAGGGAGACTGTTCACTGGGGAATGACCTAGAATGCATAAAAGGCTTAACATTGCATTTTGTCTCAAGGCCTGAGTGCAGAGTAATAAACCTTAGAAGTGATTTGATGAGATTCTGGGATGTTTTTTTTCTCTATAGAAACCCGCTGCGTGTTACGACTGAGGGATCCCTTGTCGGCCGGGATCTCTAGTTCTTGGAGCCCTCCCCTGTCACCTCCGGCAATTCTCAAATTGTTAATCAAATGAAATACTTTTTGAGACAGCTAAAGAAGTATTTGGTGTATGTATATTGTCTATAAGGTGGCATAACAACGATTTAATGCTTACCAGGGATAATTTGGACAGTTTAGAAGAGAACTTTTCGCCCTGAGTGAAAGCCGTGGCCTCCGGCATGATGTCTGTTGACAAGTGAACAAGGCAGAAGTTTGCGCCCGGAACTGCGGTAAAATTGGAAGGATTTTTTCAAAATGAAACGGGTATGTAAACTCTTATATTTCAAAAAACGGGGCCCAAGGTGATAATGTATTGTAGTCTAGAATTTAGAAAGTTCTTAATCAAATGAAATACTACTTTGAGATGGCTAAAGGAGTAGTTGGTGCATGTATATTGTCTATAAGGAGGTTTCTGTCAGTTTGATGCAGTGAGGATTGTTCCATCTTCTTTGTGTGTGCAGTAAAATACCGATCCATGCAAGCACTTCCGGGTCAGGTCATGTAATAAGTATGGCGACTCTCATGGCGTGTGATGATGTTTTTCGTCCATTATAAAAAATGTTTGTCTATCCTTTTTTGTCTCCCAGAACTTGAACCTCATCAAATCACCTCTAAAAGCAATATTTCCCTTGGTTTTGTCTGCTCGCAGGTACTGTAGCCTGACAGAAGGCATTTCCCTTTCCCTTAGGCAATAGTACCCACAAGCAAACAAAACCTTGGGAATTATTTCTTAAATAGATTGACAAGGTTTAGTTTGTCCTCATGTTCAGTAGAATGTGCTTGGTGGAAGGTGGCAAATCACTACAAATGTATATAATCACAATAGTGTGTGAGAATAAGAAGTCCCTGTTGTGGTGCATTAGCTTCAGGCAGGAAAGTACCAGGAGCTCAGCCATTTATTCAGTTAAATAGAAATAATTACATGAAATGGTTCACTTTTTGACAAGGGTTCTAAATCACTATTTATCTTCCCTAGACTTTTAATCGCTGAAAATTATTTCCTTTCATAAATATGTGTTATGAGAAAGTTCCACTTCAGCTTTCATGTTGGACCATCCAGTCCTGTTTCCTGTTTTGTGATTGTGATGTTGTACTGCATCCTGGAAATACTTAAGATTATCAGGGCCTAATGTCTCAACCATCTTGTAAAGAGCACCAGTTGTATTTTGTAGTAAGTTATAAGGATGATCAAATTCCACAATGATACCATCCTCCAACACCTGCAACATATGAAAGCTTTTTAGAATTATAGAAATTAATTGAATTAGTTTTAATTTGTTGTTTTGAAAATGGCACACCACTCAGAATAATACTTCATAAAATTACACATTGTATAGAACTGTTTATATCTGGTTTTACCTTATTTACTATATATTATGTTTTTTTTATATTACTACCAACTCTCTGGAAGACATGATTATTATAGATGGGGATGCATACTTCTGTTAGTATATCATTATTCTTATGTACTTATGGACATGTTTGCCAAGGTCTGGTAGTACATCATGATTGGTATGTTATGATATGATATTACTACGTTTTCATTTTCTATGTTTTAAAGTCATACACTCTTTTTAATTGAAACTCAACTGCTCTCTTAAAACCACCTACCATGATTTTATCAGAGCCTCTGAGTGTCTCCAGACGGTGAGCAATTGTAATCACTGTGGCTTCACTGAGTGACTCGTGCAGGGTCCGCTGTATTATTGCATCAGTTCTGTATAATAGATAAATCATTATTGGCAAAACCATCAAGGAGAACTCTTCCTGTGATGGACTTTGATGAAAGTTAATTCTACATCTATTGCCATTGATGCCAGGATGATTGAGGGCATTTCCCAAAGTAATTGGATCAGCCTAATTTCTTCACACTTTGTACTCCAAATCATGCTGATTTTAAATATAATGTTTTAAGGGGATCTCTGAACTAGAATTTTGCTATTTCCGCTTGAAAATAAAAAGTTATTCAATTTATTTGATATGTCCGTCCATGGAGAAAAAGGCGTTTTTAAAACGTTTCATCAATTTTAAACCATGAATTGTAAATACAGTTGACTTTAGTATATTATAGTTTAAGGAATATATTTTTTGAAAATAACATGAAAATTGGTGGTTTCTGAGATGTCAGCTTAGAATTTTTGTGTATACTTTTGCCCCTGTATCTAAGAAGCCTTTACCCAATAGCGGAATTATTTTTCTTTTGAAAAAAACAGCAGTTTTTGACGAAAACGCACATTTGAATAGCCTTGAATCTTGATGTAAACGAGGTGGTTTACGGTGTTGTAAAAGAATAATAAACAAGGAAAAAAAAATATACTAATCTGTTCAACTTTCAGAACGTTTTTTTTTAAGTACTGAACATCACTAACAAAAGAAATGATCAAAACATAAATATGAACATGGTCAATGTCCCCGCCATTATTGGCAACTGAGAAATACCCGCGATCACCCTTAACTGTATGTATACATGCATTAAAACGATACTGTCAGAACAAAGAAAGAAGTCTGATATTCAGGTCCAGGATTTTCAAACAAACTCAGAGTTTTGATGAAAAGAACACAGAAAATCAATCATTAATTTTTTTTTTTAAAACAACTTACCTATTGTCTACATTTGCAGTTGCTTCATCAACCAAAACTATTTTGGTTTTTTTGAGGGCAGCTCTGGCAAGACATAGCAGTTGTTTCTCTCCAACACTAAAGTTGTTGCCACTCTCCCCCATCTTTGCCTCAAGTTGGCCTGGCATTTCACTCACTTTTGTTTTGAGTTGCACCTGGAAAAACATATGTTGATGTCTGTACACATTGCAGTGACATGACAAATGTCCCCCATATTCATGTATTTAACTTAAAAAATAACATAGGTACTCTGATCCCATTAAATTATTTCAACATTAGTTGAAAAGCATTAAAATTTAAGTTACATTTTCAGCAATTACAACCAAAAGGATGTAACCAAATATATATAATATTTTCAATTTTTGTTTGAGATATAGGACTAAAGTTATCAATATTTTGGTGCTGCTAACTGTTTATGTAAATAATGTGAAGTTGAATCAGCTGCAATCATTATAAAGACAGCCATTGCTCCAAAGTTGTTAGGCATGCCAATGCAAATATAAATTTAGATTCCCTGCAAAAATAACAACTGTGTGAAATGCTCCACAGTTTTGGTCTAATGACTTTAGATGAGCAGGAAAGGAATGGATGCAAATTAGAATAAACCAGTAACTCACATTGTCTAACACCTCCCAGAGTTCCTCATCTTGGTAGGCATCAAATGGATCCATATTTAAGCGTATTGTGTGGTTAAACAAAACAGGATCCTGTTGGATGAATACAAGTCAATCTCTCTGATGTTTGTTATCTTATATTTTCAATTGCAGATCACACTGAACGTTACATACATGTCACTGATGTCACTCAATGTTATAACAAGCTCATACCTGAGGGATTATAGCAAGATTACTTCTCAGATCAGTCAAACCAATATCCTTGATGTTGATCCCATCAATTATAATCTGTCCCTCTGGCTCAACCATCCTCAGTAACGTTACAAATAATGAAGACTTTCCTGCACCAGTGCGACCAACAACTCCTATCTAAAATAAATAATAATATTAATTCTATTCTAATATTAAATGAAACTGATAATGACTAAGAGTTCAGTTCCTTTCCTCTCTCTATCTCTTCAAAACCTACTTTTTCTCCAGAATGAATGGTGAAGTGTAAAGGCCCCAGAGCTGGTTTTTCTTGTTGTCTATAAGTCATTGTAACATCCTTGAAAGTAATCTTTCCCTTGTGCGGCCATTCTTTTGGGGGTCTGAAAGCCTTATAGTCTGGTGCCTCCTGTTCCAATTTGTGATACTGCTGTATCCTCTCAACAGATGTCATCTGAAGGGTTACATGTAAGGATAATAATCTGCTATTTACAAGAATATTACCATGCACCCTTTCTATTAAGCTCATCCTAAAAATGATGATTTCCATGTTACAATTCAATATTTATGTCTTTGATTTGTACTGTAACAACTAGGCCTACACAAACAATTTGATGCATCAATTGACTTACCATGGTCATAAAGACGGTGAAAAAGGTAAATCCCAAAGCCATGTTGATGAGAATAGCTGGCAAGTATACAAATGCCAAACCTACTGTTTTTTGGTTGTTGCCTCCTGTAAATAATTGGCATGATGTTAACTGTCATAATCTATCAATACAATCAATGTAAGTATTTTTATTTCTCTTACAGGAATTCTACATGAGCCTTCCTATCAATATCAAGCATGTGTTCATATTAACAGGATTAATTTTGTTGATGTATATATATGTGATGTGTTTTAGGAAAATGAGTCATAAGTCGCAAAATTGATATTTTTCAAAGTGCTTTTTTCACAACATTGCATTTTTGGAATATTCTATTTTTTTTAGGGTTTATCACTTGTAGCTATATCAATCAATGTATTAAACCTCAGGACAATCTAGGTAGTATATCCTTTTGTTTTAAAGGTTCCCATATAGACTAAATTTAGTTACTTTACTGTTTATTGACCACCAGAAATATTGGAAACGTTTTTTTTTTCAAAAACGAAAATATCAAACTTAAAATTTAGAAATACTTATTAGATTATTAGACTGTTTACTATAATTGGAATCGGCTTGATCTCATCTTTTCAAATATAATGGTATCTCAAAATCTATTTTTTGCGACTTATGACTCATTTTCCTGAAACACATCACATATGTCTATGCAAACTAGGGTTGGTAGTCTCCGCTTTGCCAAGAACAATTGTAGAGGAAGGTGGACCATTAGCCTCAATTTACTATGTTGTTGTTGGGGTGTGGTGAACATTTTTTCTTTTTTCTTTATATAGGTTAACAGAAGAGCCTATAGGAGAATATCCCATATTTGTGTAGCATAAATTATTGCATACTCAGCAACTTTAATTATCTTATGTCCTTTGTGTAATGCTATCGATACACCACCCTCAATATGTAATTAGTGTGTCCAGGCCTCCAACTGAACCATTCATGTCTTTGTCTTACCAATACATAATAGATATCTAAACAATTTTGCTGTTTTATATTGTTGTTGAAGAGGTTTTATATTCATATTTCAATGGTTTATATTCACCGATAGTGAATACAATGAAAATCAAATTTCATGTGGCAACAGATGTTCACATGTGTCCCTAACAATAGGAGTAAAAGGGCGACATTTGTTTCGGGATGCTATCTTTTTTAAAGAAAAAAGTGAAATTGATTGAATCTCTAGAACGTTTTGCATACATATAGAAGGGAATATAAACATAATGCAAACAAAGTATTGGGACACTGGAGCAAATTTGTTGATACCTTGAACATTTCATGTATGATTTTTTGATGAATTAAATACCTGTATCATAATCCAATAGCAAGGCAATGAAGGAAACAATGAGTAACAAGGATGATGCCATATCAACAACAAAAACCAGCGCTCGCTGACAACAGATGAAATTAAAGAAGGATATGGAATGGCGATCCATCAGTAAATTGCATTCTTCAATAAACATCTTTTCGTTTTTCATTCCTTTGATAATGGTGAGCCCATCCAGTGTTGAGGAAATATGTGAGTATGTTGGGCTCCTCACTATTGTAAAAGAAATGTATGCCCTTTCATATATGTGAATTAAGATATTATTTGGTATTAATCATCTAATGTAATATGTGAGGTCAAAATTATCAACTGATTAAAAATTATAAAATTGTAATGATTGTCTCGAAAAAAGTTTTTTTGATCTCAAGTGTGTGAATCTGAGATTACAGGAGGATTCTACATTCAGTAATATGAAAATGGGGAAATAGTATTGAATGTATATGATATTTGAAAAGGCTTGGACAAGTTATAAGTCACTTCTCAACAAGGTATACTTAACCACTGGTTTAGTGGAACTAGATGTGAAACTGATGCACATCGTTGTACTTACTGCTTGCTTCTAACCTTTTAGTGTCCCTAATTGCAGGTAGGATCAACTTGTAGAGGACCATCAAGAAGACCACATATAGGATGGCAGCAATGGAGCACCATGGGTTGGCCATCAGTACATACACTAAGTCAGGCAGACAGTTTCCTGAGTCCTAGTAATACATGTAATGTTTGCATGAGATGAAAGTTAACCAAAGTTGTGATGATTGAACTGTTGGACCATTGGACAAAAAATGACCGAATGGGGGTTCATAAATTGCACTTAATGTTAACACTATAGTAACAATTACTTTCAGTCAGGCCCAAATCTAATTATGGTGCACTGAGATACCTTGGGAAATAACAATAAGTGGACAGAAGTGGAACTATGGCCAGATGTGACTTTGAAAGAAAGTGCTGACCCAGGTGCCGACTGTGTTTACATTATGCCTGTAATAATATAAATGCAGGAACATACCATATATCAAATTAACGCTTAAAAAATGTCCTATAATTGTAGTGTGTGGCTTTTGGTCATGAATGAAACTAAAAGAATGATTCCCTACCGTTTCCCACATTATTTCCCTCACAATGACTATATAGTCAAGCAGACTCATGGTGTACAACCCTCGGGACTGCTGGACCATATTGTCACCACTTGGGTACATTTGGAAATAATCCTTAATCTAGATGCCCCCGTACTTCTCAGCATGTACTTTTTATTCAATTTCTCTTCACCCTTCCCCTTCATCCCCTCAGTGACATTGCATCAGTCCAGTAAAGCCAAGCTGCTGTAAGAGGGTTGAAGCATGTGCAATCTTCCGAATGGATATAGCATTGAAATCTTCAAGTTTCAAAATAACTTTCTTGAAAAAAATATTTGGGGGAAAACAATACCAAGGTAGGCTCACTAGAAATCAATCTAAGCCACCCTGAAAGTTAGAGCCTTCCACATGCAGCCAGTAAAAAGCTTTTCACAACTATGTGCAGATTGTTGAATGTTGTAAATCAGCAATCAATATAGTGTGGATAATCCATATGCAATAAGCTCACATCATATCCAATGTGAATTTCCAATGTGCATAATAACAGAGAATGAATACAACTTACAAAGAACACATAAACAAGGGGCAAGATGAGATGTATGTCCATATAAGAGGTATCTCTTGAGAATCTGTTCAGAATATGTCCTGCAACAGATAAACGTTTTTTTTACATTGAAACAGGACCATGAAACCAGGATACTTGTATGGATCGATTTGATCTAGTATGTCTGAATATAAAACAAGATTTCATATATTTACAATTATTGTAATTAAGCAGAATATGAATTTCTTTGATATAGTGAGGCTTACCAACTGGTCTTGTTTCAAAGAAATATGATGGGGCCTTGAGGAGCCTCGCAAACATCCCATTATAGAGGTTATAGCTAGCCAAGGTTGTCAGGAGCATCAGTAAAACAAAGGCAGTGATGAAAGTGATGAAGATTATCACTACTAAAACGCTTAGGGACTTAATGAGCTCTAACACCAGACTTGTTGGCATGAAAAAGTCCACAGAATGATTTTCAGTGATGACATGTTCAGTAGTGTTCCCCTTCTGTGGTATACTTGTGCTAAGATAGACAAAGATGAAGGTATGCTATAGTGGGAATGATTTTTTTTCAATCGCGTTGATTGATTGAGTTGTTAATAACTATAGTATTTACCTGCTTAGATCTTAAGAGAAGTTCCATGGTTTCTCACAATTGAGAAATCGGATTAGCTGATTCTTATCAAAAGCACTGTCACTATATATCAAAAGAGGGAAAATATATCTTTTGAATTTACCTTAAGACCAGCAGCCAATCAAAGTAGACCCCAGTGCCCTGTATGAATGAAGTGGGATAACTATAAGATGATAATGAGCAAGAAAGGAAATGTGATGTAATATAGACAAAGTTCATCACTTATTTTTTTAAACAATAGGACAATTGGAACAATCAGGGAATTTGTCAATAGAGGGGCTAGCAGTCGGTGGCAGTGAGTATTAGAAGGATGCCACTGCACATGTTTGTTGATGCAAACAACAAAACTCCCATAGGGTTAGCATTGTGAAGATAATGACTCACTGTC